>PUQB01000131.1:0-447500 GCA_003024785.1 Selaginella tamariscina
TGTCACGAACTACAATATATAAGTACACAAATATACATATACTATGCATGTGTGTCTCCTTAAACGTAAGCACATCTTATACATGTGTGTCTGTCTCTCCTTGGATGTAAGCATATTAGTGACAAAACTGTACAGAACATATACATATATAGCGTTGTATATATATTGTTTCACCTGCAACAGTGACAGTGATCTGTCACTTTTAGATCCAGCTCTTAGTTCCACGTTGGCAAGAATCCCCTCTGAACACGCTGACACAGCATGCATCCCAATTGCACAGCCCTCGCAGCTACCTCTAATTCTTTGCATATAATCCCTTGTTTTCTTCTTCATCATCATCTGCATACACAAATGTACATGTATATATGTGTGTATATACATATAATGTACATACTTGATCTAATTGGATGTTTCTTAACATGCTGTACATCACTTGAGACTGCAAATCTTCGAAAGCTTACTATGTGCGAGCCCAACAAGGTCTGGATTCTTCCTATGAATAATAACCATTAATTTCCGCATACAAATAAGAAATACCCAAATAGAATTTACTCGCCATGCGGCCGACCAGGCCGAAATCCGTGAAAAGGGCAGTACCTTAGTAAGCTCCATGCCCTTTTCTATTCTGGCTACATTTTTAACAAAACAAACCCTAAACCCTTCCTAAACCCAAAGCACATGACAGGTGGAAAACGTATATTCCTAACATATTCAGTCAGTTGTAATATCCTAAATGTATCAGAATAGACTAAAGCTATTTTATCCTACTCACATTTACAAACAGCGACATACATCAATTTTTATTGGTAAGAGATACTAAATATTTTATTCTTTTCCACGTGTTGTTGAAATAAGATATTGATTCTTTTCCACGTGTTGTTGAAATAGCGTGTGTAACGTATGCATACGCACGTACTTTAAATTTTAGGGTTATATTTTAATGCTTCACCAGCTGTTTTATAAACATAATATAAGGATTATAAGAAATAACACACACACTGTGTGCGTGTGTGTGTGTCTAGATAGATAGATAGATATATCCATCTTTCGCTATATTTTATAAAACTAATGTTTATTAAGACTTACATGTTGTTTTTTAATCTGGTTCAGAAGTCGAAACATTGTTATTCTGAAAAGTCAACAATAACTAACATGTGGTAGTGTGTGTGTGTGTGTGTGTGTGGTGAACCTTATAAGAATATCGATGCGCAGCAGTAAAGTCCTTGTGGTTGGTTCAATGACAGTGCACTGGCTACATATACATAACGTACTGATTTAACACCTCAATTAATTAAGACCTTGTTTAAGTCTTAAAGAGAACACTTAGTCACTGTCACTTATATATCTCTCACTTCAAAACGAGTATCACAAAAAACATCAGCCATGGGCATCTTCTCTCGCATCCGTCATGGTGTTCACCACACAAGCCCAATGTTAAGGTAACTATATGCAACTGCATAGATATTTCGATTAAGGCACTTATTCTTACCAGGACCATTGCATACTGTCACGCACGAACACTCTAGTCCGACCATGTACTGTTTCTTGAGCATCCAGCAGAGCCAACGGAGTTGGATGAGAAACCAGTCAGGTGTCCACCTCCAGAGCCCTGTATTGTCGATGTAAGTCTTCTTCATAACACTCGTACAAATTAGTAAAAATGCACATAAAATTATAATTATCGCTCAGGATGGAAGGTTATGGAAGGAAAGGATGCGCTCAAAGCCAACGAAACATTTCGAGGAGGAAGCATGCCAATGAAACTACATGAAGGCCCAAGTAGAAGGTTCCTATGCTCACTTCCTACAGTGCACCGGAAAAAACTCGCCACTCTGCTACTTGACTGATATGATTTTAAACTTAATACTTGTTAAAAAATATTATATTATTCTTCTATTCGCTAGTGACACACTATTAAAACTACAACATTTTTTTGATTTATTCAAAGGAAATCAACTATAAATAACCATGCAAACGTGCACTTCCACACTACAGTGAGCTGTTCGTATAGAAAATATTACATAAAAGCAAAGATAGACGTAGACTAAGAGACTACTCATGAGCTCATGATTTAACTAATCATCAAACTCGAAAGATTAGTTCGTTAATTAATCACTAAACTAATAATAAGAAGACATTTATGATATAATAGAGTTTAACTTATGATTATAATTTAACTTGAAGCTTATACTAGAGTTTAACGTCAGTTTAACCCTTATTATTAATTAATCAAAACTCCTGCACTTTTTTGCTGGCATCACATGCATATAAATATTGTTCTGTTTAACGAATTGTATAGAAGACCAGAGATTTTTAGTTTGACAATCAATCCCCTGCTATTCAATATACCATGTTGACATATACATTTTAGTTTCTAAGGAACCTAGTGGAAGTAAACTCATGTGCTTCTTGTGGGTTTTATCGGGATGATTGTTTCTCTACCGTATCGGATGATTGTTTCTCACACGTAGAGATCGAGCCTTGGATTTATGGAGCTGTTGTATACTGTTTATGGGTTACATGGGATTTATGCGAAGTTTGCTTGATATTGACTAGTGAAAGCTTCTCATGATTGATACAATAGTCACCTGAACCACTCGCTCTCTTGATTGTTCTCAAGGGGTTTATGGTTTATGTTCATATATTAACGTACCTGAACATTAGTATCTAATGCTCATTCTCCTGTCGGACTCGATCTTTTCTCCACCATGGAGGTCCAGCATTGAACTTCAACCTTTCCCCCGTCCTGCCACGATATCTCACAAGACTGCAACCCAATCCCCAGTGCGGGCTCCGACCCGTGTTTGATATCCAAACTTTTCGCCTGCTTGAGTTCTTCCTGGTTCTCTCTGTGTTTCTTAACAAGAAGGGATCAACATCCGCACATTTCAGCCGTTCGATCGCTGCTGGCATATATAGTGAATCTCCTATCAACGGTGATCCCAAAGCAGCAAATTGTACACGCAGCTGAAACATAACAACACTTACTAGCTGATAATGAGTATAGCAACACTGTAGCACGTGAAGGGAAAATATGGAATATATTATATATGGTAAGTATATTAGTAGTAGAGTAATATATAATGTAATGGAGTATGTGATATAAACACTTTTTCTAGTTATATAAATGTTTATACATTGGTATAAGCCACTCATTTAATGAGAATAGAAAATAGGAACAATAGTGATTGATGAAATATAAACATAAGGTTGTGGCTTACTTGATGCGTTAGACCAGTAAGTAGCTGAACTTTACACTCGTAAGCGTAATCCGATTTATTCCAGCCGCAAGATTGTATACGGCATTCAGATAGTACATTATCCGACGGCCATGGAACTTGCTTACATTCTATAACCCGCACCACACACAGCTGCCATCCTATTCTCTCAACTGAAATTAACACGCATTGAAACAAAACAAACATACATACATAAATTTATGTATGTATACATGGAGTTTAGATTCTGTAAACCGTTAGTAATATGAGTATGACTTTATTGTGTACTTTACATGGATACCACATGTGAGCATCATCAGTTATAATAGCTCTGACAAAAGATATAGTCTAAAGTATAGCCTATAGTATAAACAATTGAAAATATATTTCATAGTACAATACAGACGGTTGCCTATGGATGAAATAGGCTACATAAAGAATGTCCTACATGATGACTTATCCTTCTTTATACACACATATTTGCCTGTATGTATAATATACATAATTATATCTAATATACATTAAAACTAATGATTATATCCACAAACACACGCACACATACCTTTGCTGACGATCCTGGGAGGATAACTTATCGTTTCGCATGTAGTGAGAAATCTTCCCTAAGGGGACGCGGGCTGCTGCAAGTGCAAGGTATGTTTTTTCCACTTTATTTTCCTGTAAAACAAAGTTAAATATTAGTTCTTATCATAATATATATTATTGATTACAATATATATTAAGAGTATCGAAATAATAAAAATTACACAGCGAGAGTATGCTTAATTGATAGATTAATTAATAACTAACCTTAATTAACTTGTGGAATCGCGATGCAAATTCATTGGTCTTTGCAAGAACCAGACTGCATGCATATCAAGAATGGACTTTATTAAATAATTACAAAGTTATTTCTATATGTTAACATAGTAATATCCATTAAACATTATTAATGCATATTCTATATACGATAAACACACATACCGTATTGATAATCCCCTCCCCCGCTCTCTCACTCACTCACACACACACAATGTACATGTACATACATGTACAACGTATTTATATGTAAGTATAAATACCAGCCTTCTGTACAATTGTCGAGCTGATGCGTTGGAACAAGTGGTTGTTCTAGATTCAATGCTCTCGTTGCAAATGTGGCACAGATTTCTCAATGTTATCCACGCTCCCACCAACCTGTATTTAAACTAAAATCAAACTACTTACAGGTGATTAAGTTTATACATACCGACACACCTGCTGGTTTATCGACTACCACAAATGACTCTTCGTATGCTATAATACGTGATTTCCAATCAACCTCATAACATCTGTAAAAAGTAGTTGAAATAACGTACACACATAGACACGCATATATGTATGTATATAGTATACATAAATGCCAAGACACACTGAGTAGTTTTGTTTGACAATAAAATATCACGCGTTATATAAAACTATATCGTAATTCTTCTTTTTGTCTTCTTCCCCCTCTGTCTCTGTCTCTGTCTCTATTCTTATTCTCCCCGCCCCACCCCAAAAAAAACAAAACACTCATGGTAATCGGTCAAAAATACAGCTTTACATGGCATTATGTTTATACATATACAATACAGAAAACATAGTGCTTTATGATTATAATTGCTCTTGAATATATTACTAACTATAAATTACGGTTTAATAAAACTAACCTTGGAAATCGTTTTGGGATGGACGTGTACTCGTAGGTATGAGCCAGGTTCAGCAAGGTGATTAGGGTCGGTTAACCTCGTTGGCTTACGTGCTTCATTAAGGGAAATATTCTCAAGATTTGACCATTTCTTTGGCGAGGCCTTCTTAAACAACTGCACTTGTTGTGGTGTAAGCTTTGTGGGAGGCTTTGGAACCCGCATTGCGTAGTGTACAGCTCCAAATGACATCAAATCAAGTACGTAACTGTCATATGAAATGTTAATACGTTTGTGCTTGTGTGTACAGGTACATAGACATGCACTTACACCAGTATATAATACTTAAATTGTTATCTAAAGAAAAATACGTACTCTGATGGAAGCTTTAGGACATCACAGATGATGTGATAACTGCTGCTTTTCTACGAACCAGCAGATGTTCGACACGCTGTCCAACTGGAGTCGCAGGACAAGTAATAATCTTGTATATTGGGGCCTAATAATAAAATCATTAAAATAAATAAGACAACAGATTAATAATATAAATAATAACATTGCCCTCTATCCCTATATATGCTTATACAGACAAGTTAATGAGAGATAAGCATACATGTACAAGGCACGCACAGACCATATACATGTATATATGTGCATGTGCAAATGAATTTGCAATTAATTTGCTTTGAAGATTGAGCATTTGTAACCCCCCTCTCTCTACACACACAACGACGTACATACGTACATACATACATATATGTATGTGGTGTATATAGTGAGTGTGTGTGTAAGTACAGAAGACACATGCAGTGATATATTATTATGTCGTATGTCTGTATATAATACATAGATACAGATGCATACGTTAAAGTGTACACACTGTGTGGGCAATATAAATATGTAAGAGTTAACAATGACACAGTACACATACAAGCATCCCCAACGCACCTTTCTTTGCAAGCGACTCCTGGCGCAGTCATGATACTGGCAATGGCGGCCGCCTCATCTCAGCCGATTTCCTGGCAGAAGGCTTGCGAATACTTGAGCTCCCTGCATTGCTGCCCTGTGCGTGCATTCCGCAGAATGCTCCTCCACGGCGCACTAGGGCAGCTGCCATAAACCCTAAAACAGGGTTCAGGGTATATGAGCTCTAGAACAGGGGATTTGTGATGGTGTTCAATCTGTGCCCATGTTCATTGCGATTCTCCACTGTAGCAGTTCTGGGTTGCTATGTGGGGATTCTTATAGTGTTCTAGGCACTGTATTGGTCAAAAAGAGAAGGCATGATCTAATCTGGAAGAAGCAGAGGGTTCGAATCACCAAGGCGAGGTGAAATCCATGCCACATTCTTCCCATAAGTCAGGAATTATATACATACATATCGTGTGTGTGTGCGTGCGTGCGTGTGTGTGTGTGTGTGTGTGTGTGTGTGACTTTTCCTTTGTTTCAGGTCGACTGAAAACACATACGACCGATTACTTCCCTGCCCCGAACATGAGCTACCCGTGCGAATTGAACACTTGTTTATTGAAAAGAGTGGCAATGTGTTGGAGGTTGTGTGTAACACTTTATCACTCCCTCCATCGTAAGTATTATAAATATTATACACATCTACACACATATTATACACATCTATGTACAATGTCTGTGAGTTTTATTAGTATATTATGCACACACACCCACACGCCTTTACTTATAATGTACATATTGACTCAAGAATATATAAGAAGATAATGCACAGGTACGCTGCATTATACACACGTTTGGAATTCATAAGTAAGCATATATAACATGCACAAGACACACACATACGTAATACAGTGAGTATAATACACAGATCTTTAAGAGTTTATATGCAGATATGTCAAGGACTTGATCGATTTTGGAGCAGTTTACCATGCACCACGCATTGGTTTACCTCCGCAGACAGCCCCAAAAGAACACATGGAGTATTACAAAAGAGCCTGTGCCATGAATCTTCCCCGTATCAAAGGCATGACAATACAAGAAGCAGAGAAGGCTCGAAGGGTGGTTAGTAAGCACGATGAAGTCGAGGCAGGTTCTTACATGAGAGTCCATGTTCATCCCCGACGTTTTCCAAGGTAACTATATATATACAATTATACATATGCAATGTGTATATCTATAAGGCATAAATAAACAATATATCAGAATCCGGTATATATAAGACACGACTTGTGTATGTGTATTCTTATATATGTAGGTGTTATAAAGTGGACTGGAAGTCAAGGATACTAGCTGAAAGAGATTCATTTATTGTTTTGGACAAGCCAGCAGGCGTGTCGGTATATCACATTCTTGATTAGCACATCTCTCTCTAGCCTGTCTTACTGTGCAAACAGGTCGGTGGAAGTGTGGATAATCTGGAGGAATCCTGTGTAACATTTTCTGCTCGAGCTCTTGGCATGCCTTTTCCGTTGATGATCACGCACCAAATTGATAACTGCACAGAAGGATGGTAAGAATATACAAGAACGTACATAAGTACAATGTACATGTATGTACACATGCGTATGTTTAACAAATGCAGCGTTGTCCTTGCCAAGGACAAAGAATTTGTCCCCAACTTCAATAAACTCCTCCAGGTATATTTCATTATTTATATAAATAATTATATATTGATCAGATTTGACAGAAAAGAAAAGTAGATAAAGTGTACCGTGTTCTTGCAACGGCACCTGTTCCTGTAGGAATGGTTACACACTACATGCGGCCCGATCACTTTGCACCTCACCTCGTAAGCCAAGGTATAATAATATCATATAAGATTATTCAAATTATCCAGTTTATTATATATATATACACAGATGAACGTAAAGGATG
Organism: Selaginella tamariscina; assembly: GCA_003024785.1. Lineage (NCBI taxonomy): Eukaryota > Viridiplantae > Streptophyta > Lycopodiopsida > Selaginellales > Selaginellaceae > Selaginella > Selaginella tamariscina. Next base: position 7,727 of record PUQB01000131.1, read on the forward strand.
GCACTTGTGCTCCATGGAAGTACTGGAATGTAAAGAAGTTGCATGGCCTTCACAGGCTTTGCTTCAAAAACATTGCATTGATATTTGTGGATGGGAACACAAGGGTGTTGCATATGAATGCCTTGTCAAGCTCCTCACGGGAAGAACACATCAGGTGTGTTTGCGTTTGTTGCGTTTATGTGCGTGTGTGTGTATATGAGCTTTTGGGAGTAATACTAACTTAGTTTCTCTGAGCATGTATGTAGTATATATGGACACGTGTTTACAAGAATAACGTGTGACCGTATAATACAGCTAATCTGTATACTACAGGATCTCTCTCTCTTTCATGACGTAAACAAACTTTATGTATGTGTGTAGAATATATACTTTATATGTATCTACATAATAACTCCAGACATGACAGTTACCACACACACAACTCTCTCTCTCTCTCTCTCTCTCTCACACACACACACACACACACACACACATTACGTGACAGGTTCGTGCTCAATTTGCTGCAATGGGATCCCGATAATCGGAGACACAATCTACATACCGGCAGCAATGGCGCGCATGAAGTCCCCTCAAGTCGACCCTGTGCTGAGCGTCGATAATGAATGGAGCGAAGAGCTAGAAGAGAGATGGATTCTCCACCATGGTGCAGCTGCTCCAAAGATTGCTATTGGTCTCCAGGCTTCATCCTTATCGTGGCAGGATTACCAGATTGAAGACCAGGTCGATTGCCATTTCACTGCTGACCCTCCCTGGTGGATACAAGAGCCCTAAAATTCAAACAGCGGGATATTACAGGAATATGTCACATACACTTGTGTTTTTTTTTAAACACATGAATATACTGCACTGTAGAAGCTTCCTTGCGTTGAATAACAGACGAGGATATGCTGGCATACATGCCAGTATATCCACGAACCATAAATACACTATAAACCCAAAACCTGATAGTTTAAAGGGAGTTTAGAGAGAATCAAAAACCTAATTTCAAAGAGGAGAAAGGAGCAATGAAACCAATACATTGTAAGTATATGTGTGTGTAGATTATTGGGTATTCTTATATTATTCTTGTTTTTATTCTTCTAATTATTTTTTTAGTGTTGCTCCTATTGGGATTGCTCTTCCTACATGCAGAAGGCAGATTTTTGAGCAATTTTAAGCATCCCCTTCAGACTAGACGGCCATTTAACATAGCCCACCGTGGTTCGAATGGGGAGATCCCAGAAGAAACAGCTGCTGCCTACAAGGTATGTACATACACCCCGTATATACACATCTATAAACACGCTGTGTGTAATACAAGATGTGTGTGTGTGTGTGTCTATATATAATGTAGAGGGCGATAGAAGAAGGTGCGGATTTTATAGAGACGGACATAACTGCTACAAAAGATGGTCATCTCATATGCTTCCATGACGCCACTCTGGACGCGACTACTGACATACATGACCACCTGAGTTCAGGCACAGGCTTGCCACTTACGATATCGAGGGCCAAAATCTCACCGGTTATTTTGTTGGTAAGAACGTAATGTATATGTACATACACTCACGTGTGTATATATCTATCTCATGTTCTTCTCCTATAGTGGACTTTACATTGGAAGAACTGAAAACTCTGAAGGCTCGTCAACGTTACAGCTTCCGTGACGGTTCTTTCAATGGTACCATGCCTTCATTATTTAATTGTATTTTTATTATTTTTCACTAATATATATATGTACACACACACACTGGCAGGAAAGTACCACATCATCACATTTCAAGAATTTATCTCCATCGCATTGAATGCACCTCGAACAGTTGGAATCTATCCTGAAATCAAGAGTCCAGTGTTCATGAACAAACACGTAAGTTGTACATGTGTTATACATATATAAAACACACACAACATGTATGTATGTATGTATGTATGCATATACTGCTACAAATACAGGTGAAATGGCCTCATAACAAGAGATTTGAGGACGTGTTTGTGGAGATCCTTTTGAAACACGGTTACAATGGGAAGTACCTCTCAAAAGAATGGAGAAAACGGCCTATCTTCATTCAATCTTTTGCACCAACCTCGCTCGTATATATTTCCAAGTTGATAGACTCTCCAAAGGTTTTCCTCATTGATGACACCAAAGTCTTCACGCAGGACACAAATCAGGTGTGTATGTGTGTGTGCCTCTCTCTCTCTCTCTCTCTCTCTCTGTCTCTATATATATATATATAGAGAGAGAGAGAGAGAGAGAGAGAGTGTATCGGTGTGTGTGTGTTGATATGTGACTTAAGGTATGTGTACTTGCAGTCTTATGACGAGATTACGTCTAACAGATACCTCGACTATATTAGTAAATATGTGGTTGGGATTGGACCATGGAAGGATACTATAGTTCCTCCAGATAGCAAGAATTACTTGCTAAATGCGACAGACCTCATATCTCGAGCTCATGCTAGACATCTCCAGGTTCGTAACTACAATATATATAATATATTATATAATAGATATATAGATATATAGATATATATATATGAGAGAGAGAGAGAGAGAGCCCGGGCATTTGTTTATTTATGTATATTGTGTTCAGGTGCACCCATATACTTACAGGAATGAGAACCAGTTTCTACACTTTGATTTTCATGAGGATCCTTACCAGGAGTATGAGTTCTGGATACACAAAATGAAAGTGGACGGACTATTTACTGATTTCCCCGGAAGTTTGCGAAACTATCTTGAATGGACAAATTCTTCGGGTTCTATAGACAAATAGGAGAATTATATTTGTTCTTTTAGTTGATTTAAATCAATTGTTTTAATAATTAAATGTTTGGTAAACTCCCATATGCTCATTAGCTTATTCTAAATTATTTTATTTTAAATAAATAAAAGATTATTAAAATAAATTATTTAATCAAGAGGCTATTTATCCACTTAATATTTTTAATTTCTAGTTTATAATTAAGGGAGGTAAAACACAGATTTCTTAGTTCAGGTAAGTCATGTGTTATGTGTGTACGCATGGATATAAGTGTGTATATTAAATACTATACGACACACACGCGTTATCATAATAAAAAAATTTACATTTGACACAATTATCTAAACTTAGACAGGAAACTCAAAGATAATCATTAATATAATTATTATTATACCTTATTTTACACTTATTACTTTTTTAATTTTATATTTATCTTAATAACATTCTTAAGTGTGTACACTATATTCATGTATTATTATTAAAATAAGGAAATGTCGTAATGACACAACGATTTGCTAAAATAATTTAACACATCAGCAACCGTCAGTCGTGTGCTGATGAGTACACCTCTTATTATATATATAAATAAAAAATCATTATCATCATTGGTTACTCCATTGCATTTATGGGACATGCAACACAAGGGAGAAAACTCATGATCGAAACGACTCTTGCAACAACCGTCCAGCCATTGCAAAAGCACCACTGCCCCAGTAAATTCTGGCACACAAGAGTATAGACAACAGTTATGTAGAATTTGCAATCAACTTAACCACAATCTCTGACCAATAATAATAGAGTTTTTTTTGAACTAGACGTGATATCACAAGAGAGGTCATTCTAATTGTGTACAGTGGGCTTTTACTCCTTTCTGCCTTTTTAATTGTGTACAGTGGATTTTTCCTCCTTTCTGCCTTGCATGTCCTCATAAATGTAATGAAGTAACGATTGTGACAGTGATTTTTTATTTATTTATATATTCGAGGAGACGTGTACTCACTATGTGATAAAAATCTACTACATAACAATTTTTAATATGTTAAGTCATTTTAACAAATCATCGCGTCGTTGTAACATTTCCCTTCGAATATTTCAAAATCAAATATGCACGTGGATATATTATATACCAGTAAATAAAGCTATACGGATACACAGTATACCTTGAGGGGGAGAAGTAAATGCGCTTTGGAACAAGACCGTCTAAGTTCAGGCTGTTTTCAGAGCTGGTAAGTGGGAAAGCTTCAGTCAGGAGCGACCAAGAGCAAGTTTCTACCGTAGTCGCCGAATTAAAAGCATGCAGTAACTCAAGAGACGTAGAGCATGGGAAATCAATCCATGCCGTGGCCACTGCATTCTCAGACAAGTTCAACATGTACATAGCAAGCTCGCTAATCAACATGTATATGAAATGTGGTCGAGTGCATGAAGCTCAAAACATCTTCGACAGCCTACAACAACCGGATGTCGTGTGTTGGAACGGCCTCATCTCGGGGTACGCAGAGAACGGGTTGGGAGAGTTCGCTTTGGAACACTTCAAGCTAATGCAGCTGCGGACTGTCCACCCACTGCCAGGACCTTCGTTGCTGCACTCAAGGCATGTACAAACAATTCACTTGCAGAGAGTTTACATGCAAAATCTATAGAGTGCGGCTTCGGATTTGACATGTACTTAGCAAACAGCCTGATATATACATTCTGCAAATGCAGAAGCCTAGTGAAAGCCCGTCTTTTGTTCGACACAATGCCATTGCGAGATCTGGTGACATGGAACGTGTTGTTACAGGGATACGTGGAGAATGAGGAAGGCAAAGAGGCTCTGTATCTCTTTACTCGAATGCAAGCCGAAGGATGTAAACCCGATTCCTTGACGTTTGTTGCAGTACTCAAGGCTTGCTGTGAACGTCCACTTGAGAGTGTTGCTGTTAACTCGTGGCTTTGGAGAGAGGCTTTTGTATACATTCTCAAGCAGTTGAGAGTGGCTGCGTGGGTAATATATACCTCGAGTGTGGGTTGATCAATATGTACGCGAGCAACGGGAGCTTGTTTCATGCTCGCACAGTGTTCGATCGGATGAGAAACCATGATATAGTTTCATGGAACTCAATGCTTGCGGGGTGTGGAGAATCACGAAGAAGGTTTAGCTTTGGATTTAATACCTTACATGAAACCGCACGGCTTTGTCCCAGATAGTTCAACATTTGTAGCTGCGTTCAACGCTTGTGCAAAGCTAGCAGCTTTAGAGGATGCCAATGAAATGCAGTCTCTCCAAACTGCGGTAGCTCTCCATAACGACGCAGCTAGAGACCAGTGTGATCTGGATCCTTATGTGAGAAGGGCCCTCATCAACATGTATGGAAAGTGTGGGAGCCTTGTAGACGCTCGCAGGCAGGTAGACATACAGGACTTATCTTCGTGTACATCTCTAATGCTTGCATATATAGAGAATGGGGCACCTGGTTTGGCATTAGACTTGTTCACTATGCTCCGATACGATGAACATTACACTGTTGATGAGCCACGGACGTTTGTTGCTGCAGTGAAGGCGCACTAGCCTGGCAGCGAAAGAGCTTGGGAGGAAATTAACGGCAGCGTGGTAAAGCTAGAGTCGCTGGAGAAAGGGATGGATATTCACGCTCTTGCTGAGAAGAATCTACATTGCTGCCTGGGAACCTTTGTAGAGAACTCGCTCGTGGACATGTACGTGAAGGCTGGGAGCTTGTGGGATGCACGTAGAGCGTTGGACAGGATGCAGTTTCATACAGTCGTGTCGTGGAATGCATTGCTTATGGGATATGGTGAAAACGGTGAAGGAGAGCTTGCTCTCCACGTGTTTGAGTGTATCCCGTGTTCCCCAGACTCGATCACATATGTTGCTGCACTCAAGGCATGTGCTGAAAGTGCAAAGCTAGTGATTCCTTCCCCTTTAACTAAGGAGGATGACACAAGGAACAGGCGGTTAGAGTTTGTGGAGAATTGTATGAAGATACACTCACGAGCAGGCCGGGAGGTAGGGACTCTTGTTGGAAACACATTGGTGGATACATACTCTAAATGCGGTAGCATGCTGGATGCTCGAGCTGTTTTCGACACGATGCCATTTCGGACCCTTGTGTCATGGAATGCACTCCTCAAGGGATACGTAGATAATGATGAAGACGAGATTGGCCTTGAGTCTTTTCTCCTTGTTACACATTCAAGGCCATGTACCAGACTCTCAAAGCTACGCGCAAGCACTCAAAGCCTGCGGAGCCATTGCTGCATTGGAGAGCATAAAAGCAATTCACTCGGAGATATGTCAATGTGGACTGGAACAACACGAGGACATGCTTATTGCATCTCTTGTTGATGTATATGGGAAATGTGGGAACATGGAGTTTGCAAAGCATGTGTTTGATTCGTGGTGCGTCCAATATGGGACTGCACGGTTTGGACTTCACTCATAGCGGGTTACAGTCGAGCAGGGGATGCAGCCAAGGTGTTTGAGACGTTACACGAAATGCACACTCAAGGTTTTCAAGCAGATAGTGTTACGTTTCTATGTGTTCTCTCTGCATGTAGTCACGCTGGCCTTGTTGAGAAGTGCAAGGAGTACATGAAGAAGATGCGCGAGAGAGACCATATGGATATGGGGATTGGGCATGTTACGTGCCTTGTCGATGCACTTGGAAGGCTGAACAGTTTAGAAGATGCAATTGAGGTAGCAAAGAGCGTGGCCTGCGTGGCAAGCGTGTGGAGAGCTCTTCTTGGGGCTTGTTTAAAATGGAGGAATGCGGAGGTTGGTAGAATAGCTTATGATAATCTGATCAAGCTGGATGCCAAAGATGCTTCAGCGTACGTACTCATGGCAAATATATGTGAAAGCCAATGAGATGTGTATATATATAGGCAGCATAATATGATCACTAAATGTAACGGAAGATTTGGCTGTATCCAAATAGAGCACCCCTCTGAATACGGCAGCACTCTTCGGGATTCGACGGAAAAACTTGTACACGGGGACGACCATCGGATTCCTGCCGGAGAGTACATTTCTGTTCCTTGAAATTAGTTTCTCATAAACTTGCTCGCTGTTTCTTTCACTGCAGCGAGTGAGCGAGGAGTCCTGAACGAGTATTTCAACTCATGAAGTCTTCCCAGACTGAAACGGGCTGATTGGAGCGATTAACGCGCAGATGCTCTTCTTCCAGCCATCTTGGAGTACATGAGCACACCCGAGGAGCTTCTACACCTCCCGGGTGTGCTTATGTACTCCAGCATGGCTAGAAGCTGTGCTCAAGAGCGGTACGAGGATCAATGGACTGGGTTGACAAACTTCTCGAGTGTCAAAATAGAGGATTGCGTTTATGAACCCCTTGGTCATATTGTTCTCAACTTTCCCCACCCGGAGCTCTGCATGATGGCGGTCTGCATAATATGCACCATTGACGCGCAAGGTTGCAACATAGCCCTCAAGCACCTCGTAAACGTAGTCCACTACTTTGAAACTCAAGCAAGTTCACGTGGTCTTACGCCTCCTTCCTCATTCTGGGGAGGTCAGGGCTTCACAAGCGAATCCCACGTATTGAAGGCTAAAGTAATGTCTCATCCAATATTGTCGGAGACGTGAGTTTGGGTAATCTTTTTTAGATTTGTGAACATGTTAACAAATCTGTGATGTAAAACATGTTAATTCAAAAGTGGAACATATACCTATCGTATTAAAGTTAAAACGGTACAATAGAAAGTTATGCTTTACCAACACAAGTTTATTTTGCATCGCTAGTAGAATAGGAACTCTCACTACATATACTCTATCTTATTTATGTGACAAAACCCTCCTCTTGTTTTATATGTGTAAGTGGACTTACACGGAATGTTAATCACTTAGTTAATGTGATGAGTTTTTAACACAAGCTTAACTTGCACTGGTAAGACAATAATAAACTCTCTTTTAAATTCATGAATTCTTACTACATATATTTTATCTTATTTATATAATGGAGCCCCCCCTTTTTTCTTATACGTGTAAGTGGGTTGGTACAGAATGCCAACAACTTAGTTAATGTGACGAGTTTTTAACTTAACCTAACTCATACCCGGGCAAGGCTATTTCTCACTATATTTAAGGTTCATCATATAATTTAGTAAGAGTTGAATCGTGATAAAATTTATGACACACTCTTTATTTTTGAAAATGTCAACGTCCTTGTTAATGTCCAATTCCAAAACTATAATAAATTAAAAAAATTAATCAAAAACTAACGTTAATCACTCTATGTGGAGTCAACAAAAAATTCACAAGTTTTGTTATCTTTTCTGCATTACTCAAAACCAAGTACTTTAAAATCGTTGTTCACTGAGCTATAACTCAGTTGCCGAAGGCACCACCTGTAATATGAAGTCACTTAAAGATCTTTACACATATGCAAAGTTTATTATTCAACACAAATAACAAAATAGTTAATTTCTTTATTTTAATTAGAATTTATATTGGAGGCCTTTAGTTAATATTGTTTGTCGATCTTAAGTTAATTAGGAAATAAAGTCCACTTTATTTCTCAACATCATAATAAACAACTTGAGACCTTGTCATGAATTCATTCAGTAACTTCATCGCATTTTGTAAATTCTTCAATGGTTTCCATGTCAACTTTGCATACTGAATAACCTTTTCATTTAAAAAGATATTCCTACTTATGTCTCCATGACCCTCGACATTTAATATCCTTTACATCCAAAATTAACTCAACTTTAAACTTTTTCATCTCATTGACCAACTTAGGAAGCGAATGTAAGTTTTTATATCTCCAGGTGTTCCTCATCTTTGTGGAATGGTTTGAGCAAATTGACATGAAACACATTATGTATTTCTCTCAACTCTGGAGGAAGATCTAACCCATAAGCCACATTTCTTACTCGCTTTACCACCTTGTATAGACCCATATAGTGCGATAGAAACTTCCTCAAAAGAGTCGCAAGAACCTTTAAGTTTCTGGTATTCAACAATATCATATCTTCACATAATACTCTACATCCCGTTGATGCTTATCGTACTATTGACAATACTTTTCTTGTGTTGTAGTCATCGTTTGACAAGTAACATCCCATGTACGATACAATTGTCCACTGAACTCTATTACAAAGGCAACTCAATTGACATGTCTTTCGACAACACCATGCTCTGAGAAATACCATCCTTATTCCTAGTTAATACCTTCATCGGGCTACATCTAATCACAATGTGTGTTGAGTTATTATAGCATATCTTAACCATATCCAAGTTAATCACCTTGAACATAGTACCTAAGATAATCCTTAAATTGTCGGTTCACCCTCTCTGTTTAACCATTTATTTACGATTGGTAAGACATACTAAACTTCAACATCATACCAAATTATTTAAATAACGTTCCCCAAAATTTGTTGTAAACTAAGGATCATGAACTAAATCATTTTTTTGGTATTCTGCATACTCTTACACCTTTGTAGAAGAATGACTTTGCTATTTGTTTCACATTCACTGTCTTTACAGTTGGAATGAAATGAGTAACCTTTGAAAACCAATCAATCACCACCATGAGGGCATTGAAACCATAAAATTTTGGCAATCCCGTGATAAAATTCAAAATAATACTTTGAAATGACCGCTTTGGAATTAGTATATATTATAACTTTCCAGCTCGTTTTTGCAATCAACTCTTCACTTATTGACATGTGGGACATGTCTTACATGTGAAAGGCATAAAACGTTGGTTCTACTGAAACATGGATTTTATTGGTTGGGAATGATATACAACATTGTTGAATATGTTTCTACCAAAAGAACATTGTGATGTTCTTTTAACAACCTTTGCCTCTATGTCCCTTTTGGGGCATAAAGTCTCTTTTCTTTATAAAAAGAACCTTATCAAAATGCGCTTGCTTCAATGCATCCATTTGACTTGTTATTTCTACTGGAAAATCCGTAATTGATGAACATGTTTCCTCTTTGCTACCAGGTTCAAGGCTTCCTTAGCAAACTCATCATGAAGATATGCTATCACAAACTCATCTACTAAAGTTGACACTGGTGCCAATATAATACGAAGATGACCTTTCCTATTGAGGTCATCAGCACCACATTGTCTTTTCCAGCTTTGTGTCTGATTTCAGGCTAAAATTAAACTAATTTTTGTTGCCATTTAACATAGTTTGGTGATACCTTTGGCTGCATTTTAAAGTATCTTATAGTTACACTATCTGTCCAAACCACAATGCCCATGACTTGGAAAATAATGACACTAATACTCAAAGGAAACAACAATAGCATACATATCTTTTTCGTGAGTAGGCCATCAAATTTGTGTGGCATCCAACTTCTTTGAGAAAAAGGGCATTGGATGTCCTCTTTGCTGCAATACCACACCAATTGTAAGGTCAGAAGCATCACACTCTATCTCAAATGGATTTTCTAAAATTAGCAACTGCAAAACTAACTTAGAAGATATAACTTCTTTGAATTTGACGAATGCCCGTTGGCACTCTAAAGTCCAATGCTAAGGAATGTTCTTCGTGAAATCTGTTAATGGTGTTGTTATCTTTGAGTAATCTTTTATGAATTTACGGTAATACCCTATCAAACTAATAAATGATTTAACTTTATACATGTCTTTCAAAGTCGGCCAATTGGTAATAACTCAAATTTTCTTTGGATTCATAACAACCTTCCCACTTGAAATGGAGTATTCTAAGAAATCAACCTTTGACCAAATGCACATTTATTTTCCTTAGCATATAATTGATTCTCCCTCAATCTTTAAAACACTTTCTCTAAGTGTTCTACATGTTCCTCAATTGTTGAATTAAAGTCAAAATGTCATTAATATACACCACTATGAACTCATCTAGATAGTTTTTAAACACATCATCCATCATTATGCAAAAAGTTGCTAGAACATTGCACAATTCGAATGACAAGATTAAAAATTTAAATGATCCATAACGCGTTCGAAAAGTAGTCTTCTCAATGTTATTTTTTACTACCTGAATTTGATGGTACCCAAATCTCAAATTTATTCTAAAAAAATACCTTACTTTCGATAGTTTATTAAATAAGTCATCCACTCACGAAAGAGGATACATAATTATTACATTCAGCACTTAATAATCCACACACATCTGCATTGTACTATTTTTTTCATTACAAATTGGATCGATATACCATACAACGATTTACTAGGTTGAATATGTCCTTGACCAATCAATTCCATCAGCTGTCTCTTCAATTTCATCAACTCTTGAGGATTTAACAAGTAAGGGGCTTTATGTCATAATTCTAACATGGTGGGATGACTACCTAAGTAAAGATTATAGGATATGTGGGCTAAAAGACTCAAGCATAACTGGGTCATCATGACTAGGGGCCCTCATAAATACCAATTGGCCTTTTACCTAGCTCACTTAAAGGGAGAGGGAAAGGTTGTGACATTTGGTATTAAAACGGTCCCAGGTTCAATTGTCATTAAGGATGAAGTTTAAGTAAAGCTCAAGCCACTAAGGTTGGTGCACTTGTCCTTGTTTAACTAAAAACGCCTCCATCACATGTGTACATCACAATGTGGAGAGTGTGACACTTTGGCCGGAGGAGATGAACCTAACATATTAATCTTTATCATGTGAGGGTAGTTTGAGTGGTAAGTCTTTAACAACATATTCTTAAACATGTTTAAGACTTCCAAAATAGGATTGGCAACAAGCGGTCACACAATGTGGGGATCACCAAGTTGGCTTAAGGGGAGAGGGAAAGGTTGTGACACTTTGGCTAGAGGAGATGAACCTGACAGAACCTTTATCATGTGAGGGTAGTTTGAGTGGTAAGTCTTCTAACAACATATTCTTAAACATGTTTAAGACTTCCAAAATAGGATTGGGAATAAGTAGTCAAACAATGTGGGGATCGCCTTTGAGCTAGGTGCAAGCCAAGCGTAGCATCTTTGGGACCGCCTCTGAGCTCCACCTTTTGGAGGAATGCATAGTTTAGCAACCCTTGAATCTGTGGATAAGGGCATCCAATGGGTGGATAGTGTCATAGTTCTAACCTAGTGGGTTGATTACATGGGTAAAGATTGTGGTTAAGAAGAGAGGGAAAGGTTGTGACACTTTGGCCAGAGGAGATGAACCTGACAAAATCTTTATCATGTGAAGGTAGCTTGAGTAGTAAGTCTTCTAGCAACATGTTTTTAAACATGTTTAAGACTTCCAAAATAGGATTGGAAACAGGTTTTTGACCATCCCCTATCTTAACTTCATTAGTATCTAAAACCATTACAAGAAATACATGTTTCTAATGTTTAACCTCCTTACACAATTGAGTTAAGATAAAAAAAATAAAGGATTTTAATTCTTATTTGTTAATTTTTCCATCATGAGCACGTTTATTTAATATCCTTTTTATCTATTACAAGCCCTGATTCCCTCATTTTGACTACCTGTTTATGAAACCATTATATACCAACATAAAGTCAAACACCATCATATTCAAAATAACTAAGTCTAACTTAACCTTTCAACTTTTGATTTGAACATGAAATGCCCTTGATATATTATTAGTCTTTTTGAAAACCTTTGCTAAAATTGATTTTTATTTCACTCATCTTGGTTACATCCAAATTCAATCGACGAGCTAGATTAATTGATATGAAGTTGTTTATTGCTCTAGTATTGATTATCAATTTAGACTCGATCCCTCGTATCCTTCCTGTCAAATATAGCAAAGAGTCAGTTTTATCTTAAATAGCAAATAAGGCAAGTTGTGTTTGGCACAACATTACCTCATTTGACTTATCTTATAGATTTTTAAGCATTTCAAGTTTAATAACTTCCTCTTCTATCATTGCCATGAAATGTTTTGATTGTTGTGTGGGTGCCCGATATTTTTTAACAAAATGACAAGACTTATTGCAATTATAACATTTTGGAGCTCTGCTTGTAAATTGCAAAGGAACAGACTTTGAAGTCGGACCCTTGGCCTGTTGAGGTGGTGATAATAATTTTTTGAGATCTAATGGGTCTTAATGTGTCCAAAAACTTTAAACTACAAACAAAGGGATTTGCACTTTGAATTGATGGTGATTGAGTTGATTGTTTGTTGAACCTTCTCCACTTGAATGTTGGAGGATAACTTTGCTGTTTAGGTTTTAATTCATCGCTTTTATTGTACAAGTCTTTTAACAACATGTTGTAAGCAACTTTTTGAGCTGTCTCTTGACATTCCTAATAACTTGTTGACTTGTAACTTAGAATCTCCTTTCATTCAAGTTAGTCATGAAGCAACTTTAAACTTCATCATTGCTCATATTCGAGACTAAACGTTATACACTTTTGAACTGATAAACATAGTCCATTGGGCTTTCTCGAAGTCCTTATCTACAAGTTATTAAATCAACACGCAATTGTAATCCAAAGTCATCCCACATATGTTGTTTTTTAATCTTCTTTTTCATGTGTTTCGAACTGTTTCAATATCTATGTTCACCTTCAACAATTTGCCACTAAGTTTTAGCTTCTCTTTTGAGAAACTAATTGGCTATGCAATTTTTCTGCCTTTCTTATAGAAGTGGCCTCAAAATAACTTTCTATATCATACAACCAATCATCCAAAACTTTGTAGTCTTTTGAACCTATAACATCCAAAGGCTTGACCAGCTTGAACTTACTGAGACCACTACCATCTTCATCTGTTAAAGAATCTAACTTAAAGGAACCTGACTTTAAATCATGCTTCTTTTTCCTTTTCTCATGTATCTAGTTGCAGAACATCTAGTACTGTGGTAGCCACTAAAATTTGAACGGCAACATTATCGATTCGATTGTTGAGCCCCAAAACATTCCCTTGAAGTTTGTTCAGAGCATCCATCATTATTTCTCGCCAACCAGGCCAATGTCTAACCCTAGGGGGTCGACCTGGGTCAGCTTTATCCATTTCCTCATTTTGAACCTCTACAATAGCGCTCTCTATCTTAGGCTCCGGTTACTTTCTCTTGCTCATTGTACTATACCTTAGTCTCAACACTTAAAAAATGCTTAGAATATCTCCAATAAATTCAAACTCTTTGTGTAGAATACAAACATGTAAATTGAAATTGATAAAGTAAATTAAGAATTTAGAGTTATTTAAACACTAAAACACTCTATGACTTTAGGCAGTCTAACTGTAGAAAACTTGCTCCAATACCAATTGTCAAAATTTTTAGCTGGTGTCATGAAGGTGGCTTGCCAATGCTAACCCTATAATCTCTCTTTGAAAACCCTACAAAATTTGGTAAAGTAATCCATGTTAAGAACATGTCTCATAGGAATTCACAATCCAGTCGAAGATGCATGAGCCAGTCAAGTGCAAGTATCGTTTCTAACATGGCATGGACGAGGCAACTGAAGGAAGTAATGTTGTTCTATCAGCTACTAGATTACCTCATTCGAACCTAGTAACTCTGATACCACAATAAAAAAGAGGTGTTGTCCCCAATCTCAACTCGTTAGGTTAACCAAGAGCAAAACCCTAGCGTTTTTGCCATGCTAGATACAAGCATGGTTAGGAGCACTTGGCTTACTCTTGACACCCTTGCCCACATAGGGGATTTACTGTGATCATGCTAGCCCACGAGACTATGTTTTGCTGCACAACAAAGTATCATGTTTTAAATGTCCAAGGCATAAGTTACTATTAGCATGGAAAATAAGTCTGTTGTAACGAAAGATAAACTTCGCCTGACACGATCGCATTACATGAAACCAATTCTGGGAATACGGGCATGGATCGCTGCGTCTTATGCAAAGTCTAAGAGCATCGGTGGTCTGTTAGAACTGTACACTGCTTAGTTCAAGCAGGTAGCATAGGCTTCGTTTTGGATCCTAACCTACAAATAACGTGATCTCATAAAACTGAACACTTATGGTATATCTAGCTTTGACTGGACCGTATTCGTTCCTTCAACAAGGAAGCTTCCCACTAGCTAACTTTTTCTAATAATTATATTCTATACGTCTCCGGCGCAAGTTGTCGTATTTTCCTGTTATGGCAGCGGGACCAACATGTCTCTCGATGTAGTCAAGCACTACGGCCCTGTGAATTGTGTCCGGTTTCGGCTGCTCAATATATATATGTGTGGCTTTGTCATCAGTTCCTTGTTAGCAATGGACTCGTTCCAAGGCAGAGTGGCAGGGTTCACATTGTGGCTGTTCCATTTCCAGCGCAAGGTCACATGTCTCCGATGATGCATCTCTGCAAGCATATAGCTGCCAAGGAGAACTTCATGGTCTCATTCGTCAACGTGGACAGCCTCCACCAGGAGATGATGAAACACTGGAAGGCACCCAAGGGATTGAGCATGCATCTTGTCTCCCTCCCATTCTCATGGGACATCCCAAGAGGTTTCGATGCAGAATGCTTGAGCAATCTTGGTGCCTGGTTCTCAAAAGCTGAGGAGGAACTACCTCCTGCTCTATCTGGCCTCATCAAGGAGCTCTCTAACAAGTTTGGGACTGTAAGCTGCATCCTCTCAGACTACTTCTTGCCTTGGACACAAGATGTAGCTGACCAGTTTGGCATACCTAGGGTCATACTCTGGTCAGGAAATGCGACATGGGCTAGCTGTGAGTACCATATACCACAACTCATGGCAAAGGATCACATTTTCCCGTCCAAAGGTCTGTTCTTTCCTGTGATGTGATATGTATAAATCTCTTCTTCGTGTTTTTAATTTCAAGGGAGAGCTCCGGTTGAGGAGGCAACTCGCAGTTGTTGACTACATTAGAGGCATCCGCCCACTCGCTTTAGCTGCCATTCCGGACTATCTCTTGTCATCAGGGGATGAAGCATGGAAAGAGATAACTGTAAGAAGATATCCCTATGTTCATCGAGCAGCCTGGGTTGTTGTCAACTCCTTTTACGAACTTGAGAAGGAGACCTTCGACTTCCTCCGCAGCGAACTTGGCAACAAGTTTGTGCCAGCGGCCCAATGTTTCTCTTGGATAAAGCTGAGACTGGACCCATGAACGTGCTACTCAGGTACCAAATCTATGTACAGGTGTTCTAGAGATATTAATATGTTTATCGTACAGATCTCAAAGTAACGATTGCGTGGAATGGTTGGATCTCCAAGAAAAAGGTCGGTTCTGTACATTTCATTCGGCAGCATTGCTGTTTTGAGTGTGGAGCAGTTTGACCAACTTGTAAGTGCTCTTGAGGCATCTCAGAAGCCGTTTCTGTGGGTCATCAGGCCGGAGCTTGTGGTTAGAGGCACCTCCGATGACAAGTACAACAGTTTCATAGAGCGCACCAAAGGGCAAGGATTCATCACGTCGTGGGCACCTCAGCTCCAGGTGTTAGCACATCCTTCAGTGGCTACATTCCTCACGCACTGTGGATGGAATTCCACTGTTGAGAGCATTTGCAATGGAGTTCCAATGATAGGATGGCCTTACGGAGCCGAGCAGAACACTAACTGCAAGCTCGTTGAGCATGACTGGAAGATCGGTGTGGGTCTTACCAAGGATTCCAAGAGTGGCTTGATTGACAAAGCAGAGGTTCAGAGAGGAATTTATGAGGTGATGGACAGTGACCGAGGGAAGGAGATGAAGAAAAGAGTGCAAGGCTTGATGAGACTTGGTAGAAATGCTATGGACAACGGAGGCTCATCACTTGTCAACTTGATCGTTCTCCTAGATGAGCTCAAATCTAACATGTGATCTCTCATTGTTTAGTAAAACATCAACCTTTGTTCATTGACTCGTATCGTATCCTCAACATGTTTTTGGCATAGCCGAGACAAACATGGTTTAAAAGTTCACGAGCATGTCTTCATTATATGGGCACGCCACGCACATCTAGTAAGCTGGGAAGGATGCCCATTGAGACAGCCCAGATACTGATGGAGCATGCTCGCACAGCTCCGCCCAAATGGTACAACAAGAGATCAGAAGAAAGAACAGATCCTGGTGCACTTGCCTTGTATGAGAGAATGAAACGTCAAGGAGTGAACCCGAGCATTTTGTTGCTCAAGCAGCATTGAAGGCTTGCAGGAGTCTGAGGGACTTCAAGCAAGGGAGGAGAATCCATAAAGACTTACTTCAAACTGGGGATTGTTCAGACATTACTGTGTCAAACATCCTCGTCAGTTTATATGCCAGATGCGGCAGCATGAGAGACGCTCGTGAAGCATTTGAAAGCATGCAGTTTAGAGATGTAGTCTCCTGGAACTCAATCATTCAGGGTTATGCACAGAGTGGGAACGTCGAACAAGCCTTGAGACTTTATGCATGCATGCTAGTGGAAGGAGGTTGCAAACCAGATCGTGTCACATTTCTTGCCGCTCTGAAAGCATGTTCTAAGCTGCTCATAGCCAGAGATGGTGAAAACGTTGATAAACCATGCAAGGCCAAGTGCCTAGAGAATGTGAGAGCTGTTCACCGCGATGCAACCAGGTTTAGTTTCGAAAAGGACCTGTTTGTGGCAAGCACCTTGATAGATTTGTATGCCAAATGTGGGGCCATGGAACAAGCTGACAAGATTTTCCATGGGATGCCACACAAGAGCGTGGTTACATGGAACTGCATAATAATTGGACACGCAGACAATGGGAATGCCAGCTTAGCTTTGGAGCTTTTGGAGCTCTTCGAACTCATAAAAGTTCTCACCAAACAGCTAGGTTAATCTATGGGAACATCTTGACCCTGATTTTGTTATCAGTTGGAACTGGTGTCGAACCAAGGGAGTTATTTCATTAATGAAACAGTTTGTGAGTTGGTTAGCATGTTTGTCCTCAAACATTACATGTCAACAATGTACTACCCATAAGGGAACGGACAAGCGAGTCCACAAACAAGACATTGATGACCATCTTGAGGAAGTTCTGCCAACAAACCTCAGCAGTGGGAGAAAATCCTACCATCTATCTTTTGGGTGTGCTAGACGACCTTTAAAACCACAACCAGAGCCACAACCTTCTATCTGTATGGTCTTGAGGCCATCATGCCATGGAGTTCGTGATCCTCAACTTATGGACAAGCTTGAAGAACAAAATCATGGAAGAACTGGCAATCATCTCTAGAACAGCTTAACGAGAAACGGTTTGTGGCATAACTGACCAGGGAGACCCACCAATAGCAAATCAAATAGGAGAGAGACCGTGAATGATGATGTTTCAGAAGTTTGGTTTGGGATTAAGGGTGTAAAGATGTATGGTCGTTGCCTAGGCTGGACGTGTGGTGACTTTGAACATGTTTACGTTTTGAAACAGGTCTTTGGTGGTTAAGGCCCGTCTTTTTGGTTTTCCTGCTGTGTGGGTTCTTTCTGTTCTGCTTTCTTGCATGCTGGATCTTCCTCCCCCCATTTTCTTAATCCTTTGCTAGTTGTGCATCGTGGGTAGGTCCTTATAATGGGGGGATGCACTCAACAATGAGTTTCTTGGTGAAGGAACCGCTGAAACCCGGTATTGACTCATTTTGACTGGTTTATCAGATGAGTGATGACCAACTGTGGGTTATGAGTGAGTGTATCATTCAACAAGGGTGGACGAACTTAGCGAAAGATAAGGTGGGTTCTGTAGGTTGGGATAAGCGGTTGTGTCGCCAGTTTGCTGGTTTATATAGGATGATTGAGTCTGCATGGCAATTTGTTTTTTTGGTTTTGTTTTCTTGCTGCTGTGGTGCTAGTTCGTGTGGGTTAGACACTTGTTGGTGCTACTGTGGCACGTTTGGGTGTGGTGTGGTGTGCTAGATGACTCATCCATTGTCTTGGCTCCTGCGGGTTGTTCACGTTTTCGGTAGCACATGTGGTGACAGGGGTGTTGGTTAGTGTGGGTTAGGCACCTCTCAATGCTCTATAGAGGAAGGACTTGTGGGCTTCTTAGGGTTGTGTACAGTGCTAGTGGGTGTGGGTTAGGCATTTGCCGGTACTTTCTTGGTGTGAGTGGTGTGAGTTGGTCTCATCCTCCTTGGTGATAACTTTTACATGTTTTCACCATCTTGAAGATTCTTTGGAGTTGGACAAATATTCTTAAAGAATATTCTAGGGATATGTTATTGGGAATATGCTACTTTATGCAGTATGTTTTTGCAGTATATACAACATGGCTACTATTGTATACATGGGGCAGGTTCTTTGGGTTGTTTCATCTAGGTTGTTTCTGTATGTGGATTGGTTCGTGAACCAACATGCAACATCCTGTATTTTGTATTGGGTCATGACACTTGTAAGCATATCTTATAAGCATATCCTGTTGGTATATCCTGTAGGTATATCTTATAGGCATATCCTATATCCTGTAAACATATCATGTATTTTGTATTGGGTCGTGACACCCTAAATCACACTATAACTTTAGGCGCAAAGAATAAGTTCCAATACCATTGTTAGAATTTTTACCCGAAGGGCCAACACATAATTACTAAGTGGCCATCCGACGTTAACACCCTATGTAAGCAACACTAAATCTTCCAAGACGATCCCATGAGTCTGACTCAAATGCCTAAATAGGCATGAGGCTTAGGGTCCCACCCTAAGTCCCCTATAATGACTATCCCTCAAACCTTAAAGGATAGTCAAAGTAGACTTTAGGATCCTACCCCAAGAGACCTAAACAAGCTCATGCCCTAACCCCACTAAGAAGACATGCTTTACACATACCCTTATGACAGAGCTAAGACATCATAACTTACCCTTTGAGGAATTACCCTCATTTGGGAGTGCAACCCCTTTAGGGCGACAAGGGGTACCCTAACCCACAACTAATTCCTAAGGGTTTGAGTGGCCAGTCATACCCTAGACCTAGGGTTAGTACTTAATGAGAACAAAAGTGTGCGCTGTGTCAAACATAAATGTTCTACTAAGTAAACTCCCTAAGGCTAGTTATGGATAACCCTAAATACACGACCTTGCGAGTGCCTCATAAAAGGGCTCATGCTAATGAGCTCAGATTGTTCAACCCTTGGATCCCAAGGAGAACAACCTCCCTAGCCAAGTGTGCCAAAAACACACCCATTTACGAGACCTAACATCTCTTGAACAGATGCCCAAGGCTTAGCACCTTGATGTGAGACAAGCACACTTGCTTACTAGTGTCACGACCCAATAAGATACAGGATTTTGGATACAGGATACAAGATATGAGATACAGGATATGCCTGCAGGATATTCCTACAGGATATACCTATAAGATATTCTTACAGGATATGCCTACAGGATATGCTACAGGATATGCCTACAGGATATGCTACAGGATATACCTAGAGGATAAGAGAACATGGACTCGTTTTAGCCTCTGCATGCATACAGTCACTTTAGATGCATGCAACCACTTTTAACACTCATGCCTAGATTAGCTCGGAGCATAAAAGCTCCGACCTAATTGTTGTACAATCAGTTACTATCAACACTAGTCATTCTATGATCATTCTTATTCTTGTCCTATTCTTGTCTTGCTCCTGGATCTTGTCCTGCGCCTTCCTGTCATGCTCCTGTTTTGCTCCCAGATCCTATCCTGTTCCTGTCTTGCTCCTGGATCTTGTCCTGCGCCTTCCTGTCATGCTCCTGTTTTGCTCCCAGATCCTATCCTGTTCCTGTCTTGCTCCTGGATCTTGTCTGCGCCTTGTCTCGCTCCTGTCCTAGTTTCTGTCGTGCTCCTGAGTCAAACTTTCTTGTTCTCGAAATCCTGCTCTCTTCCTTATTCCATGGATCGTGGCTTGACAGTTTGATAGTAACTCCTTTCATAACTTTTCCGATTTTCAGCTACTTTTTTTTTTTTATTATTATTTTCCTTTATTTTCCTCCTTTTTCTTTCATAAATCATGGCTGATTTTGAACACTTTCAACGCGAGCACCAAATGTTGCTTCATGAGCTGGCCACTTTGTGCCAAGTGGTCACCGATCTGCAAGGTTTCACTAATGCGGCACATGTAGTTGCCGATGCATCCTCCAAGGCTGCTGCGCAGGCTCTCTCTCAAGCATCGGTGATTCCCTCTCCCTCCATCGAACTTTTTTTCGGAGCCAAAGATCAGCATGCCAGAAAAGTTCAGTGGCAATCGCAACCGATTTCCAAGGTTTCCTGAATCAGATCCGGCTCTTGATCCGCATGCAACCACGCCGCTACTCGATTGATGCACAAAAGGTTGACCTTTTGGCATCCTTACTAATTAGATCTCCACGGACTTGGGTTGCCCCCTTGCTGAAGCGTGACGACCCATTGATGGAAGACTTTGAAGGTTTCGTGGCTGCCTTTGAAGCCTACTTTGGAGATCCTGATAAGTACCGTTCCGCATGCACGAAGTTACGAAAGCTCACCCAAGGATCCCGACCAGCTTTTGTATATGCATCTAAATTTCAGCAACTTTGCACGAACATTTCATGGGATGAGGCTGCATTGATTGAACACTTCCATTTTGGATTGAGGGATGATGTGAAGGACCTTCTCCTTACATTATCAAATGCCCAAACATTAGCGAAGATCATGCAACAAGCTATTCGCTGCGACAACCGTTTGTTCGAGCGTCGTCAAGAAAGATCCCGTCAGCAGTTCTTACAAACCAATCCTGCAGTTGTAGTATATGTTCCTGCAACACCTTCTGAAGTAGTTCCTATAGAGGTTGAGAAATTCAAGCGTGGCTCTCTTTTCGCTGCTGAGAAGCAACGTCGCCGTAGTGACAACCTATGCTTATATTGTGAACCTATGCTTGTATTGTGGTGAAGCAGGACACAAGGTGGCAGAATGTCCTATTAAAGTTAGGAAGTTCAAGACGCGTGAAGTTGAAGCTAAAGTTCAGTCGGAAAACTTCAATGTTCACTTCGTCTAGGAGCCGTGAAGTTGGACATAAGTGCAGGCTCCGTTGGTGCTGCTCATACCATTTCCATCACTCAAGTTTCCTGTACACATTCATCTCAATAATCGAGAGCTCAAAGAGTTTGCCCTGTTAACATTGGTGCAAATGCATGCTTCATGGATAACACTTTTGCAACTCAACATGGCATTTCGATGGTGAAGTTGAAATGTGCAAATCCTGTAGAGGTGGCCGATGGCCGTCTGATTGCTTCTAGTGCAGTTACCCCATGTTACCAAACCTCTCTCTTGCAGTCATGGCGCATTCAACTGTTTGATTTCCTTCAACTTGATCAAGACTCGGTTGACTCCCATCATTTTGGGTATGCCATGGTTCATTGTTGCAAATTCGCAGATCGACTGAAGGTTTAGGACGCTCACATTTTTCCTCTTCGGCAGCCAGGATCAATCCTTACCTTCCTGCGTGCAGGATACATCCTTAGTGTTTGAGGCAGTACAAGCTACAGGATTGACCGTGCCTGTTCCTGTATCAGTGTTGAAGACTCCTCCTATACAGGATTCACCTCATGTCAGTTCCTCAACACATTCGCAGGCTCTCTCCACTCCTGTAAGTTTGCAGATTCCTGTACAGGGTTCTTCCAATCCTGTATTCCTATTTATAGGTCCTACGACTATCCTATTGATCTTGTAAAAGGAAAGACTCCACCGTTCGGACCGATCTATGCACTGTCACCTACAAAATTGGAGGTTCTTCGTCAGTACATCGAGGACAACTTGGCATCCGGCTTCATTCGTCACTCAAAGTCCCCTACAGGAGCACCTATCTTCTTTGTCAAGAAGAAAGATGGGAGTTTACGTTTGGTTGTGAATTACAGGGGTTTGAATCAAGTCATCATTCGGAATCGGTACCCGTTGTCATTGATCCCGGAACTTCTCGATTGGCTACGAGGGGCAAAGGTGTTCACGAAGATCGACTTACGAAGGGCCTACAATCTTGTACGGATTCGTCCAGGCGATGAATGGAAGACTATCTTTCGTACAAGGTATGGACACTTTGAGTACACGGTGATGCCTTTCGGACTTACCAATGCCCCACCATGTTCCAACACATAGTGAACGACATCTCTCGCAACTTCTTGGACCAATTTATGGTGATCTACCTTGATAACATTTTAATTTTCTTCAAGGACCAGGCGGCACATGACAAGCATGTACGATTAGTTCTACAGCAGCTTCGCGAGCATGGCCTGTATGCAAAGTTGGAGAAGTGTTTTTTCAATAGGGATTCTGTAGAGTTCTTGGGCTACATCGTCTCTCCTGCTGGCGTTTCCATGGACATGCACAATGTGAAGACCATTGTGGAGTGGGAGAGGCCCAAGTCTGTACGAGACATACAATGTTTCCTTGGCTTTGTAAACTTCTACAAGCAGTTTATACATGACTTCTCCAAGCGTGTACTTCAACTCACGGAACTCACCAAGCGCACAGGGTTTTCTCTTGGTCCGACAAGGCGGAACAGGCATTCATAGCACTCAAAGACACCTTCACGACAACTCCGATTCTAACACATCTTGATCCTTCCTGTCCCTTCTTCGTTGAAGCAGATGCTTTAGATTTTACGGTAGGTTCTATCCTATCACAAGTTGGAGAAGACGAGTTACTCCATCCTGTAGCCTTTCACTCTCGTCAGTTCCTTTCAACAGAGATCAATTACGAGATTCATGACAAGGAGCTCAAGGCCATTGTGGATTCGTTCAAGGAGTGGCGGCACTTCCTAGAAGGTGTTGCGCATCCTGTACAAGTCCTTACGGATCACAAGAATCTAGAGTTTTTTCAAATGGCTCGAGTTCTCAGTCGGCGACAGGTTAGGTGGGTGGAATTTCTATCACGTTTTGATTTTGTCATCGTTTACAGGCCCGGTTTTTGGAATGGTAAGGCGGACGCATTGTCTAGGCGCTCTTACCTTGCACCAACCCTGGTGATCCTGCATATGATTGTCAAAGGCAAGTGTTGTTGGGTCCCGATCGTTTCTGACTTACGGCACTACAAGTTCATCAGGCTCCAGCAAATTCAACACTTCTACAGGACATCTGTTCGCAGTTGGCTATAGATGACTTGGCAGGGTGATCCTGCATATGATTGTCAAAGGCAATGTTGTTGGGTCCCGATCGTTTCTGACTTGCGGCACTACAGGTTCATCAGGCTCCAGCAAATTCAACACTTCTACAGGACATCTGTTCGCAGTTGGCTACAAATGACTTGGCAAGGAATGTGTTTTTACACATTAGTCCTGACATCACAAGCTCCTCTTTCTCCAGTTCCCGTTTAGACTACAAGTTGTTCGCCATACAGGATGGACTCCTGTACCGGGAAGGTCTCATGTACGTTCCTATTGGTGTTTACAGAACTCATGTGGTACAAGATTGTCATGATACCCCGCCTATAGGACATTTTGGTGTGGCCAAGACAGTTGAGTTGGTGACTCGCAACTATTGTGGCCTGGGTTGCGAGGTTTTGTGGACAAGTTTGTACAGAGTTGTGACACCTGCAACAAGTCGAAGATGCCTCGTCATGCACCCTCTAGTCTTCTTTGTCCTCTTCCTGTTCCTTCCGCTCCTTGGAAATCCATTTCTATGGATTTCTTCACAGATCTTCCTCCTTCTCGTGGGTTTGATGCAGTTCTTGTGGTGGTTGACCGTTTCACCAAATAAGCTCATTTCCTACCATGTAATAAGACTGCTATAGGCCAGACAACTGCTGAGTTGGTAATCCGCAAAGTGTTCCAACACCATGGTCTTCCTGAGAGCATTGTTTCTGATTGAGGCCCACAATTCATGTCCAAGTTTTGGCGAGAACTTCTCCGGAGCCTACAGGTTAAAGCGGATCTTTCTTCAGAATATCATCCACAAACTAATGGGCAGTCAGAACGCACAATTCTGACCTTGGAGCAATATCTTCGTTGTTTCATTAGTTATCAATAAGACAACTGGTTGGATCTTCTTCCAATAGCGGAGTTTGCCTACAACAACTCCGTTCACGCATCTACATGCCAAATACTTTTCTTTGCTCTTAGAGGCTACCATTCACGTTTTGACTTTGCTCCTCCTGCTTCTCTTTTTTCTGCTCCTATAGTACAGGATTGTCTTTAGCATCTTCGTCAGGTACAGGATGATCTCCAGGTCCATCTTCAGCAGGCACAGGAACGATACAAGCATTATGATGATACTCATCATCAGTCGGCACCTGCATACAAGATTGGTGATCTCATGTGGCTTCTTCGTCGACATATTTGGACCAACATGCCTTCTTCTAAGTTGGATTTTTAACAATTGGGCCTTTACAGGATTGCAGCGGAGGTCAATCCTATACCTTTCCGATTTGAGTTACCATCTACAGTGAAACTTCATCCTATGTTTCGCACCTCTTTATTGGAGTCGTATCATCCTTCTCCTCTTCCTGGTCGTGCTTCTTCTCCTCCCCCTCATGTGGTCATTAACAATGAACCTAAGTACGAAGTTGCAGCCATCATTGATTCTCATCTTCATCACCGCCAACTTCAATACTTGATGAATTGGAAAGGTTATTTGCCTACCGATCGTACTTGGGAACCTGCATCCAACTTACTCCATGCTTTTTTCAAGGTTGCTGCCTTCCATCGGCATTATCCTGCTAAACCAGGTCCCAAGACTCGTGGAATTCGTCCTTAAGAGGAGGTGCTGTCATGACCCGATACAGGATACAGGATTTTTCGATTTGAATACAAGATACGGGATACATATATGCCTGCAGATATTCTACAGGATATGCCTATAGGATATGCTACAGGATATGCCTAAAGGATAAGGGACACGTGGACTCATTTTAGCCTCTGCATGCATATAGTCACTTTTAGATGCATGCAACCACTTTTAGCACTCATGCCTAGATTAGCTCTTGGAGTTGTGAGCATAAAAGCTCCGACCTAATTGTTGTACAATCAGTTACTATCAACACTAGTTTCTATGATCATTCTTGTTCCCTATTCTTGTCTTGCTCCTTGCCTCTTGCTCTTGTCTTGTTCCTGGTTCTCATCCTGCTCCTGGTTCATAGTTCCTGTCCTGCACTTATCTTGTCTTGGTTCCTGTCTTGTTCCTGGTTCCTGTCCTACTCCTGTCCTGTTCCTATTCTGTCCTACTCCTTATCTTATTCCTGAGTTCCTAATTCTTGTCATGCGCCTTGTCCTATTCCTAAGTTTCTAGTTCTTGTCTTGCTTCTTGTCCTACTCTTGAGTTCATAGTTCCTGTCATGCTTTTGAGTTCCTAGTTCATGTCCTGCTCCTGA
Source organism: Selaginella tamariscina (assembly GCA_003024785.1). NCBI lineage: Eukaryota > Viridiplantae > Streptophyta > Lycopodiopsida > Selaginellales > Selaginellaceae > Selaginella > Selaginella tamariscina. The sequence goes on from PUQB01000131.1 coordinate 33,578, forward strand.
GTTCCTAGTTCCTGTCTGCTCCTTGTTCTGCTCCTGAGTTCCTAGTTCCTGTCCTGCTCCTTGTTTTGCTCTGAGTTCCTAGTTCCTGTCATGCTCCTTGTCCTGCTCTCGAGTTCCTATGTCATAGTTTTTACTATGACTCGACCCTTTACTTTGGACGTTGACTGTTGTTACCTACTGTACTATGTTGACGGACCCTAGATGTAATGAGAAACAACCCCGCTTAGTGCACTTAGTTTAAGGGTAGTCCGGCCGGCTATCTTTAGATGTCGCGAGAAACTCTAAGCGAAGGTAGCACTTACCTTCTAGAAAACCCACCCCCAATTTTGACGTCCCGAATAGGCTGATTGGTCTTTGCAGATGAGTTCGGTGTTAAGTAGGGTTAGGAACACCCCTAGGGTTGACCTAACCCTAGGGTTGCCCTAACCCACGCCCTAAAACCCCCACCCCCTTGGGTAGGGTTTAGGGGTAGGAGTAAGGGTGAGTTATAGGCTCATATTGCTAATTTATCTAAGGGGCTAAATTCAGTGCCAGCCCACTTACACAATAGGAAAAGAGGGGGGGGGGGGCTCCGTCACATAAATAAGGTAGAGTATATGTAGGAGAGCTCCTGGGTTCATGAATGAGTTCGTTGCTCTTCTGCCGGTGCAAGCTTCAGCTTGTGTCGTTAAGGTACAACCCTCTGTTGTGCCGCCCTAACTTCCAGATGCCAGGGGTACGTCCCACCTTCGGGGTAGCTTACCCTTAACGTTGGCGAATCCATGCCTGGGAGGTCTTGTCGGATGCACGTTCCAAGAGGCAGAGGTTGAGGCTTGTCTCCAGCCTCCTCCTCCACGTCAAGCTAGGTGTAGCACTCACGGCCAAGCAAGGCACATCCGTGTCCTTGTCCAACTGTGGGCGTGGGATCTTGTTTGACAGGTTCACGTTACCTGGTTCCTGAGGGTTCATTGAGGGGTTCTAGAGTTGGCATTTAGGACCACGTTTGTGGCACTTGGTGCAACTCTTGAATCTAAGGGCTATGGCATGATAGCCCACATCGGGGCAGTGTCACATGGAGATGTGACACTGGGCTAAACGTCACATGGTACAACGTGAGGCACGCCCTTTGGGGTTATGTCATGGGCTTGTCGCCAAGGGGTTGGATACTTAGCAACAGGCATGCTTGTGCTTGCACTAGGGTGCTAAGCCTTGGGCATCCGCTCAAGGGAGGTTAGGTCTCATAACTAGGTGTGCTTTGGCACACTTGGCTAGGGGAGTGTTCTCCTTGGAATCAGGGTTGAACAACCTAAGCATGTTAGCAGAGCCCTTTCGTAAGGCACTCGCAAGGTCATGTGCTTAGGGTTATCCCAAACCTAGCCTTAGGGAGTTTGCTTAGCAGAACACTCGTGTCCGCCTACGGCGCACACTCGTGTCCTCACTAAGTACTAGCCCTAGGTCTAGGGTAACTTGGCCACTCAAACCCTTAGGGGTTAGTCGTGGTTCAGGGTACCCCTTGTCGCCCTAAAGGGGTTGTACTCCCGGATGAGGGTGATTCCTCAAGGGGTAAGTGACGATGCCTTAGCTCTGTCAGGGGTATGTGTGGAACACACGTCTCCTTGATGGGGGTTAGGGCATGAGCCTGTCTAGGTCTTCTAGGGCAAGACCCTAAGTCAACTAGGGTTATCCCTCAAGGGTTTTGGGGTAGACACTCTAGGGAGACTTAGGCTAAACCCTAAGTCAACTAGGGTTATCCCTCAAGGGTTCTGGGGGCAGACATTCTAGGGAGACTTAGGCTAAACCCTAAGTCTCTTGTCCACTTGGGCATTAGAGTCTAACCCTAGGGGTCGTTGGGGTTGTTCTGGGAAACTTAGCGTTGCTCACACAGGGTGATGACGCCGAATGGCCACCTGGCAGCCACGTGTTGGCCCTTTGGGTTAAAACTCTGACAATTGGTATCGGAGCCTATTCTCTAGGTCAGTAGGACTACCTAAAGTGTAGTGTATTTTAGGGTTTAGTTAGTTCTAAATTCTTGAAGTACTCTATCACTTTCGGCTAATGTCTGAATTCTGCGTGGAGAGTTGGTCCTGAGATCTATAACTCTTCAAGTACACCTACTTCATAAGTGGGTGTGGGTTATGGACTTAGAAGGTAGCACTTGGAACTTCCAAGTTGCTTGCCAGTTGTTTCCTAGGTTACTTTACCTTATGGTTGTCCAGGTTACTTTACCATATACTTCCACAAGACATGGCGTGTTAGTTTGTTCTGGCTTACAAACTAAGTCTTGTGAAGTGGATCATGTGATATGCTAAGTTTACACATTATTGAAAATTTTTCTTTTTCTTTAAGGTGTTTGAATTTGGGATAACACATGATTTGAAACATATATGTCCATTGAGTTTTGGCTTAGGTCAAGATTCAATATCGTTCCAGCAATAGTGTTCAAACGGGGAAAGACTTATGTTCAAAGTGCATCTTTGACTTCGGGAGAAGGGGCATATTCAAACATAAGAATGAACACTACATTTTGACAAAGTGTAAAATAAGCTTCATTATAGTGCATGTTTTCCAGAGTGTAACTCCAGAAGCAGACTATGGTGATGAACTTATAATACAAAGAATGTCAAATATTAACATATGATAAATATGTTAAGCAATGGGTTTGAAGATCCAATGTAGTCAAAGTATTGTTGATGTTCGCAATATTTTGATGACGCTAGCTGCAAGTAACATTAGGTGGAATAGTTTACTAAATTCAAGTCCTTAATTTGAACAAAGTATAACATGAAACCTTAGTTAGTTGTAAGCGCGCACTCTGTATTCAAGTTCGACTAACTTGATATGAAATTGTCTCATATGGGATCATGAAGAGACTTGGGATAATAGCTTGAGGGTTTCGGTTTCTTATCGATACAGTTTTGGGATAGATGGCATGATCTATCAGAAAGAGTAATGTTGGAAACATACGTTTACATTTTTAGTTTACTGAGTAATGAAGAACTTGCATAGTGAAGGCGTTCGGCGCACACTTGTGCATTTTCATTGTTAACTCTTTAATCTTGAAACTGTAACGTTGTTTGCAATGTGGGAGAAGTTCTTGAACAAGGGTGATTCCTTGGTTAAGAAGAGCATGATTTGGGATTCTTCACTTTGTTTATCGACTAAGTAAGGAAACTTGCTAAGTTTGATAACTTATGTTGAGAATTACCAATGAGCTAGTAATAGTCGGATTTCCATTGGAGGTTTAAGTGCATGTACCTCCTCAGAGAGTCGGTGTTCGATGAGAATTGAAGTTGATATTGATTTTCAATATCAATTTCATTTTAGAGTCGAATACGATTATTCAAAAGACGGTTTCTTGACTCTGCATCATGGTCGCAAATGTGGCACTTAAAAGAACAAATAAAGTATGTATCTTTAATCTTTCGGAATATTGAAAAATAGAACTATTCTTGACTCAAGGTTTGATTGTATTCCTTGGGTTAGTTGTTAGTTCTATCTCAAGGTTTGATGGTGTTCCTTGAGTTGGTTCAATATTCTTGTAAGTATGATATTGTGTAGCGGGATTAGCTCAAGAAGATGGTGTCCCTTCTTGATGAATTGTATTTCAAGTTCATCCAATATCCGGTTCGAGAATATGAGGTTTCCTATCACCTCATCTGTTGAGATATTTATATCTAAACTTTGGCAGAAATTTGACAATCTTTTCAAGATTGGTTATAAATGACTTGGCAAAGTATGGTATGATATCTCTTCAATATTGAGTTTGGAGCGCTCAATATCAAACTTGGTTATGATCACATGAGGTGGCCATAATCATATAATATAAAGACTCAAGTGGATTTGAGTTTGACACTTTGGTAAGGCACTACCTTAGTGTTATAACTTGAAACGTGTTTTCAAGTTAGTTGAGAAATGAGACATTTCTCAATACATTGCTTGAGGGGCAATGTGATACTTTCTGATTGCTAGGTGTCTAGAGTGAATAATGTATCTTAGTTCAATGTACTGAACTAGATATTTTATTCATGTTTGGGGAGATCTATTGAATTATAAGGTATGACTAAAACATGAAGTTGATATAACACTTCAGTGTTATGATAACATTTATGTGGAGGTTGATATCTTACTAAATCAATTAGATGAACCAGACACTAGTTCATGATTCCTCTTAGTCTCTGAACAAGTTCCTCGAATACTGTCATAACATTATATTCCATCTCAAAATCAAGTTCGGTTCATGTAAACTAAGACCATGTCTATATTATAGTTGTAGCATTTTGATAAATTGATATGATTGTAAGTTTATATCCACTAGTATAACAACTAGTTGATAAGCTTAGGATTTGAACGTTAAAACGATCATTATCCATTCGAGAGTATCAATATCGAAATTGCACTATTTATGAATAAGGATTAGTTTTAAAAGATGTTTATCAAAAACACTAGTTGCTTCAATTAGTGAAAATGCTATACTTCGGTATAGTGTTGAGAAACATTGAAGTTTGGAAATAAATATAATGTTATGGAGGCGTGCAGTATTCTAATTCAGAGACTCTTATCGTGGAAACTAAGTTTAAAATTTGGTATTTTGAACTTAGTGAGATAAAGAGTTAGGAATATTGAACGGCATCTAGTATGTGCTCTTTGGGGAATGAGTACAATGAGTGACAATTAAGAGACGTGTTATCTAAAGGTTGTCGATTGAGGCACTAGAGATGGGTTGAATTTCCTGGTTTCCACATTGGTTTAAGAAAGGTATGTTAGCTTATCTGGTCCCTGAACTGGTCGGTGTTATGAAAGAGTACAAAGTGGTTGCGAAAGACGAATGGTAGAGCTATCACACTTGGTTGCAAATTTGACTGAATTTGATTCCTATCGGGAATAAATTTATGTTAATAACACCAAGTGGATGGCATTGGTAGATTGAGACCTTGTTGTATACATGTGTACAGCCATGCGCCTCTGTGATCGCCTCTGGCCAGATTGACATGTTTACAAAGAACAGGGTTTTACGAATTGTACTCTTGTATCGGAAAAGAGCTTGATTCCGATAAAAGTCTCATACTTAGTCTGGCGTAACTATATACTAACGAGAGATAGGTATAGTAGCAGACCCTTATGAAAAGGGGTAATGAGAAACACCGAGGGATGCAGAGATGTAAGCTATAATATCGTAACATGTGTGGACCATTGGAAAATCAAAGAAATGCGAAGGTGTTTGGTCAAGCATTTGAGAAGTGCTTGTTGTGTGTAGACGACAGAGGTCGTCAACAGCGTTTAATATTAAGGAATAAAGCAAGTCTTTATTTCTTATTAACCAAGGGGCCGGCAACAACACTAACTAGAGGCCTCCAATATAAATTCTAGTTAAGTAAAGAAATTAACCAGTGTTGTGTGCGTCGGGTGACAGACTTTGCAGACGTGCAAAAGGTCTCCAAGTGACTTCATGTCGCAGGTGGTGCCTCCGGCAGCTGGGTTTACGACTCAGTGAACGACGGTTCTGAAGTACTTGGTTTCGCGTAATGCAAGGGGGGTAATAAATTATGTGAACTTTTGGCTACTCCGCATAGAGTGATATGTTAGTTTTGGTTAGTTTTTCTAACATTATCTAGTCTTGGAGTTGGACGTCAACGAGGACGTTGACATTTTCAAAGGCGGGGAGTGTGTCATAGTTTTTACTATGACTCGACCCTTTACTTTGGACGTTGACTGTTGTTACCTACTGTACTATGTTGATGACCCTAGATGTAGAGAAACAGGCCCGCTTAGTGCACTTGGGTATCTTGATGGTCCGGCCGGGTGTCATTAGGTATTTGCAGAAACTCTAAGCGAAGCTAGCACTTACCTTCTAGAAACCCACCCCCAATTTTGACGTCCCGAATAGGCTGATTGGTCTTTGCAGATGAGTTGGTGTGTTAAGTAGGGTTAGGAACACCCCTAGGGTTGACCTAACCCTAGGGTTGCCCTAACCCACGCCTAAACCCCCCCCGGGTAGGGTTTAGGGGTAGGAGTAAGGGTGAGTTATAGGCTCATATTGTAATTTATCTAAGGGGCTAGCAATTCAGTGCCAGCCCACTTACACATATAGGAAAAGAGGGGGGGGGGGGCTCCGTCACATAAATAAGGTAGAGTATACGTAGGAGAGCTCCTGGGTTCATGAATGAGTTCGTTGCTCTTCTGCCGGTGCAAGCTTCAGCTTGTGTCGTTAAGGTACAACCCTCTGTTGTGCCGCCCTAACTTCCAGATGCCAGGGGTACGTCCCACCTTCGGGGTAGCTTACCCTTAACGTTGGCGAATCCATGCCTGGGAGGTCTTGTCGGATGCACGTTCCAAGAGGCAGAGGTTGAGGCTTGTCTCCAGCCTCCTCCTCCACGTCAAGCTAGGTGTAGCACTCACGCCAAGCAAGGCACATCTGTGTCCTTGTCCAACTGTGGGTGTGGGATCTTGTTTGACAGGTTCACGTTACCTGGTTCCTGAGGGTTCATTGAGGGGTTCTAGAGTTGGCATTTAGGAGCCACGTTTGTGGCACTTGGTGCAACTCTTGAATCTAAGGGCTATGGCATGATAGCCCACATCGGGGAGTGTCACATGGAGATGTGACACTGGGCTAAACGTCACATGGTACAACGCCTGAGGCACGCCCTTTGGGGTTATGTCATGGGCTTGTCGCCAAGGGGTTGGATACTTAGCAAACAGGCATGCTTGTGCTTGCACTAGGGTGCTAAGCCTTGGGCATCCGCTCAAGGGAGGTTAGGTCTCATAACTAGGTGTGCTTTGGCACACTTGGCTAGGGGAGTGTTCTCCTTGGAATCCAGGGTTGAACAACCTAAGCTCATTAGCAGAAGCCCTTTCGTAAGGCACTCGCAAGGTCATGTGCTTAGGGTTATCCCAAACCTAGCCTTAGGGAGTTTGCTTAGCAGAACACTCGTGTCCGCCTACGGCGCACACTCGTGTCCTCACTAAGTACTAGCCCTAGGTCTAGGGTATAACTTGGCCACTCAAACCCTTAGGGGTTAGTCGTGGTTCAGGGTACCCCTTGTCGCCCTAAAGGGGTTGTACTCCCGGATGAGGGTGATTCCTTAAGGGGTAAGTGATGATGCCTTAGTCTGTCAGGGGTATGTGTGGAACACACGTCTCCTTGATGGGGGTTAGGGCATGAGCCTGTCTAGGTCTTCTAGGGCAAGACCCTAAGTCAACTAGGGTTATCCCTCAAGGGTTTTGGGGGTAGACACTCTAGGGAGACTTAGGCTAAACCCTAAGTCTCTTGTCCACTTGGGCATTAGAGTCTAACCCTAGGGTCGTTGGGGTTATTCTGGAAACTTAGCGTTGCTCACACAAGGTGTTGACGCCGAATGGCCACCTGGCAGCCACGTGTTGCCACGTGTTGGCCCTTTGGGTTAAAACTCTGACATCCTAGTTCCTATCATGCTCCTTGTCCTGCTCCTGAGTTCCTAGTTCCTGTCCTGCTCCTTGTCCTGCTCCTAATCAAGCTTTCTTATTTTCGGAATCTTGCTCTTTTCCTTGTTCTTGGATCGTGGCTTGACACTAACTTCGCCTAGAGCTTTTTGTAAGTACCTAATGACACCCGGTCGGACATCATTAAATACCTAAGTGCACTAAGTGACATGTTTCCTCAACACTTAAAACTTATCAACATAATTCAATATGTAACAATAGTCAATATCCAAAGTAAAGAGGAGTCATAGTAAAAACTATGATATTGGCATGGCTTTGTTCAAACTCAGTTCAAGCTCATTTTGAACTCAAACAAAGCTCAAGTAGTCAAGCTCATCACGAGCAAGCAACTAGGGTAGCTGAATTTGGGCAAAACTCACTTGGTTTTGGAAGTGCTTCTCACCTTGATGCTGGACAACACTTTGCTAGACAAAGCAAAATGCCAGAAGTAACAATTGAAGAAGATGATCACTCAAACTTGCAAGAGTCTTCATAGACTTGGGGATGGCTATGAAAAGAATGTTTCACAAGGAGTAGGTGGTAGTGCACATGGAATGGATACTGGTTCGCAAGGAATAGGTGTTGGTTTAAGGAGGCAACAAGCTAGTGATAGGAATAAAAGGTTTCGATCTAGGAATAGGTGGTAGTGCACATGGAATGGATACTAATTTGCAAGGAATAGGTGTTGGTTTAGGGAGGCGACAAGCTAGTGATAGGAATAAAAGGTTTCGATCTAGGAAATGGTCAGCAACAAAAACTCAAGTCTTGGTGGAGTTGAAATGACAAGAATATCTTGTGAGGTCAACAATGTCCACAAGGCAACTTGCAACACTTACAACTCAACAACGTTGGAGTAGCATCACAACACAAATGCAAGCTAGTGGGTACAACGATTGTGACGATGAATCATGTCGAAAGAAGTGAGAGAACCGTGTCACTAATTACAAAGCAATTCATGACCACAATTGCAAGACAGGTGCTGTGCATGCATTTCTTTTGTTTCAAAATAATGAAAGTAAAAATAAAAGTAAATTTGTTTTAAAAAGCCACACATTTCTTTAATTTAAGTAAGGGTTAGTGGGACTTTTTAAGTATAATCCAGTGTGGAACAAACACACTTTTAACCCTTAACAAAAATTAACAATTTTAAGTAATGGAAGGGCGGGTGCGAATGCGCCCTAAGAGCATCTCCACCGATGGGAATATATTAAATTAAATGTAATACAAATATTTGTATAAAAAGTTAATTAATTAGTTTTTTGATGCGTGCTCCACCAATAACGTGTGTAAATTATATATAAATTAATTTGGACCATCGGATTAAACAGTTGGGTTTCAACGTGACGTATAAATGTGGTCACATAATGTAGTAAATCAAATTTATTTAAATGTACTTCAGATATATTTACACCAGTAGAAGCAGAAAAATTATAATTTTTAAATGAAATAAATTTACTCACAACTGGTGAAGATGCTTTAATTAAAGAAAATATAGCCGTTATGACTCAAAAAATTGATTACTTTCATAGCATCAATTCAATAATTACTTTTGTGACATTTAACGGAAATAATCATTTCCGTGGGATACGGTAGAGGGAAATGACCCCTGGCAGGATAGTCATAGATTTGCAATTGCTAAAATGATCATGCATAAAAGGTGGCAAGTGCTTGTCCCGTACCATGGAGTGAAAGTTAGTGTGCAAAACATTTACTGCAGGTCACAAGACATGAGTATCTATACCACACGTGTACAGCCACCCACTGATTTTGACAAGGTGGCTATACATGTTGTAGAATCTTCCACTCGGCTACATGCATGGCCAGGCCCCTCTATAATGGCCACCACCAGCACTACACTGAGATTTGGATTGCAAGATTTTGGCAGCGGCCTCACCCAATATTGGCTCCAATGCATCAGCTGAGAAAACTCGTTCATGATCTTCAGCAATATAACTAACCGTCCGCATGTGCAAAGCTACCATCATATCTTTTCCTAAGTTTGACCAGGTCGCCACTTCCAGGCCAGCTGCTACCCCGAGAATGCCCATACCCATGGCATCTGTCATGCTTTCTCGTGATACTTGTGCCAACAGGATCCTGCCCAGGAGTTTCTACAATGGCTGCCTGCAAGTCAGTCTCTTCCAAAGTAAACTTCCACAAAGGGCTGACCCCCACTTAAAAAGCTCCTTTGCCTTTTTCAAGTGCAAAGACAGAAGCTCTCAATTGTGGCCCCACAAAACGCCCACCACGCTGTTCGGCTGCTTTGGGGGTAAGCCAGAGTGACATATATGTTTGGGTTAGGTCTTTCAGTTAATCTAATGGGCATGGCCAATTTAGACAACGTCTTTTTTCTACCATGGTATTGGAGCGAGGTTTGAACGAGGTAATCTAGCAGTTGTGTATAGGATGGTAGAGAGCCTTTGTGGGAAAGAATTTTAGCCTTTGGAAGAAATTAGCAAAGACACACATAAAGTATCAAGGTTTTATGGAATCCTTAACAACAATGTATTACGGTGTCTATGGGGTCCTTAACAACAGTGATTTGGGGCCACATGGGGTAAGGCTCAAAAAGATTGTGAGCCATGGAATTTTGTTCAAGGTCAACATTAGTGATGTTGTAAAGCTTTAAAAATGACTTGACAATGAATATAACAAACATTTTGACATGGAAGTGATACAAATTCACTCCCACCTTGCAGTGTGTGTACGAGGACGGTGGGGATATGCAAGCACACACTCGAATGTTGAGCAAGCTCTTTTCAGACTTGACTGCACAAGGAAAAGAGCAAAAAATGCATGACTCAATGTAGAAGATTTAGTTCTACAAGTCATTACTAAGAGAATGGAATGGTTTGCATAGAGGAGATAATTGATCACTGAGGACTAACAAGTCAAATGTGGAGTGAATTTAGGTATCATGGCCTTTATTCAAACAACATGAGGGTCCATGTACCAGTGGACGAGGTAATCAAGCTAGACAAGAAGATATATATATTCCAATAAAGGTGGTTTGTTGCTAAAGACTATTGGCCAAGACCTCAATCTACTAGTAGTAGGGACAAGACATAAGAAGAAAACAAAATAAAAGGACCCAAACCCATTATTTGTTTACCTACTTATATAAAGGTCGGGTGGTACTTGGCCATAAGACTAGGTGTCATGCTCCTAATAAACATCCTCCTTAGGATTGGGTATTGGCCTACTGTCTTAATGCACCTCCTCCATACGTGCCATCTTTAGTACCTTAGTAGTTAATCTAAACAATTGGATCTAGCTTATGCATGTTTTATATCCCTATCTGGTAGTGCCGCCTAACATTATCAACATCCTTTTGGACATCCTCCTTCAATACACCACTTGAGTCTTAGCCTTTGCTCGACTGTCACTTGTACACTCTTGGCAGGTGGCCACTCAATTGTCAACCAAATGCCTGGACTTATTTGGTAGCATGTCCTTAATGTTCATGGCCTGTAGTGCTTGCGGTATGCCATGGCTTCCTTCTCCATCACTTGTAGCTTACTCTCTAGTGTGGCTATCACTGCATCCCTCAGCTCAAAGGCCCTCTGTAGCTTGGTTGTGATGCTTGCATCATGTTCTTGGGCTTGCTTGAGATGGGCTTCAAGCCTGTCAATCCGTTCATGTGCTAAGTGTAGCTCTCCTCCTTAATCTTAATCTGCTCTTTGTGGTTATGTGCATTCCCCTCCAACTCGTATACTACATTCAAGACTTGGCTTACCTTGGCCTCGACCTCTTGTACTCGTTCTATGCTATTGTCCTCTTGAGGCAGAAATCACTATGGCCAGGTCATCTAGTGTGGTTGGCCTGTCTTGGGCCACGAGTTGTGCTTTGACCCTTTCCAGTTCCTGCTCTTAGCTGGTTGTTCCATCCTGTTCTTGTGCATCAAGCTGGTTTTTCCATTGGTGCAGTTCTATCTTTGCTGCAGCTTGACAGAATGAAAGATCTTTAATCAGAAAAGAAAAGAAAACAACTGTAATGCTTTTAGTTCACGCATAGCATATATACAACTCTACGTTGAAAATATCTTGGCGACTGTTAAGCCTTGAAAGCGGCCGAAGAAGCTGCCGGGATTGAGGCTGTCATCTCCTTGATTTCAGCTCAACACTCCTCCTAAACAAGGGTGATGACTGCTGCTGCGGCTGCTTTGCATCTGTACTTTACCTCCTCCTCAGTCAAGGCCTTGCCACGACTCCAATTGCTGACCGATGCTCAATAAATAATTCTTTGGCCAGTGGCTTTGTAAAATGTCTGCAAGCTGCTGACGTGAAGAAATGTGTTCAACTTTTCAACAATCCTGCTTTTACCAAATCTCGAACATAATGATAATGCTTGGCAACATGTCGAGACTTCCAGTGTGTTACCTCACTGTTACCCAATCGATAGCTCCTTTGTTGTCAACATGAAGCTTGGTTGGTGATTTTCCTGGCCAAGAGCTCCAAGGAAATCTTGAAACCAAAGAATTTCTCGTGAGGCAGCAGAGGCAGCAAGGTATTCTGCCTCTGTAGAAGAGAGAGCAACGTGAACTTGCTTCTTGCTGCTCCATAGAACTAGGACTGCTTCCAAGCTGGAAACAAAAAACCTGTAGTGGACTTGTAACTGTCACGGTCATCTGCCAAGCTGCTGTCACTGTAGGCAGTTAACGTGAACATCTCGCTAGGTTGGTATAACACCCATAACCAAGCGTCTGCTTTACATAACGCATCACCGATTTAGCCATGTCCCAATGCTTTCTACCTGGATTAGCGGAAAACTGGCTAAGAGCAATGACCACGTAGGCTAAATCAGGGCGGCTACACACCATAGCATACATTAGACTTCCAAGTAGATTTCGAAATGGTACCTTTTGCATGGCATGTTGCTCCTCCTTGCTAGAAGGACATTCAGCCTTGGTTAAGAACTTGATGTTACCAGGTTCCATAGGTACAAGAGATGGATTGCAATCAGCATAGCCATACGTCTCAAGTACTTTGGTCAAGTACTGTTTTGAGATACATGAAGTAGACGTCGTTTCCTATCACGGTAAATCTCCAGTCCTAGAAAATACCGTGCTTCCCCAAGATCCTCCATAGCAAAAACCTTTCCAAGTTTTGCCTTAAAACACTTCAAATAATCAATGCTATTGCAAATCAAAAGTGAATCATCTACGTAAAGAGCAACTATAAGTAAAAACTTTCCTTCCCTTTTAATGTAGACGTGGATTCTGGAGAAATGGGTGTGAAACCGTCCGCTTTGAAAAATGCATCAATTTTCTGCCACCAAGCTCGCGATGCTTGCTTAAGCCCATAAAGAGCTTTCTTGAGTTTCCATACAAGGTGCTCCTTTCCAGGAACAACATAACCTTCGGGCTGTTGGAGATAAACTTCTTCCAGTAAATCTCCATTTAAAAATGCTGTTTTAATGTCAGTATGATGAATCTCAAGATCAAAATGAGCAGCAAAAGAAAGTAAAATTCGAATGCTTATCATTTTTACCACCGGAGAGTAAGTCTTGAGATAGTCAAACGCCATACTGTTGTTTGAAACCCTGTGCCACGAGCCGTGCTTTGTGACAATTGATGGAGCCATCTGCATTCAACTTAGTCTTATAGACCCAGCGGCAACCAAGAGCTGAGGCTCCCTTTGGTAAAACTGTGACCTCAAAGGTTCCCATGCGGGTGATAGAGTCAATCTCCCTATCCATCGCTTCCTTCCAGTGAACATTATCCGAGCTAGCCATAGCCCTCTTTAAAGAGATTGGCTCTAGCACACAGGCACAAATTCTAAGAGATTAGAGGTAAAAGCATACGAGCACTCTGCATTTTCAATGGCTTTCTTGCTTGGAATTTTCATCCGCTTTCCTCTTCCTAGCTCCTCAATTGCTGGTGTAGGATCAACTATCACTGGAGATGGAGACGTGGATTCAACTGGTTCATTATCAGCTTGGATCACTGAGTCAGCTCCTCCTTGATCAAGAGACTCTACAGCAGGATAATCATTCCAAACATCTGCATCAAGAATGTTGTCGTCCAGAGCCACTCATGTGGAAACGTCACAAAATCAAGGTCAGGAATAGAAGCTGTCTCAAAATAAGAAGTTTCCTCAAAAAAATTGTACCTCTTCCTGCCTACAGATGTGAACAGTGCTAGTCGATGGATTCATCAAACGGTAAGCATGAGGACTTGTCTCTGACATGCCTACAAACATTAGTCGTTGTCCAGAAGGTTCAAATTTTGAACGTAGATCTGAGGGAATATGCCGATAAGCAGTACACCCAAAAATACGTAGATTAGCCACATCAGGCTTAATTCCCGTAAACCGTTCTTCAGGAGTTTTCCCTCTAACTGCGACAGTGGGACGATGGTTAAGAAGAAAAACTGCATACTTACGGCTTCTGCCCAAAATTTCTCAGGAGCATTTGCATGTGCAAGAAGACATCTTGCTATATCCATGATAGAACGATTCTTTCTTTCTGCGACCCCATTATGTTGAGGTGTATATGGTTCGGTGAGTTGGCGTTGAATCCCAGAAGTGGAACATAGCTGATTGAAACTGCGATTCACAAATTCACCACCATTATCAGTCCTCAACTTTTTGATCCGGCAACCAGTTTGGTTCTCCACCAATGCTTTCCATTCTATAAAGCAATCCAAAACTTCAGATTTAGTTTTTAAGAAATAAACCCAAGTTTTTCAACTAAGATCATCCGTAAAGGTTAGGAAATACTTAGCCTTGCTAAAAGATGGAATACGGATTGGGCCACAGACGTCACTATGGACAAGCTCCAACAGTTCATGTGCCCTACTCCCGATTGTTTTGAATGGTTGGCGATGATGCTTGCCAAGAGCACATGCTCGCATGGAGAAAGAGTCAAATCGTTAGATACATTCAAACCATTTACCATTGGTCTCAAACTTTCAATCCCGGAAATTGAGCAATGACCTAGTCGCTTGTGCCAAAGGTCACAACTACCTTTGCCAACTGAGGCAAGAATTAAGGAATTGGTTGACACCTTATCCGTAAGATGGTACAAATTTCCTTTCCTAGGTGCTACAGCAACCACGTTGTTAGAATACTTTCTTTGGATAATACAAGTCGTATCGTTAAAAACGACCGTATTACCCATATCAGTTATTTTAGCAACAGAAAGTAAATCTTTGCGTAAGGAAGGAGCAAACATTACCCCAGCGAGTGTGAGATCCCCTTCAGATGTGTGAATGCTGATATCACCGATTCCATGCACGTGATGCTCACTATTGTCTCCCAGTTGAACTGCATGTTGGCCAAGACAGTCACGATACTTAACATAATGATCCTTATGCCAAGTTAAGTGAGTAGTAGCACCAGAATCTATCACAAAAGAACCTTTTACCGTTGTGTTATTGCAAGCTTCGGTTTTGATCTCAGCAACACAAGCCTCCTCAAGTAGGCGTCCATAGTTAGCTGATGTCTTCCTAGACTTGATCTCTTCCAATTGCTTTTGAAGATGTTTCATCTTCAATCTGCATTCACTTTCATCATGGTTAGCTTTGTTACAGTAACCACAATTTTTCTTTTTCTTATCTTTCCCATTCTCCTTCAACTTGGACGTGTTCAACTCCCCTTCTGATTTTCCCTTGTTCTTTTTCTTCCTTGCAATTTGCTTAGAAGTTCCTACAAACAAGGCTTGATCAGAATTTGAGCTGCCAATTCCCACATCCTTCCGCATGATTATCTCCTCCTTAACGGCAAGTATTGCACGGCTAAGTTGAAGCTTCTCAACCTGCATCAAATTGCTTCGAAGGGAGTGAAAAGAGTTGGGTAAAGAACGAAGAAAGAAGTAATTTTGGAGGGAAGGAGGAAGCTTGTTGTCTTTGTCGGACTCCTCAATTTGCCTGTACGTGTTCTTCATGTTGTCCACGAACTGGTCAAAGTTCTCGGATTCGGACCACCGCATATTGACCATCTCTGTGTAGAGGTGTCCAATCTGCACATGAGTCTGCAACTTGTGCTTGTCGCAGAGCTTCTTCCACAGATCTTTGCTGGTGTAGTTCTCCTCGAGATTGAGATCATCTAACACACTCTCCGTCACAGCTAATCCAATCGTTGTCGTGCCTTTATCCTCTCGCCGGCTCCAGGTGTCCAGCTTTTGGTATCCAGCATCGGCTCCTGGTTTGAGCTCGTCTCCATTGACCACGCCCCAAACTCCCTCGCCTTTGAGGATGAGTTCCATTCGGCGTCTCCAGCTTGAGAAATTTCCAGAACCATCAAAAATGGTAATGGAACGGCCGTTGGAGAATGTGACGGTAGCAGCATCTCCATCTTTCTGACCCTGCTCTGATACCATGACAGAATGAAAGATCTTTAATCAGAAAAGAAAAGAAACAACTGTAATGCTTATTAGTTCACGCATAGCATATATACAACTCTACGTTGAAAATATCTTGGCGACTGT
This sequence comes from Selaginella tamariscina, assembly GCA_003024785.1. Classification (NCBI taxonomy): domain Eukaryota; kingdom Viridiplantae; phylum Streptophyta; class Lycopodiopsida; order Selaginellales; family Selaginellaceae; genus Selaginella; species Selaginella tamariscina. The sequence goes on from PUQB01000131.1 coordinate 49,439, forward strand.
TAAGCCTTGAAAGCGGCCGAAGAAGCTGCCGGAGATTGAGGCTGTCATCTCCTTGATTTCAGCTCAACACAGCTATCAACTCGTAGGTGTCCTTGAGCCCCGCCTTCTTTCATTCCAGCTTGGTGCCGTGTTCCTGGGCTTGCTAGTCCTTCTAAGCTACTGCTTTAACAAAGGAAATGAAGGCATCTTAAGGAGACTTGGAATACCAAATTAACTTTTTAGAATAAATTTTTCTTAATATATTATCATAATGCCTCAAGTTCTATCAAGAGAGTATGTAATTGAACCTTTAAAGAGGTAGAATTCTGATTGATATAACAATCGTAGGGACATTGTTTCATAAGGTTATTGACTTTAATTTTGTCAAACTACATCGACAAAGTTTATGCACGTAGTTGATAGAAATGCAATTTTTTTTTTCATCACATAAAGTAATTTAACATTTATTTATTAACATGCAGAAAATATTAATTTTTTATATTATATTTTATGTTTGAAAAATATAGACACATGTATTTATATTAAAATATAAATGGTAAAGCATTTGCTTTCAAGCAATGCATTATTTAAATAAATGCCCATGCATAAGTGGTGTTGTTTATGAGTTGTGGCTGGAGATCAAAACCTTATATCAGTTTTAATGTTTGTGTTTGAACTATTATACAACATAAATGTAAAACGTGGCCTGTGAAATTTTGATGTTTTTCAAGTTAGGAAGAATCCATATATAAGATAACATATGCATTTAAATGTGTGTGCGTGTGCGTGCGTCAAAGCTTGTTAATAAAACGTGGCCTAATCAGGGTATATTCTTCAGATCTATTCGGAGCCCTAGAAACAGAGTGTAGGTTTAGGGTTTATGGAGAGGAATGGGAAGAAGAAGGAGAGGAAGGCAGGCAAAGGCAAGGAGAAAACGGAGCGCAAGACGGCCAAAGCAGCCGAGAAGAGAGCGCGTCGCGATGATAAGAAGACCTCCGAGGAGGACGATATAGATGCCATTCTGGTGAGAGAGATGTGCCTGCTTATTTATGTCATATGTATATATCATGTGTGCTGGCCAAGATATACACACTTATAGCTACTATATTTCCAGATTTGTGTTTACTTACAATGCAAAGTTTAAGACATCATATTTTTGTTTGTTTTTTTGTTATAGGCAAAGATCAAAAAGGAAGAGGCCAAGAAAGTCGAGATTCATGTTGATGACAATGTACCAGCTCCTTCACCCCGTTGCAATTTCTCTGTAAGTTTTGTTGCTTGTATATTATACATTATCCCATAAAATGTGCAATTTGTATGTGGTGTTTTTTCTGAAGTACTTTATAGTAAAGCAAGGTAAAACTATTTTTATATAATTTGTTATTTATCAGGTAACTGTGAATCCTCTGAAGGATACTGAACTTGTCGTATTTGGTGGTGAATTCTACAACGGGGATAAGGTGAATAGTTGAACTCAATATATTTACATAGACATATATTGATGAAGAACTATTTTATATGTATATATTTGTGTATATATGTAACGATCTTGTTTTTGTTTAGACATATGTGTATGGGGATCTTTTTCGGTTTAACGTGGAGAAACATGAATGGAAACTTGTAAGCAGTCCAAGTAGTCCGCCACCAAGAAGTGCTCACCAGGCAGTTGCATGGAAGAACTGGCTATTCATTTTTGGTATTTATACTAAACATACATACGTACATTCGTACAGAAATATCCTTGTCTAGTAGAACTCTACTAAGCGGTACATGTTCTTTTTAGGTGGAGAATTCACTTCACCGAATCAAGAAAGGTTTCATCACTACAAGGTACTACTGTATTTTAATTCTGTAGTTCAATGCTTACATATTGTAGTAGGATTTATGGAGATTGGATCTGAACACAAATGCATGGGAGCAGTTACAACTGAAAGGCTCTCCAAGTCCTCGCTCAGGACATAGAATGGTAAGATGTGTGTGTGCGTGCGTGCGTGCGTGTTCTCTTGGCGCTAGTTTTAACAAACGTAATTAGGTTCTTTATAAGCACAAGCTTATCATATTTGGAGGATTCTACGACACCCTAAGGGAAGTAAGGTGCGTAGTTGAAGCCATTTTAACATAGTTTGCGCACACACGCATTCACGCACACGTTCGTCGCCCTTATGTTTTTGTAGATACTATAATGATCTTCATGTGCTGGACTTGGACGAATATAAGGTCAATTCCTAGAATGTCTCTCTCTATTGTTTCTCATATTCATATATTTCAAATGCAGTGGCAAGACATAAAACCAAAGCCTGGAGCACTATGGCCTTCTCCCAGAAGCGGTTTCCAATTCGCTTCATATTTAGACGAGGTACGGACTCTCTCTCTCTCTCATGTGCAATCGATATATTTGTGTTAATACTCATAATTAATTGCAGATTTTCTTGTATGGTGGCTATTACAAAGAGTCTGCTTCATCTGAAAATGATCAATCAGACAAACCTGTTGTGCTTGCGGATCTGTGGACATTGGATCCACGATGTTGGGAGTGGAACAAGGTGTGTGTGTTTTGAGACACACACACACATGTAGATATATGTCTGTAAAAAGTATTGGTGCTCTATAATGAATACACGCTATGTATACTAACATTTACAGGTGTTTTGAGACATAGATACTATGTCATAAAAGTGTACACTTTTCTAGGTATACTAAGATATGATGCATTTACAGGTGAAAAAATCTGGAATAGCTCCTGGACCAAGAGCAGGATTTTCCATGTGCGTGCATAAGAAGCGAGCAATTTTATTTGGTGGTGTCATTGACACTGATGACAAAGGTCTCTCTCTCTTCGTGTGTATTTATACATGTAACATTTATTGTTGTTAGGTGACATGCTCCAAAGCGTTTTCATGAACGAAATGTATGCTTTTCAGATGGACAATCGTAGATGGTTGGTGACTTTGATTTTCTTGCATAATGAATCAGACTAACTTTTTTTGCTAGTGAAGTTACTAATGAGCCACATCATACTAATAATTGATAATTTTTATAGGTATCCCCTGGAACTTCGCAAGCCAAAAGTTCCAAAGATCAGGGTATGTTTATTTTATTATTATTAGTATCATATGGTGTGTGTGTGTGTGTGTGTGTGAGAGAGAGAGAGAGAGAGAGAAGAGAGAGAGAGAATTCTCTATATATAATTGGTGGAATTATATGATGTATGCAGAAAAAAAACCAGTGGAAGAGACCACTGCAGATGAGAATATAACAGATCGTTTGGAGAGTACATCTTTAGAAGAAGATGATAAAACTGAAAGCACCAGTGATGTCCAGGTAAACGCACTACCATGGTTTTAATAAGATACGAATGAAAATACATGAGCATAATGTAACATAATATTTAATACTATGGTATCTCAATATATGTGGTGTAGCCTGTGAAACCATGTGGAAGAATTAACGCTGGGATGGTTGTGGGCAAAGACACTCTTTATCTCTATGGAGGTAATAGTTCATAAACATTGTTGTTATTGTTCTACTATTTAAACTTTCAGGTATGAAGGAAGAAGGGGAGAGAGAGGTGACACTTGATGATCTTTTTGCCCTGGACCTGAATAAGCTCGATGCATGGAACTGCATCATTGAGGTATATACATCTATATCTGTGCTTTCAGTCGTCATATGCCCATACTGTATATTCGATCTAAGCATTTATAGTATACCTATATACAAGGGATGTATATATTGTCTATCGGCATATGGTACAAGTTGATGATGTTAATACTTGTACATGGCAGGAAACTCAATGTGATTGGATAGAAGCTAGTGACAATGAAGAAGAAGAAGAAGAGGAAACGGATGAAACTCTGAGAATGATGAAGATGATGAGGACGAAAATGACGAGGTACCCTCCCACATACACACGCATATAACAATTAACTAGATTATTTTGATACAGGCTATAGAGTCATCACAATTGGTTACAGAAGCTGCTGCTCTTCTGAGAGGTGACGGGAAAAAGATGTCACGAAAGGACAGAAAAGCAAAGATTGATCAAATCCGCGCGGAGCTTGGCCTTGCTGATGCACAGCGGACACCTATGGTTCGCACTAGCAACATATATACACATTATTATAATATTATAATATGTATAAATACAACAATATAATATGTTAAGTTTATCATAAAGCATTTGTATATTTCGTTGGCATGCCGTTTTCTATATACGTTCCTATGGATGACCATTATTGAGAGAGAGAGAGAGAACATTCCCTATATACAATAATAAGATAATGATGGGCATGCATATAACATGTAAACTATATCTTAAATTGATCGCAGAGACAATGTATAACATTTCTGTATTTTGTAGCCTGGTGAAACGCTGAAGGACTTCTTTGCACGAACGAATATATATTGGCAAATGGCTGCTTATGAGCACACCCAGCACACTGGCAAGGTATTTATGCACACACATACAGTAACATATTAGATATGAATTAATTATTAAGTCCATGTAGGAATTAAGAAAGGATGGATTTGACTTGTCTGAGACACGTTATAAGGAGCTGAAACCAGTTCTAGATGAGGTTCGTGTTGAGAGAGAGAGAGAGAGAGAGAGAGAGAGATGCTGTACACTTTTTGTGCAGCTTGCGAAATTGGAAACGGAACAAAAGGCGGAAGAAGAGGAGGCTTTGAAGCCATTGAAGTCGAAAGAACGAGCTAAGTCATCAAAGCGATGATTAAAGAACTGGTTAGTACGAGTTTAACTTAAACATAGAAATACAAGAGAATATGCTTTAATGATGATCAGAATAAAGGGCAACGCTAATGGAATATGCTTCAAATAGAACTAGGGTTTAAGATATTCTCCCAGTGGCGCCTTGAGGTACATTTTATATGTGGGCATAGATTAATTTTAGTTTTATGTTTTAATTGCCATAAAACATGATGTTTGCAATACCCACAGTTAGTCCTTCACTGTGGAGGAACCCCATTTACAGAAATTCCCATTGTACATACTGCACCGCAAAATCAGTCTCAGTAGAGCTCGATAATAAACTTACATTTAGTACCAATGGTATTAGCAAGACACCGAAATACACAAAATGGACGCCACAGTTTGCTCGTGTTGAGGAGCTATTGAATATTCTCCGCTCGTCAGAGAATATTCAGAGTGCACTTGATAGTTGGGATAAGCCCCTGTCCCCTAAGAACATCGTTACCATTCTTAATAATCTCAATAATTGGGAAAAGGGTCTTAACTTTCTCGAATGGGTTAAATCCAGAGAAGACACCTACGAGGTATGTATATGTATATGTGTATGTGTATATCTTAAGCAGTTATAAGCTTGGTAATGAGTTTATGTGTATATACAGGTCAATAGATATACATACAATGTAATGCTGAAGATACTACGGGATGGTCGACAGTTTGAACTCTGTGAGAAGATTTTCAATGAGATGGTGGAACGTGGAATCGATCCGGACAATTACACTTATAGCACACTTATAAACTGTGCAAAGCGTTGCCGGCGTCCTGAAGAAGCTCTCAAGTGGTTTGAGAAAATGAAATCAGCAGGTGTGTGTGAGAGAGAGAGGGAGAGAGATAGTTGTTGATATTGTATGTTTACTCTATACGTTTATTATGGCTCTCTCTCTACGTGTGTGTGTGTGTGTGTGTGTGTGTGTGTGTGTGTGCGTATATGTAGTATCGATGGCCTCTTGCTGTGCAGGTATTGTTCCCGATGAAGTTACGTATAACTCCATAATTGACATGTATGGAAGAGTGGGACGTGCAAACGAGGCAGTAGAGCTTTATGAGAAACTACGTTCTGTACACTGGAAGCTGGACACGATCACGTACGGAGCTCTTGCTAATGTGTATGCTAAAACAGGTGACTATACACATATGTTCATGTGTGTGTGTGTGTACATATATAAATATATACATTATCTACAGGTGATTATCGAGCTATTGAGCAGCTAATTAACGAGATGAAAGATGCGGGATTGGCTCCTAATGAGTTTATGATGAACACGCTCATTACTGCACTTAGTAAGTCTGGGAAAGTTAATCAAGCAAAGAAGGTGTTTACGGAGATGATTAAGAATGAGTTAAACCCGTCTCCTGTCACGTTAAGTATCCTCATTGAGATGTATACAAGAGTAGGCTCTTATGAACAAGCTTTCGAGGTACGTGTGTGTGAATTTGTACGGTGTGGTGTGTGTGTCCATATGCACATACACATTGTTATGACCTGAACAGATATTTGACACCATAAAGAAGGAAGATTGGAGTTGTGATGTGGCGGTGTACAATTCGCTAATGAAGGCGTGTGTAGAAGCAGGCAAAGTTAAAGAAGGGGAGATATTCTCAAAGAGATGGAAAGGGTGAAATGCGACCCAGACCACCTAACATACCGGATACTGATGAACACATATGCATCAAAGGGACTCGTGGAACAAGCAAATAAGATGTTCCAGCACGTGGTTAAGCTCCGCGGAAAACCCGATACACAGCTTTACACGGTAATAGACATCATCATACACCTCATATATATACGTATGTGTATATAACATATATATATGTATCAATAGGTGTTAATAAGAGCACATAAACAAGCTGGGAAACTTAAACAAATCCCAAAACTGTTCGAGAGCATGATTGATGAGGGGTGTATACCTGATGAACTACTTGGGGAGTGTTATTATCCTGCGTGGCTGCGGCCAGTGACGTGGATGATAGGTCCCACATCTTACCCTGTCTGCAGAAGTGCAATGAGAAACTGTACAGTGTTGTGAGTTCTATTGTCTCGAGCAATCCCGATGTGGAGATGATCGAGGACTATGTGTTGGAGATTGTACCTCAAGTAAGCCTGAAAATATTATTATATAAACAGTGTGTGTGTGTTACATATATGTGTCTGTTTTGCAGAAGCCGATATGCAATGCATTGATAGACATATGCTGGAGTACAGGGAGGAAACATGTAACTCACAGGGTGTTCACAATGGGCGTATCTGTTGGTGTGTACGAAGGTCTTCAGACAAATATGCCATCGCTGTGGAGGTTGAACCTGCGCACGCTGTCGTTGCCTGCAGCCGAGTGTGCAATTGGAGCGTGGTTTAATACTTTGACTGTGGCCGTGAAGGAACAAGAGAAACTACCAGAGGTTGTGTGTGTTTGCATGTGTGTGTGTGTTTCGCTTGCAATCATATAGCATGTGTGTGTGCTGGATTCTCAAAAATGTATTATATGCAGGATTTGATTATAGAGACGGGCGTAGGGAGAGTAAGGACGGGCAAAGGTTGAATTCCAGTGTTGGGAACTTATTAAAGAAGATGGAGGCTCCTTTTACTGAGAGTAATGAGACCCCCGGGTTTTATTTTTCAACTGGGCCTGTTATAGAATCGTGGATCAAGGCTAAGTACAGTTAGTTAGTTTAATTATTTTACTTATTTGGAGGGTATAAATGAAAATCCATCTATATACATATTTTAAATATATAAGTTTTCTAAATACATGTTTTTTTCCTAGTGTTTTTCAATTAATTTAAATTTAATTAATAGAATAAGTAGATTCCTATAATATATAATTAATAGAATAATTTGAACAAATACAAAGTAGCTACTTATACATATTACATTATTATGTTATTTGTTATCAATATTGTTAATATTCTATATATATTCATATTCTACTTTATTCTATAAGAAGTTTATCAATGGAAAACTTAATTTTCTATAAGGGAGTTTAAAAACTGATTACATAATATATCTATAGTATATATTAAGGATATACATTAGTTAAACCATTAGACTAATTTCAGTTTTTAACTTTATTCACGCACACGCGCTCACCACACAACACACAATGTTTGATATATATATATATATATAGAGAGAGAGAGAGAGAGAGAGAGAGAGAGAGACTATTGAAGGTGTTTCAAGCCAACATAGGAATCAAATAAGCTTATGAAAATTCATTGTTTTCGTTATTTATAAAACTCTTTCACGGAGCATGACACGTGGCTTGCCACATAAGCCTTTCCGTTGGATCAATTACTTAATATTAATATTAATTTTATCTATTTTTTCAAATAAATAAATATATAATAATAATAACAATAATAATAATGATAATATAATATCCAAAAATCCAGGCAGAAAATAATAAACTGATACCACTTGAGCTGAATTTTCCTCCGAATTAAATTAAATTTAAAGAAATATTAGAGAGATTCCTGATTAAAAGTAATGACGTTTTGATTTTGAAGATTGATTTCACGAACAAAAATTTATTTATAACTTATATACAAATATTGCATAAAGATACTCTTTTTCAAAATTTCTTTTTTTTCTGCTGTGCTTTTCTTGACTGTTTTGTGTGAAGATAGAAAGGGAAATAATAAAGAGCTCTAGATAAATTAATAATCGTATTTGTATTATTTTTAAAGTTCCATTGAGATTATATCATTTCTATTAAAATTTAATGATAATAATTTAAATGATTTGTTTGTCAGATGTTAAAATTTAAAAGAGTATGGATGTATAATGAGTCTATTATTCAGCTATAACACAAACTTGTCAATACTTATATTCATATTATACCACGCCATATAGGCAAGCAAAGAATAACGACTATTCATGGTAGACCGCACAACTATTTGCAAGCAAAGAATAAGAATTATTTATGGTTCTACAAGCAAAGAATAAGTAAACTACGACATCTACGGTTCTCTGTATAAAGCTGCAATTGTTTATTTAAACCTTTCTTCCCGGTATATAACAATCTCCTTAATTACTACATCTATTGCAATATGTGTGTGTGTGTGTTACGTTTTTTTTTAACAGCTTGTGGCACCCTTTACGTAGAATAAGACGCTAATTAGGTTAATTATTTTAAATTCAAGTGTTGAACTGCATTTTACACTTTGGACTGACACATTTGTGACATAGACCCTTTTATCCAATCGATATCCTTTTACCGAATGTTAATTTGTTTTTTTTTTTAAATCATCCTTAATTAAATCAATTTAAGTTGGCTATGTTAAAAGCTGGGATTGTTCAACTTTATACGATACTTAATGGTTGGACGCCTGTTCTGGGATCCCTTGGTTTAAAAAAGGATACCGATAAACTTAAACACTGTGCTACTTAACGAGAGATCCATGATGTATGCATCATCTTATATATAAACGATATATATATAAAAAAGGGCTGGGTTGCACTGACCCTTAAAACCCTTAAGTGTTAAGGGTTACTACATAAATTATGTAGTATTAGTTAATTCCTGCATTAAATAGTCGTACAGAAAAGCCGTATGTACAACAGTTACTTTATAAGTATCAATGGCCAGTTGTATGGTGTCTTGAAGAGTTTTGAAGAGTGCTGCTCTTCGGACATGTCCTCTATCTCGAGAATGTAAGTCTTTTAGATTCTGGTTTAACCACATTGGCTGCAATCTCAGCCATTGTAGTCACCTTCGCACGGAAGAGGCTGGACGCCGAGATCGGACTCCGCCAGTGTCAGAACGAAACTCAGGAAGCAGTAACAGCTCTGGCAGACAAAGACGCAGCTATTTGGGGCTGGAATTTCGAACTCATCGACGGCTTAGTTCTGATACCTAAGACTTACTGGGGAGCAGGACACCACTTCTGTAACTATGCTACCAATAATCACAGCCTTGGGCCTTGTATGTTGGTTGTCTTCAAGTTTATGGACTTACCAGGAACAGAGCATACCGGGCAGTGTGGGGAGGCATGTTGTTGCATGGTATCTCATTATGTAGAAGAGCTAGAACCACTGCTGGCACTAACTTATAATTCATCCATACGGGTTTTCACTACAAATGAAGACTGGTATGTATTTCAATGCAAGAACTGCATCGAAAGCAAGTGCCACATCCAGAACTCAAGGGAACTGAATATCCCCAGCCCTGTTCCATTGGATCTTAGAGAAGTTACAAGGTATGACAGAGATAGTCTAGGGGAAGCTGTCAAGCCGAATTACTACGACGACATTTTCACGGTTTCGCACCGTGCATTGTTGCTCCCCATTCGACGCAATAACAATGCTAGACTGATAGCCATGTTTGGTTTGAGCTTAGGGGATGGATGCAGTGAGCAGGAACAGAATGCACTCGTTGACTGATGGATTGAGATCAGTAGATTACAGAACCCTTGATGACTCTCTGACTGCAGCATGGCAGACTTCTCCCTACTACATGTGTGGGATCCATGTGGCTGAGGTTCTAGTCAACTTATTTCTGGTTTTCATATTCAGGATAGATCCCATGTCGTCTGCATTGGCTGCCAGAAGAGCGGTTCGCGACTTCACAGTAGACTCAACTGGCTCTAGTGTCACTCTAGGAGAGTACTTGGTAGCTGTGAAAATGACTAAACTCGATGGGCCTTGAGGGTGTACTCCAGCTGCGGTTCAGTTCCGACTATCGCTTATCTATGCTTGTACGCCTCATCCCAGCAGCAGGGAATGTCATTGGTCTGGTCATGTGGTTGATAATGATATTGTTAGATAAGCATCCTGTGAAATGGACTGGTGGATACGAGAAAACTCTTCCAATTGGGCATTATATGTCCTCCTTTTACCAACCTTGTTAAGCATTTTCACCGTCGTGTCGACCTACAACATGTTTTGGCAGAGAGAACAAGTTCTATTCAACTCTGGGATTCGACTAGTGCCCTGTAATGGTTACCGCGTGCATCGTTCTGGGGAAATTTTAATAGCTCTCTTGCTTCCGCATTATCGTATATTAGAAGGTTAGTGCAGGCAAGCATTGCATCTTAAGCTTTATTCAGTGGCAGCTTGGAATAACTATCCTTGGGAAAGGTGGTCCATTGCCTACTCCTCCCTCTTTGCAGGGAACTCTCATCTATGCCCAGACGTTGTGCTTACTGGCTTCTTAGCTGCAACAGGAGGGAAATGGCAATGAAACATAAATGCATGTAATAGACTTCAACATGTTCCAATATATTAACATGTTCCGATCGTGTGTGCGGGTGCATGAGAATATGAGAGATATATACATATATTCATACACCAAATATATATACACACGTCCAAACTTCCCCATTCATGCTGAGCAAGCGTGTCTCACATTGTTTAGAGCTGCAAGAGAATTATCATATATGCAACTAATTGATGCTCTTTTTCCACAACAAAAGAGGCCTCCTTTATAACGACATTAATCATTAGCTAATCCTCAAATGAACACATCTGGGGTCAGTGAAAATCTTGTTTAGATAACAAACTAGGTTTATCGTATTAAATTTAAATGACAGTATAACAGTTTCAATTTCCGTTTTTCATTATAACTAGTAGAAACATTGAATCGTGATTTTATATTTATAATTTACAAAATAAAATTTTAATGAATTACATCCCATCAAAAAAATATTTGTTGAAGTGAATGTAAGTGAGAGAAATCTGGGTTTGATTATTACCACCAAGCTGAGTGATTTCAACCCAACAACCACCACAACCACGGACAACACAGAAGAAGTACACAAACTACGTGAGGACAATCACAAAGCTCAAAACCGTGGTCACGTCTTTCTGCGGAACAATGGGGACATCATAAGGTTGCATCAGGGTGATGCAACACTTCTAGTTTAGGGGATGTTAGGATCGTAGTAGACATGTAGAAGATTTCTAGTTGTGTTTATTTCATAGGCAAACATAATGGGAAAAACATCAAAAAAATATATATTATGGAAAATGAGAGTTGAATGGAAATATCGGAGTACGAGACACTAACGTAATACGAGTGAGTCACTACTGCAATATGATTTTTTCGAGGAGTGGCGACATTTCCTAGAAGGTGCTGCACATCCTGTACAAGTCCTTACGGATCACAAGAACCTGGAGTATTTTTAAACGGCTCGAGTTCTCAGTCGGCGACAAGCTAGGTGGGCAGAGTTCCTATCATGTTTTGATTTCGTCATCGTCTGCAGGCCCGGTTTTCGGAATGGCAAGGGGACGCATTGTCTAGACGCTCTTACCTTGCACCGATCCCAGGCGATCCTGCATATGACTGTCAAAGACAAGTGTTGTTGGGCCCTGATCATTTCCGGCTTGCGGCACTACAGGTTCATCAGGCTCCAGCAAATTCAACACTCCTACAGGACATCCATTCGCAATTGGCTACAGATGACTTGGCAAAGAATGTGTTCTCACACATTCATCCTGACATTGCAAGTTCCTCTTCCTCCAGTTCCCGTCCAGACTACAAGTTGTTCGCCATATAGGATGGACTCCTATACCGGAAGGTCTCATGTACGTTCCTGTTGGTATTTCCAGGACTCATGTGGTATATGATTGTTATGATACCCCGACTACAGGACATTTTGGTGTGGCCAAGATAGTGGAGTTGGTGACTCGCAACTATTGGTGGCCTGGGTTGCGAGGTTTTGTGGAAAGGTTTGTACGGAGCTGTGATACTTGTAACAGGTCGAAGATGCCTCATCATGCACCCTCTGGTCTTCTTCGTCCTCTCCTGTTCCCTCTCCTTGGAAATCCATTTCTATGGATTTCCTCATATATCTTCCTCCTCGTGGATTCGATGCAGTTCTTGTGGTGGTGGACCGTTTCACTAAGCAGGCTCATTTCCTACCCTGCAACAAGACAGTTACAGGTCAGACAACTGCTGAGTTGGTGATCCGTGAAGTGTTCCGACATCATGGTCTTCCTGAGAGCATTGTTTCCGATCGAGGTCCACAATTCATGTCCAAGTTTTGGTGAGAGCTTCTTTGGAGTCTACAGGTTAAAGCGGATCTTTCTTTATGATATCATTTGCAAACTGATGGGCAGTCAGAACGCACATTCAGACATTGAAATAGTATCTTTGTTGCTTCATCAGTTACCAGCAGGACAACTAGTTGGACCTTCTTCCAATGATGGAGTTTGCCTACAACAACTCCGTTCACGCATCTACATGACAGACACCTTTCTTTGCTCTTACAGGCCACCATCCACGTTTTGACTTTGCTCCTCCCACTTCTCCTTTTTCCGCTCCTGCAGTACAGAATCGTCTCCAGCATCTTCGTCAGGTACAGGATGATCTCTGGGTTCATCTTCAACAGGCACAGGAACGATACAAGCATCATGCTGATGCTCACCGTCTGTCGGCACCTGCATATAAGATTGGTGATTTGTTGGCTTCTTCGTCAACATATTCATACCAACAGGCCTTCTTCTAAGTTGGATTTCAACGATTGGGCCCTTACAAGATTGTGGCGGAGGTCAATCCTGTAGCTTTCCGACTCGAGTTACCATCTACGGTGAAACTTCATCTTGTGTTTCACACCTCCTTGTTGGAGCCGTATCATCCTTCTTCTCTTCCCGGTCGTGCTTCTTCTCCTCCCCTTCCTGTGGTCATTCATACTGAACCTGAGTACGAAGTTGCAGCCATCCTTGATTTTCGTCTTCATCGCCGCCAACTCCAATACTTGGTGGATTGGAAATGTTATTTGCCTACTGATCGCACTTGAGAACCTGCATCTAACTTACTCCATGCTTCTTCCAAAGTTACTGCCTTCCATCAGCATTATCCTGCTAAACTAGGTCCCAAAACTCGTGGAGCTCGTCTTTAGGGAGGAGGTGCTGTCATGACCCAATACAGGATTCCGGATATAGGATACGGTTGCAGGATTTTCCTACAGGATATTCCTACAGGGATTCCGGATACAGAATACAGTTGCAGGATATTCCTACAGGATATGCCTAGAGGATAAGGGACATGTGGACTCATCTTAGCCTTTGCATGTATGCAGCCACTTTGCATGCATGCAACCACTTTTAGCACTCATGCCTAGATTAGCTCTTGGAGTTGTGAGCATAAAAGCTCCGACCTAATTGTTGTACAATCAGTTACTATCAACACCAATCTTATTACGATCAATCTTGTCTTGTCTTGTTCTTGCCTTGTTCCTTGTTCCTTAGTCTCTCCTTATCTTGCTCCCGGATCCTGTCCTGTTCCTATCCTGTTCCTGCACCTTCCTGTCTTGCTCCCGAATCTTATTCTGTTCCAGTCTTATTCCTGGATTCTGTCCTGCACCTGGTCTTACTCCTAAGTTCCTAGTCCCTGTTTTACTCTCTGTCCTATTCCTGAGTCAAGCCTTCTTGTTCTTGGAATCCTGCTCTCTTCCTGATTCCTGGATCGTGGCTTGACATTATCGGTGACGACCACTTCCACTACTTAGTCTATAGGAATTTCTATGCTTAACACTTTGGTTCCTGAGGAGTTAGTGTTTCAACATTAGTGGATTTTCTGGATGAATTCAATGTTACAATAGTTGCTTTGCTTGACTTTTAGTGTCTGCAAGGTGCAGAATTGTATTTGCCTTCTTTTGATGAGGTTCATGAAATTCAAAAGGTTGAGTTGTGGATACAAAAGCTTCATGATGGGTTTGAGAATCTTACATCACTTGCTGATGACTTGTTATTTATGCACTTATATTCTCAATATCGCCTTCAAGACGACCTTCTTTATTTTATAAAGATTAATCCAAATGATCATTTGTAGTTGGTGATGCCTTTAATCTTCATTTCATGTCTTCTCCATGTTTACCATGACTCTCTGTTCTCAGTGGGCACATCGGACATTGTTATGTGATTAAAAAGCTGCACAAGTCTTTTTATTAGTTAAAGTTGCGAGGAGATGCGATCCGGTATGTGCTAATTATTTGGTGCCAAGCTCACAATACTCCCTCTTGTACTTCAGAGGGACAATTGGAATCAATTGCAGTTTTTCATTCATTTAAGTTTGTGGCGTTTGATTTGATGGTACCTTTTCCACGGTTGATTGTTGGGAATGAGTACATTGTTATTGTTTTTGACTACCTGACTCATTAAGTGGAAGTTAGTGATCTTACTAGTGAATTGCTTCTATTATTGACCACTTTTCTCCTTAATTGGGTAGTGTTTCAGCATTCTTGTCCGGAGCAGATTCTTTCGAACAATGGTCTTGTGTTTATTTCATGTATTAACATCTTGGATAAGGATACACCACACTTTTATGAATACTTATCATCCTCAGATGGATCGTTTGGTGGAATGGCTCATTAAGACAATGATTGCAAAGTACGTAAACTTTCAACATTCAGATTGAATGGTTATCTGTCATCTCTTTGATATGTTATGTCACTGCAGTATAGAGTTTCGTTGGTACTTCACCATAAAAGATCTTATATGGTCATCATCAAGGTTCAAGCCACGATCCAGGAACAAGGAAGTGAGTAGGATTCTAAAAACAAGGAAGCTTGACTCAGAAGCAAGACAAGGAGCAGGACAAGAAACTAGAAACTAGGAACAAGACAGAGCAGGAGGCAAGGAGCAAAACAAGACAAGATTGATCGTAGAAAGACTGGTGTTGATAGTAACTGATTGTACAACAATTAGGTTGGAGCTTTTATACTCACAACTCCAAGCTAATCTGGTCATGAGCTAAAAATAGTGACCTTTATCCTCTAGGCATATCATGTAGTATATCCTATAGGCATATCCTGTAGGAATATCCTGTAGGTATATCCTGTAGGAATATCCTGCAAGCATATCCTGTAGGTATTCTATATGCATATCCTGTAGGAATATCTTGTAGGTATATCTTGTAGGAATATCCTGCATGCATATAGGTATATCCTATAAGCATATCCTGTAACCCGTATCCTATATCATGCATCCTGTATCGGGTTGTGACAGCACCTCCTCCTTAAGGACGAGTTCCATGAGTCTTGGGACCTAGTTTAGCAGGATAACACCGATGGAAAGCAGCAATTTTGGAAGAAGCATGGAGTAAGTTGGATGCAGGTTCCCAAGTGCGATTGGTAGGCAAATAACCTTTCCAATCCCCAAGTATTGAAGTTGGTGGCAATGAAGACGAGAATCAAGGATGGCTATAACTTCGTACTCAGGTTCACCGTCAATGACCACAGAGGGGGAGGAGAAAAGCACGACTAGGAAGAGAAAAAGGATGATACGGCTCCAACAAAGAGGTGTGAAACACATGATGAAGTTTATCGTAGATGGTAATTCAAGTCGAAAAGCTACAAGATTGACCTCAGCTGCAATCCTATAAGGGCCCAATCATTGAAAATCCAACTTAAAAGAAGGCCTGTTGGTGCGAATATGCGATGAAGAAGTCACACGAGATCACCAGTCTAGTATGCAGGTGCTGGTTGACGATAAGCATCAGCATAACGCTTGTACCATTCCTGTGCCTGTTGAAGATGAACCCAAAGATCCTCATGTACCTGACGAAGATGCTGGAGACGATCATGTACTGCAGGAGCGGAAGAAGAGAGAAGCAAGAGCAAAGTCAAAACATGGATGGTAGCCTGTAAGAGCAAAGAAAGGTGTCTGGCATGTAGATGCGTGAATGGATTGTTGTAGGCAAACTCCGCCATTGGAAGAAGGTCCAACTAGTTGTCCTTTGGTAACTGATGAAGCAGCGAAGATATTGCTCCAAGGTCTGAATCGTGCGTTCTGACTGCCCATCAGTTTGTGGATGGTATCCTAAAGAAAGGTTCGCTTTAACCTGTAGATTCTGGAGAAGTTCTCGCCAAAACTTGGACATGAATTGTGGGCCTCGATCAAAAACAATGTTCTCAGGAAGACCATGGTGTCGGAATATTTCGCGGATCACCAACTCAGCGGTTGTCTGGCCTATACCAGTCTTGTGACATGGTAAGAAATGAGCCTGTTTGGTGAAACGGTCAACCACCACAAGAACTGCATCAAATCCACGAGAAGGAGGAAGATCTGTGAGGAAATCCATAGAAATGGATCTCCAAGGAGCAGAAGGAACAGGAAGAGGACGAAGAAGACCAGAGGGCGCGTGATGAGGCATCTTCGATCTATTACAGGTGTCACAACTCTGTACAAACTTGTCCACAAAACCTCGCAACCCAGGCCACCAATAGTTGCGAGTCACCAACTCAATTATCTTAGCCACACCAAAATGTCCTGTAGCCAGGGTATCATGACAATCCTGTACCACACGAATCCTACAAACACCAATAAGAACGTACAAGAGACCTTCCGGTACAGGAGTCCGTCCTGTATGGCAAACAACTTGTAGTTTATACGGGAACTGGAGGAAGAGGAACTTGCGATGTCAGGACTAATGTGTGAAAACACATTCCTTGCCAAGTCGTCTGTAGCCAACTGCAAACGGATGTCCTGTAGGAGTGTGGAATCTGCTGGAGCCTGATGAACTTGTAGTGCTGCAAGCCGAAGTTGATCAGGACCTAGCTTTTGACAGTCATATGCAGGATCGCTCGGGGTCGGTGCAAAGTAAGAGCATAAACAATGCATTTGCCTTGCCATTTCAAAAATCAGGCATGTAGATGATGACAAAATCAAAATATGATAGGAACTCTGCCCACCTAGCCTGTCGCCAACTGAGAACTCGAGCCGTTTGAAAATACTCCAGGTTCTTGTGATCCGTAAGAACTTGTACAGATGCGCAGCACCTTCCAGGAAATGTCACCACTCCTCAAACGAATCCACAATGGCCTTGAGTTCCTTATCATGAATCTCGTAATTGATCTCCGCCAAAAGGAACTTACGAGAGTGAAAAGCTACATGATGAAGCAACTTGTCTTCTCCAACTTGTGATAGAACAGATCCTACTGCAAAATCCGAGGCATTTGCTTCAATGAAGAAGGGACGAGAAGGATCATGATGTGCTAAAATTGGAGCTGTCGTGAAGGCGTCCTTGACTGTTGTGAATGCATGTTCCGCCTTGTCGGACTAAGAGAACACTCCTGTGCGCTTGGTGAGTTTTGTGAGTGGAAGTATACGCTTGGAGAAGTCCTGTATGAAACGCCTGTAAAAGTTTGTAAAGCCAAGGAAACATTGTATGTCTCGTATAAACTTGGGCCTCTCCCACTCCGCAATAGTCTTCACCTTGTGCATGTTCATGGAAATGCCAGCAAGAGAGACGATATAGCCCAAGAACTCTACAGTATCCCTGTCAAAGAAACACTTCTCCAACTTCGCATACAGGCCATGCTCGCGAAGCCTCTGTAGGACTAGTCATACATGCTTGTCATGAGCTGCCTGGTCCTTGGAGAAAATCAAAATGTCATCGAGGTAGATTACCACAAACTGGTCCAAGAAGTCACGAAAGATGTTGTTCACCATGTGTTGGAACATGCATTGGTAAGTCCAAAAGGCATCACCGTGTACTCGAAGTGTCCATACCTTGTACAAAAGGCAGTCTTCCACTCATCGCCTGGACGAATCCGTACAAGATTGTAAGCCCCTCGTAAGTCGATCTTCGTGAACACCTTTACTCCTTGCAGTCGATTGAGAAGTTCCAGGATCAATGGCAACAGGTACCAGTTCCGAATGGTGACTTGATTCAAATCTTTATAGTTCACAACCAAACGCAAACTCCCATCTTTCTTCTTAACAAAGAAGATAGGTGCTCCTACAGGGGACTTTGAGTGACAAATGAAGCTGGATGCCAAGTTTTCCTCGATGTACTGACGAAGAATCTCCAATTCTGTAGGTGACAATGCATAAATTGGTCCGAACGGTGGAGTCTTTCCTTCCACAAGATCGATAGGACAGTTGTAGGACCTGTGAACAGGAAAAACTGTAGCCTTGTACTTGTCAAAAACGTCCTAAAAGAAGTGATACTTGGATGGCAGGGAAGAAGGAGGAGAAGAAGAAGGAACAGGAGAAGGAGATTGAAAAACAGGGGAGTCAGATACAAGAAATGTAAAAGAGAACGTAGGAGTTATTTGAAAGGCAAAAAGATGAAAAGGAACAGAATCAGTGGCAAGTTCATGCATGGTAGTGGTAAAAACTCGGAGAGGAGACGGAGGGAGCTGTGATTGAAAAATAGGAAGGATCTTGAGGGGTGGAACAGAAGAAGAGTAATGAAAAGAGGCAAAATTGAGAAAAACATGTGTGGATGTTGACAAGTGTACAAGATTGGAAGAATCTTGTACAGAAGTTCGTGGATGCACATGAGTGAGGAGAGCCTGTGAGTGTGTTGACAAACCAATAGGAGGTGGGTCCTGTTGAGGATGAACCTTCCACACTGATACAGGATTGGAAGAACCCTGTACAGGAATCCGTGAACTTACAAGAGTGGAAAGAGCCTACGAATGTGCTGAGGAACTGACATGAGGTGAATCCTGTCGAGGAGGAGTCTTCAACACTGATATAGGAACAGGCACGGTCAATTCTGTAGCTTGTACTACCTCAGACACTAAGGATGTATCCTGCACACAAGAAGGTACAGGATTAATCCTGGTTGCCGGAGAGGAAAACATGAGCGTCCTAGACCTCTAGTCGATCTGAGGATTTGCAACAATGAACCATGGCATGCCCAAAATGATGGGAGTCGACCAAGTCTTGATCAAGTTGAAGGAAATCGAATAGTTGAATGCACCATGACTGCAAGAGAGAGGTTTGGTAGCATGGGTAACTGTGCTAGAAGCAATCAGACGACCATCAGCCACCTCTACAGAAACTGCACGTTTCAACTTCACCATTGGAATGCCATGTTAAGTTGTAAAAGTGTCATCCATGAAGCATGCATTTGCACCAATGTCTAACAGGGCAAACTCCTTGAGCTCTCGATTATTAAGATGAATGTGTACAGAAAACTTGAGTGATGGAATGGTATGAGCAGCACCAATGGAGCCTGCACCTATGTTCAACTTCGTGGCTCCTAGACAAAGTGAACATTGAAATTTTCTGATTGAACTTCAGCTTTAGCTTCAACTTCACACGTCTTGAACTTCCTGGCTTTAATAGGACATTCCACCGCCTTGTGTCCTGCTTCACCACAATACAAACATAGATTCTCACTGTGGCGATGTTGCTTCTCAGCATTGGAAAGTGAGTCACACTTGTATTTCTCAATCTCCATAGGAACTACTCTAGAAGGTGTCGCAGGAGTATGTACCACAGCTGCAGGATTGGTTTGCAGGAACTATTGACGGGATTTTTCCTGACGACATTCAAACAAGCGGTTGTCGTAGCAAACGGCCTGTTGCATGATCTCCGCTAATGTTTGGGCATCCGGTAACGTAAGGAGAAGGTCCTTAACATCATCCCTCAACCCAAAACGGAAAGTGTTCAATAAATGCAGTCTCGTCCCATGGAATGTTCGTGCAAAGTTGTTGAAATTCGGATGCATAGATGAAAGTTGGTCGAGATCCTTATGTGAGCTTTCATAACTTCGTGCATGCGGAACGGTACTTATCGGGATCTCCAAAGCAAGCTTCAAAGGTAGCCACGAAACCTTCAAAGTCTTCCATCAATGGGTTGTCACGCTCCAGCAAAGGGGCAACCCAAGCCCGTGGAGATCCAACTAGTAAGGATGCCAAAAGGCCAACCTTTTGTGCATCAGTTGAGTAGCGGCGTGGTTGCATGCGGATCAAAAGCCTGATCACAACCCTTGAAAATCAGCACGATTGCCATTGAACTTTTCCGGCATGCTGATCTTCGGCTCCGAAGAAGTGTTTAATGGAGAGGAAACCATAGATGCTTGAGAGAGAGCTTGCGCAGCAGCCTTGGAGGATGCATCAGCAGCTGCATACGCCACATTGGTGGAACCTTGCAGATCTATGACCACTTGGCACAAAGTGGCCAGCTCATGAAGCAATATTTGGTGCTCGCGTTGAAATTGCTCAAAATCGGCCATGATCTATGAAAGAGAAAAGAAGAAAAACGAAGGAGAAGAATTAATGAAAAAAAGTAGCTGGAAATCGGAAAGTTATGAAAGTAGTTACTATCAAACTATCAAGTCACGATCCAGGAACAAGGAAGTGAGCAGGATTTCGAGAACAAGGAAGCTTGACTCAGAAGTAGGACAAGGAGCAAGACATGGAATAGGACAAGAAACTAAGAACCAGGAACAAAACAAGAGCAGGAGGCAAGGAGCAAGACAAGAGCAAGAGGCAAGGAGCAAGACAAAACAAGATTGATTGTAGAAAAATTGGTGTTGATAGTAACTGATTGTACAACAATTAGGTCGGAGCTTTTATACTCATAACTCCAAACTAATCTGGTCATGAGCTAAAAATAGTGACCCTTATCCTCTAGGCATATCATGTAGTATATCCTATAGGTATCCTGTAGGAATATCTTGTAGGTATATCCTGTAGGAATATCCTGCAGGCATATCCTGTAGGTATATCCTATATGCATATCCTGTAGAAATATCTTATAGGAATATTCTATAAAACATATCCTATAGGCATATCCTGTAACCCGTATCCTGTATCCTGCATCCTATATCGGGTCGTGACACAAGGGTTACCAATAAAGTTGGGTCTACCTTCATGTTTGCCACGAGTTGTTGACACTAGGTCTTGGGATTAGTATTTTACAAGCATTCTTTCATTGGTTCGAGTGGAGCCTATGAAACACTTAGGCTACATACAATGGGGCAACAACGGCTTTACAACTCTCATCATGTCCACATATGTAGTACAAGGTGGATGAGTTGGTGTAGATTCATTTTTCTAAGTTTATGATACATGGTTTGGCTAAGAGTCTCCTTACTCAGTTAAAGGGATCATATCAAGTGATGTGACATGTTAAGCCGCAAGTTTATGAGTTTCGGCATGATATTCAATTCAATCCTCCGAAGATTATGCATGTGCAATGCTTGAAGCATTTCGATTAAGAACAAGTTGTGTCACATACAAATCCATTGATGCCTCATCCTGATGTTCCTCTAGATCCACCTTACCAATAGTTCATCCTTCCAAGAGGAGAGGATGCTTAAATGTTTAGGTGTATAGTTCCAATGTTATATATATATTAGTGTAATAGGATTTTAATAGGTATCATATTAGTTTCAATCTTAATTACTCACTCTTGTATATATAAATTAGAGTTTTGAATTAATACAATATACACATTTTTATATTCCTAGCTTTCACAAAGCTATTATAAAAATAATAAAAGAATAGCATAGATAAAAACAAATTTGGTATATGTATTTTTCTACTATATCAAATAGAACAATAGTTTCACATAATTAATTATTCTTAATAATTTATTTTTCTATATTTATAAATTTCAAATAGTCATTATAAACTAAATTAAAAGAAAATTAGTTTTTCATTTTGCTTGCGTGTATGTCAAAATTTAAAATATACATTTATTCGTGTACGGACATATCTTTGTCGTACTTTAAAAGCTTGAATCTAAAAATTTAAATTAAAGTTAAATTGAAAATCTATAAATATTATAGATAATAAATTATGTTAAAATATATATATGTTAAAATATATATAATGAATAAATGAAAGTTGTGTTATACAACACTCCCTTAATCATAACTAATTAAAGTTAATGATTTCATATGGATTTAGAAGAAAACTTTCACGGTTAATGCATTTCCTTTATATATAATATATAAATTTTCTTAAATGCATGTGATTTTTAATATTTGTCAATTAATTAATTACTACCATCGTATATAAATATATATCTTTATATCAGGGAAATTAGGTAAAAACAAAAGAGGGAACTCTTGTTAACAATCATACACTACTAAATAGATAAATCTCTCTATGTATGACATACATAAATATAAATATATATATATATATATATATATTATATTCATTTTATGTATTAATATACAATTTTTCAAAATGTTTAAAACCTTAACATGGATTTTAGGGTTCTAATAGAACCCTTTTAGGGTTTAGGGCAGGCACAGAGGAGTGTCGGATGGATACGCATATGCCCGTGGCTTGCTTTCATGAATCCGATCACACATCGCAGCAATCCCCAGTTCTTGAGCAGCCCATCGAACCCAATTCGTCATCGCAGCTGCAGTTGAAGCAGGAGGCTGAACTCGAGCACATAGAGGCATTGCTAAACAGTAATTTTCCCGAGGGAATGAATCTAACAAAGCCCGAGTCGGAAAATTTCCCACTCGGATCCGATAGACCCACCTGGGCCGAGCTTCTTCCCGAAGACGGCGTAATTGATTCTTGGACTGGATTTGCCAATCAAAACGGCGATATACAGGTATTACATACTTACATGTCCTTGTACCATCATTATTAAATACTCGTCAGAATGTATTGATCATGGACTTATTAGAATCACATCTACTACTGTTATAAAGACATAATCATATGCATACTGATGGAAATATTGAGCAGAACAATCTAGTTGGACAGGCATCGACATCTGCCGGTAATAATTCTCCCAGTCCCACGCTAAAGCAACGGCTGAGATGGACTCCTGAGCTCCATGAGAGATTCGTTGATGCCGTCATCAAGCTTGGTGGTGCAGAAAGTATATATCACATATGCATATATGCATAAGCATGTATTTATGTATGCACACCTGCATTATGTGTGTGTGTGTGTGTAGTATGTATGTATGCATACATGGGTATGTTCTGTATATGTGTATATGTGTGTCCACATCTCTCTCTCTCGTATGTGGATGCAGTATGCGTGTGTCTACGTCCATACCTATGCTGTGTGCATCGAATATACACGAACACACACACACGCACGTGCATGAACTGAATATTCTAATGGTTTCAGAAGCCACACCAAAAGCGATTTTGACTGTCATGGATGTACATGGAATCAATATTCTTCATGTGAAAAGTCATCTTCAGGTATTTAAACTAATGCGTGACTA
This sequence comes from Selaginella tamariscina, assembly GCA_003024785.1. NCBI lineage: Eukaryota > Viridiplantae > Streptophyta > Lycopodiopsida > Selaginellales > Selaginellaceae > Selaginella > Selaginella tamariscina. Next base: position 73,069 of record PUQB01000131.1, read on the forward strand.
TTGTTATAACTCTAACTTGAAATCTGTCCTCTACAACATTTATATCTGCAACCTTAAATTTAAAACACTTTGTAATATTTGCTTATAATTATAACTTATATAATATACAAATATTTTCATTTAAACCTTGAATATTTTTCTATTGATTAGAAATATAGTTTTTGAAGTTTGAAAATGAAAATGCTGTTTTGCAGAAATACCGTCTTGTAAAGGATATTCCTAATTATGGTGAAGGTAATTGAATGATTTTATTTAGCCAAGGCTCTGATTTAAGCTGTTTTCCTTTCGCAGCAAAAACCTGAGAAGAAACGAAACTCTGCTCCTAATCTGGACGGGTAAGTTCTCATACATACACGTATATGTGTCTGTGCGTGTGTTATAGAATGTGTATGTGAAGGGCCATAACTTGATATCTAATTATCAGAGGATCTCAAGTCACAGAGGCGTTAAGGTTGCAAATAGAAGTCCAAAAGCAGCTACACGCACAGCTTGAGGTAAATAATGTAATTGTGTGTGTGTGTGTCTGTATGCGTGCAGTACGTTTTACTCTGGTCATGACGTGAACCTCTTAATACAACTCTGCCTCTCTCTCTCTCTCTCACACACACACACACACACACACAATATGCGCGCACACGCACACGCACACACATATATACAGAGAGGTTATACGTGTTGTTTGTACAGATACAAAGGCAATTGCAGCTACAGATAGAAGCACAGGCTAAGAGTTTAAAGACTATGATGGAGATGCAAAATAAGAAGGTCGACGCGGACAAAGGTAATAAAGAAGGTGGCGAAGTAGCATGTACAACAGTGACAGAGGCAGGAAGAACAGCGAGTGTATGCTCTGATGCCGAGTTTAACCCCGTGATTAACCCAGTAATTAAGAAGCTTAAGACAGGTGATCAAAAGGTAATTAACATCGTTGAAGACGAGGAATAAACAGTAGTCGATATTCTTCCATTTGTAATTTTCTTATTTCCCGCTTTTTTATACCCTCCTTGTTTATTCCTCAATATTTATTTGAGAATATACTGCTAACTTTATCTAATCTTATGTGTATATGACGTGTAATTTCTCCATTACTATATATTTAATTTTAATATTGCTCTTTGTGGTTAGAGTTTTATAAATATATATTAAATTTTTTTTAAAAGATAAGAATGTTTTGAATCGTTACAAAATGAACGAGGCTGAAAAATTATGATTAAATATAAATTCTAAAAAGAATAAATTATATATTAATAATTAAACACTTTGTTGAGGTTAAGTACATTGTAAACTACCATGTGTATGTGTATATATACTGCTTCATTTAATATATAATCAATTTATTAATAGAATTATAAATTAGTTATTCAAAATCAATAAATCGTTAACTATCTTGAAACTTAACTTGGTAAGATTTATGAAATTTACAATATGGTTTAGACATAATTTTGAAATATAATCAATGTTTAGTTATACACTAGTAATTGAGGTAAACTCGTGAAAGCTTTCATTTACAAATAAAAAATTAGTTAATTTTTACTTAAAGAATATTCCTAGAAATAATTATACGGGGGTTAGGAATAAAATTAGGTTATTAAAAAAAGGTTTCTGTACGGTGATGATGATGATGGATACCATGCTCCAAGTAGGAGAGGATTTAGCATCGGAGAAGATCAGGCAGCTGGTAGTACTAAGTAACCAGCTGATAGCATTCGGCGATAATAAAGAGAAAATTTTCGAGTAATTATTTAATTTAATTTCTATATGTTAAATTAAATTAAAACATCTTTTTATTCATTAATATAATTTAACCAAAAAATGTACATTGTTCATTTCATTTTCCACTAAACTATGGAGTATAGCTATGCATATTATGATTATGCAGTGTATACGTATATTTGTAATTATATCATTTCTTTAAACTATTTTTTTCAATAACAAAAATTACTTTCACATAATATTTCATATAATATATATATATATATATAATATATTCATAACTAGATGACATAGGAATACACCACACAACAGGCAGTTAATATATCATTGACTAATTATCAACATATTTCTTTAGATATTTATGTAATATACAATTTATGTATTTATTTGTTTTGTAGGATTTATGAATACGCTAATTGTTATTGAGCAAGCTCCCCCACGAATGACACATGAAGCATTACTTCAAGTGGCAAATGTTCTCATGTGTGTTCGATACCAAAAAACTATGAAACGCCTAGTATTATGGTCAGCGGTTTTCTGTGAACTTATGAGGCTTTTCATGCCAAAGTTCCCCTTCCAATTTGAGTCCTACAATGTAAGTACATTTAATACACACACATATACACATTATACATATGCACACTTGCAGGAATCACTTAGGAATGTGAAGAACTCGCTACAAGGATTGGGCGACGTATCGGATCCTCTCTATGGGTTAAGGGTGCATATCTTATTTCACCTCGATGATTTCAAATGGTCTAGGATGTACACAGACTACAACCTGCATAAACATGTGTGCCAATATGTTCAACAACTTCTTCGCAGCAGCAAGGTGCGTGCGTGCGTGTGTGTTATAACCGTACAAAGAAGTGTATATGTCACGCATAGCAAAGTCTACACCATATGTGTAGATCATGTGTGGTTTATTAAGCCAATGTATAGTAATTAATATTAATTATCATTAACACTTGATTAGACCAGTGGTAACCATACTGAAGAGATCAAAGAATCAATGATCAGTGTTATGGTGAATATGATTCAGGCTAGCAAGACTGTTGCTTCAAGGCAGATACAAGACTCCATAGTATCACACTTATTAGAGGTACACGACGAGAGAGAGAGAGAGAGACGTAGAAGCTATCTGTAACAAGTATATTTGTAATACAGATGTGTGTAGGACTCTCTCTCTTACACACGCACACACAAGCTTGTTTGGATACACTTATGTATACCTCTAGTCAGTGATAAAATGTGCGTGTGTGTGTTGTGCGTGCGCGTGTGTGTGCGAGAGAGAGAGAGAGAGAGAGAGAGAGAGAGAGAGAAGACACACGTCACAGTGCGTGTGTGTGTGTGTGTGTTATAACTATGTTAATTACAGAACGTACCTGAACCTGCTCGAGACATGGCCAGAGAAGTACTTAAACGCTGTATGTGGAAGCTAATGCCCATTGCATCCTTTTTAATATGGGTTCTTAAGGATTGGGAGAGTAAAAGCCACAGTGTAAAACGCGATTATTATGTAATTATCGATGAGGTTAACGGTCATGCTGGGTGGATTATGGTACCGGTTATCCCATCTTTATGCAAAATCCTCAAGGTAGCTCTGTGTGTGTGTGTGTGTTGTTTGTGAGAGAGAGAGAGAGAGAGGGAGAGGGAGAGGGGGGAGGGGGGGAGAGAGAGTTTCTCACAATACATTGTACGATTGTCTAGGGTTTAGGGTGTTATGTTATATACTAACACACACACACACACATACACGCATATATATTTTATACATGTGTAAATACATTTTATATGTTTAAATGTTATAATATCTATATTATTTTAATTTCTATTTTTTAACTTTTAATTTATTTATTTTTGTTAGACATTTCCATCGGAAGCTGTTGCTATGGCAAGATATTTAAGAGACGCATTTAATTTATTAGCAGATCGTAATATTGTTGAGTTCAAGCAATACTTATATGAGTATATACAAAGTATGTTTGATGTTAAACATGTTCAAGGCATAATTAAAGATAGTGTAATGAGTATGCTCTCCAAAGGCTATGGCACTTCGGAAATCCTTTGTAAGTATGATATTATTGTGTGTGTGTATATATATATATATATATATATATAGGAGAAGGAGAGAGAGAGAGAGAGAGAGAGAGAGAGAGAGAGAGAGAAGAGAGAGAGAGAGAGAGTTAGCTTGTTATACATAGACATATAAATAAAATAAATTTTACTTTGCAGCTATTTTTCTACAGAAGCTTGATGAACCAGACAAGCAGGTTCGATCTCAAGCTTTATACAGTCTTTGTGAGGCAACCAGTGTATGTAAGGTGCCTCCACTAATCATGACAAAAAGTGTTGGAACACCTTGACCATTCTGAGGTGCGTGCGTGTGTTCATGCGTTAAACGAACAGAGCACATTGCGTTTGTGTGTTATGTGTATATTAATATATATTAATTAATATTATTGATTGATTTCATAATTAGCCGGACGTCAAGGGAGAGGCTTCATTGATGTTGTGGAACTCTCATAAGTACCCTTATAGATGGATGTTAAACACTCATCATACAAAGTAAGTTAATATACCTTAAAATTATATTAATTGCCATTCTTAATTATTTAATGTTTTATCAGAAGGTTATTAACAAGGAATGATAGTCAAAATGCGACTCGTGAGGTACTTATATATATATATATATATATATATATATATATATTAATATATGTGTGTGTGTGTTGTGTGTGTGTGTGTGTGTGTGTGTGTGTGTTTAATGTAGTCTTAAGAAATATAGCATTACTTTTTACTAAAGGAACACACGCACACACACGCACACTTGTGCGTACTTATGTACATTTCTTCTTTAGATCATCAACCACCTTGGGCTGCTTTGGCTGGAGAATATATTTCTTTAGCTTTGGATATGGAAGAATATACCGAAAATGAGTTTGAAATTGTCGAAGCTATTTTATATGACATATTCAGAAGTTGCCAGAATTTATTTACGCAGGAAATTTGCTGGAGAAATGAGGTAAATTAAATTATTTTAGTTTAAGATTAATTATTAATCAATTTATTCGTTTTTATTTTTAGTTTTATCACAAGGAGCTTTTTTTCCCTAATATCAAACTTCTCATGGTAGTTATGTTTACTGTGAAGTGGATCCAGATTGGCCAAATACATACCAAGTAAGAATTATAATTTAGTAGTATAAACCAGTTAAAACTTGCTAATAAATAAATAATATATAATAATGAAATAATATATTAATATAATAGATAATATCAATAATTTATCAGAGACAATTAAACAGGTTTTTAGAAGGTGTAGTGCTTCATCTCAGACTTCCACTTGACCAGATATACTTTACATGGCTTCCAAGGTTACAAAAACTTGTCTTCTACACATACACCTTGTTCTCTCTCTCTCTCTCTCTCTCTCTCTCACACACACACACACACACACACACACATGTTTTTTTTCAGCCGGAAACTTGCTGTTGGTTTTTGAGTAAACTTCGGAGCATACTACCACAAGAAATCTTGTCATGCGGTGTGGATTCTTGCATACAAGACGTAAGTTATTAATGACTTATACATAATATATGTATATTATTATAAATAATGTATTTCAAAAGGAAACATTTAGCCGTGTATAAAGAATAAAATTCTTAATGGTTAACTTTGTATAGTTGTATGTTGTAAAATTATTATACTTATATTACAAACTCATTGGCTTTGCACGCACACATAGACACGCGGGAGATTTGTTTTAATACCACAATATATTATATTTTTTATCTGTTTATGCTAAATTGTATTTGTTTTGCTTATTTAGGCTATCCTGCATTTGCAAAGTAACACAGTATGGTTGTATACACGTGGCCCAAGATCCAAACGTCGTCCCAGAGCCAAGGTGTACGTGGAGGAATATGAATCGGAAAAATCAAAGTTGGAGATATACTTCCGGTATTACATATTTAATAATAAGTATAATATTTGATTTTATAATACATATAGATATATTTATATATTTTATTTATTTATGCTAATATTATTTATGGTTTTACAGGCATGGCATACCATACAGCTGCAAAATACTCCACCTCAAAATCTAAGATTTTATCAACGTAGACAACAGAAGTTCAAGTCCATGATTACCTTACACGTAGAGACTGAGGTAATGTATTATTTAGTTAGTTACAGTTTTAAATATTTAGTGTTGAATTATATGGATTAATTAATCATATTTTCATAGAAAACAAAGGCGAGCGTTCGAAGGTCGCTACGGACAACACAAAATACACAGAAGGAAGAGATTATATATATGGTGAGTTAAGAATAATTAATAGCTATAATACAATATTACATTATTTGTATTAAGAATGTTGTTTTTACTTATATTTGTGTGTGTAGTAAAAATAATATTTTTTTTAAAAAAATTAAACTTTATTTATGTTTATTAACCATATGCTGTTTTAGGAAGAGGAACCCATTGCGAAAAGGAAGAGTAAGCGTCGATGTGCAATGTATTGACTATTTAATATTTATATACGTTATAAATATATAACAAACATTAGCAATATTGTGCGTGCATGCGTGCGTTGTGTGTGAGTGAGTGAGTGAGAAGAGAGTTATCCCATATATATGCTACGAATATCCTTGCGTATATTCCAATTCAATAATATGCCTACACTTGATCCTATAGGAAACGTACAACGCAATTCTCTGTGCATACGTGGACCACTAAGGATCTGCCACATTGGAGATCGTTATGCTCTTGTTAACTCGCTAGCTCATATACATACATCAACACATACATGTTTGCACGTGTATACCTGCATGTACATGTATGCATGCATAGCAACGTCGTGACATGTCGCAACATATATCATTGTTAACTATAGCAATTATAATAATAATGTTTAACATAAATAAAGATGAATTTAAAAAGCCCGTTTTAAAGGACCACCAAACAATGTACAGAATACAAGATGACTGAGATTAGAAAAGCTACACAGAAAAACACAACGAGGTCAACAAAGTTAAATCAGGACTAAACCCAGTCCTAAACCGCTAATTAAGCCAGAATTAATCAGCGGTTCCTTAACCCACAACAGTTCCCTGCTTGCTGGCTCCACAAAACTGCAAGCCTTCACTCATCCTCCACCTGCACACACATATATGAATATGCGCATACACACGTACACATCACACCCATACAAATATATGTGTGTGTATGAAAATGAAAGGCTCCTACCCGACTGGTCCAGTCCGTCTAACCATCACCTACTGCGTTGCAACTGCCATACTTGACACCATGCTACCTGTAAAGAACTTCAATAAGATATATGTATATGTGTGTCTCTCTTTATACACCCACAGATACATATTGCATGTTGTACATTTTCAATATACTTAAATATATGGAAATTCTTAAAGTTAAGTACCCTGGCCACCTTCCATTTCATATATTACTTTAAATGTTATATAAATGGTCATCTATTATAACCAAAGTGGCCATTTGTTACCTTTTTGCCGGCTAAGTACAAAACCAGCGGCCACCTACTGTATCAAGATTAATAATACATATATACAAAAAACGAAAACACCATACAACACACATTGTATAAGTGCATCATGTCGAACTTATATACAAGTGTATCATAATACACATACTACACAACGTTCCCTTAACATACACAAGAAACACATTATAAACGTGTGTGTATATGCAACTTACCCTGCCCGTTATCAACACCGTCACAACCGCCACCTAAAGGATGAAAAGCCGAAGAATGATAATGGTAACCATTAGTAGCTTGGTTAATCTGATTGGTATCCGCAGTATTTGCAGAAGATACGGAGACAGCGCCCCCTTTGCCATCAGAAACTGTCCGAGTTCTGAGATCCATTACCTTCGCTGCTCGTCTTCTTGCCCTCTTTCCCCTTTGTGTTCAGAACCTTCCCCCGTTTCCCCTTGCCCTCCTCAACGCATGTTGGTGCCGTGATTCGTGTAAATACGGCTGCATACATGTATGAACAAGTTATGAACATATACAAACACAACATAAGCGCCTAAATATACTTGTAACTGAGTTTGCTATCCTATGTCAATAATCACTGAGTATGTACAGTAGAGTATATTCTCGCCTAACATAAAGGCCGTCATATGCAAGTTATATACGATAGATGCGTCTAGTTGATGTAATATGTATATATAGATATATCACATGCTTGTCATATGTAAGTTAAATATGTCACGTCAGACAGCTTGTACCTCTGTATGCACAGACAAATCATTTTTTTCTATTCTTGCTTTCGGAAACATAACATACGGACATGTCGTATCATCTAGAATAGACATATAATTATGTGTATGTGTGTGTATATATGTGTACCTTTCTAGTTTTGATCAACTTGTTCTCGAGCTCAGCCTTGGCACGAATCTGCCGCCTACGCATGATACCATGGTACTGCTTAGCGTTCACATAAACGGGCTCTTCTTCCATCATCTCGGATGATGGCAAAGGCATCCTGCTGTGCTGTACCCCGAGAGCATGTTGATGCATCTACAATAAACAAATTACGTCATTCCCACATATTTTTTCATCTGCGTGTGTGTAAAAAGGGAAAGAAAATACCATCGCTTGAGCACCGTATGCCGCAATCAGTCCATAATACGGGTCAGGATATGGATAAGCAGCACGAACCTGCAGAAGTTATAAGTTACAAAAAGCGAAACAAGCATACAAACAATAACAGACACTAACCATTGGGTGCCCGAGCTCTAACGGAGGCCGAATAATGTATTCCCCGGGCGGTGGAGGAATTCCGTTAGCAACTTGCTCCTGTTGATTACCTGAAGCAACTCCATGCTCGTCAATGACTGCATCAAACATCATAAATAACAAATATAACAAAAACCATCTATTTCACATAGAGCGTATGGTAGCTCTAAATGCAAATTTTATTAAAAAATCGATACGAATAATATATACCAATGAATAAGACTTTCATAAGTTCAACAAAAACCATCTACTTCTCTACCTACACTGAAAGAGACTTACACACATGCATAAACAAAATAACTCAGTTTCTGAAACACAACATATAGAATCCACTCTCTGAGTTCATTTATGTCAGAAAGAGGTACTTGTACTAAATTAAATGTTATTGAAACTAATGAACCCAAAAGAAGAGCACATAGCATAATTACACATAATTAAGAAGAATAGCTCATAGTTCAAAAACAAAGTTACTTATATCAAACTAGTGTGTTTATATATTTATGTTGTAAAACTAACGAGCCAAGAAGGGGGCATACGGGCTATGTCAAATGAATAGCAAGATTTACGGTCTTACATGAAACCCATCAATTATAAACATCCGGTAAATGTAAAACTAAAGGATTAAACACACAGATGAAAGGGAAATTTCAATTAATTTACACTAACACCGTACCTGCTGAAGGGACTTTAGCAGGCAAGGGGGAAGAAGAAGGCTGAGCTTGCATTGCAAAGTTCACAGACGCATCAAACACTGGCTTTGTGGCAGATTGGGAGGCGCCCCACCAAGAAGACAAGACAGGAGCAACAGAAGCAGACGATGTCTCAGTCCCCGCGATTTCTTCACCTTGCATCGAAAAACCACGCAGAATTCTCCGGCGCCAAAGAACACAACACCGATCAGCTACAATCTGAGTACACAGATAGACCTCTCAAGCTTCGAATCGTTCTTCCGGAACAGCTTAATCTCTATCGCGCATAATACCCTAACCCTAGGGTACACACACATGAGGGAGACGAGGATGACTCCCACAGCCGGTTGCAGGGTCTGCTGACCGGTTGCAGCCCGTACCCGGCGGCACCGCCATCTGCGGCAACCCGATGCGCGCCACGTGTTTCGTAATCCCAACCGGCTATTGGCAGTCACCCTCGCCACGTGTCTCTACCTCCGCGCAACGCATTTACCCCCTCCCTTACTCCTAATTTATAATTTAGGGCACGATTTAATATTTTTAATTGTCGGCCAAGTTTCAAAACAAATCATTTTGTTTATTTTGCATGTGACACGAACCCCACTAAACCATCTGGTACAAAATCCACTGAACGCCTAGGTCTGTCACCTTTCATCTCTTGGCACCTGGTCTCCGATAAGAATTTATACACACACATGCCATATATGCATATGTCTTTCACGTTACGTCTCTCTCTCAACACACACTGTACATATGTCAAATATTATTATATAAAACATATTCTATTATTATCTATTACAGACAAGTTACTGTGGTGCATTCTCGAGGCACCGAGTAAGGCGCCCCACGCGACACAGTTGGGCATAAAGGGCATACTCGACACAAGCTTCTCGGCCTGGTTAAGCTGCCCTAGCCTCCCAAATGCATCCACTAAAGTGTTATAGTGTTGTGCAATGGCAGTTACCGAGTGGTCGTGTGTCATGAGAGAAAACAGCTTCCGCGCTTGGGTAAGCTTTCCAGAGTGACTACACGCATTCAGAATGCTCGTGAACAGGACCTCACTAGGTTCAACTCCCTGGAGCGCCATAGCTTGAAAGGTTTCAATGGCTCGATCAAAATGCCCCGACTGGGCATATGCTGTAAGCACTCTAGTCCACGGTATATCTCCTCTCTCAGGCATTCTTTCAAATACCACTCTGGCCCTCTGGACTTCCCCCTCTTGATAGTATGAACTCATCATAATCGTTGAAGAGAATACATCATGTAAGGCATTGCATCGTATACCATCTTGGCTTCCTTGTGATGCCCACATAGTACGTATCCATGCAAGAGGCTGTTCCAGGAGACGCTAACTCTCTGGGGCGCGTTCTCGAAGAAGAACTTCGCTCCTTGTAAGTCTCTCTTCGCTACACAAGCCGATATCATTGTTCCACGATAACGAGTCGTGTACAGGCATTGTGTCGAACATCTTCTTTGCGTGCTCCAGATGCCCCACACGGGCATACGCTACTAACATTGTGTTCCACGATACAAGGTTAGGCTCCGGCAAGGTATCATATACCTCTTTAGCAGATTGAAGATCGGATTGCTCAGCGTAAGCCGAGATGAGCATGTTCCAAGAGACAGCATTTCTCCACGGCATGTTATCGAACAGCTGCTTGGCACCTGCTAAGTCGTGTCCTTGGATGAGACAGTTCCAAGTATGTATAGTTTGCTCCGGCATTGTATCGAACAAGAGCTTTGCTTTCTCAGTTCTCCCATGGGCAAGGTATGCCTGAAGTATAGCAGTGTAAGACGCTGCATTATGCTCCGGCATTCTGTGAAACACATTCTCGGCCTCCTCTAAGTCGTTGAGTGCTGTTAAGAGCTGGTTATACGTGGTCAGGTTCACTTCGGGCATCTTTTGGAATATAGACATAGCTGAAAGTGAACAACCCACACTGGAGAACGCAGTAAACATCACGTTCCATGGTACGATGTTGTACTCCGGCATCCTATCGAACAGTTCCTTCCCCTTCTGCATATGCCCATTCGCGGCAAATGCTTGAACCATCGCGGTCCAAGCAACCAGATTTCTCACTGGCATCCTAGAAAAGAGATCCTGAGCCTTTCCCACTTGACCATCCTCAGAGTATGCCTTCAGCATCGCAGTGCACGTGACCACGTTATGCTCCGGCATCGATTTGAACACGCACTCTGCCTCGTGCAGATGTGAGTTCTGGGCATATCCCGTTATCATGGCATTCGAGCAGGGAAGATCGGTATATGGCGTTTCCTCGAAGAGGTCTTTGGCAGAGTCGAGAGCTTCTTCATCGGTATACATGGTGAGCATGACTGTGACCACAAATGTGTTATAGAATGGCATCGCATTGAAGAGGGACATCGCCTCCGGAATTTGCCCCTTCTGGGCATATGCAGATATCATCACAGTCCAAGAGACAATGTTCTTCTCAGGAAGCAAATCGAAAAACGATCTTGTATGGTGGAGAGAGAAGCTCTGGCTGTATGCATTGAGCATGACTGTCCATGACACAACGTCGTGCTCGGGCATTTGGTTGAAGAGAGTATGTGCGTCTTGGAGATGCCCATTTCGGGCATAACCTGCTAGCAGCCTGTTATATGTAGTAATCCTTGAATGTTGCATAGCCCTGATACGAATATCCTCTGAATATACCATACGTAGAGTATATTCGTATTTGGACGCGTGTCATTTATACAAAAGCCCTAAATCCTCTGTTGTGATGGAGCAAGCTCGCAATGGCGACGGATCTGCTGTGCTTCTCATGTCTGTAAGTTCAAATCTCCAATTCTCTCTCTCTCACACACGCACGCACACACACAACACATTTTTTTTAATTGATTTATTTTCATTCAGCAATTGAAACCTTCCTCGAATCAAGTTGCTGGTCACTCCTTTGAAGGTTTGTGTATATAAAGTTTATATATATAGTTTTTGTTAATATATATATATATATATATATATATATATATTGTAGAGGGGCATGTTGGGTCTCTTGTGGATGGATCGGGCTACTTTTACAAGCCATTACAAGGTGGGGAAAGAGGTGAACGGGAGATTAAATTCTATGAGAAATTCTGGTCGGACCAGAATATTCCGGCTGAGATCAAGGAATATTTCCCTGGTTACCGTGGTTGCGTGCTGGCTACTCCTCCAAATGAAACCCATCCAATGAATATCCTTACTATGCAGACCTATATATATAACTGACTATTCACATGATTTTTCCTTGACCTGCATTATGTACAGTTTGCTGTCTTAGAGGACTTAACCAAAGATTTTGAACATCCCTGCATAATCGATATCAAGGTAAGGTTGCTTATATATCTATGTGTGTGTATATGTATATGGAAGTAAATGTTACTTACAGATGGGTTTTCAAACATGGTATCCTGAGGCCGGTGAAGCATACATCAAAAAGACAATGTAAGTCTTATTACATACTTGTATGTCCATCAGTTGAGAACCTCTCTCTCTCTATGTGACAAATGTACTTGTACATATCTATATATACCCATATTGTAACAGGAAGAAGGACCTAGAGTCTACAACAAGCACACTTGGGATTCGAATTAGCGGAATGCAGGTATGAATATGTAGAACAGATATCTTGATAACATTTTCAATATACTAACTATATGTATATGTATATATTTATCTTGCAGGTGTACGATCAACAAACGCATAGCAAATGGAAGGCAGATAGAGACTGGTGTAGGAAACTGAACGACTCTGGTGTAAGTTATGCACTGCGTAGATTTGTGTCAAGACATCCATTCAATGAGGAGAGCCCTGATTCCTCTCTGCTTCACGTGTTTACCCAGCAGCCAGTATAGAGCTTCAAAAGCTCCTAAATTGGTATGTATCGTGTGTGTGTGTGTATGTGAGAGAGAGAGAGATGTCATGTACGCCGTGACTCTACTACAGGTTTGAGAAACAAAGAGGGTACCACTTCTTTTCAAGTTCGGTATTAATAATATACGAAGAGAAAGGGGAGGAAATTAAAGTTAGTGTAAAACTGGTGGATTTTGCACATGTGACATACGATCACACACATATTGATGAGAGTTATGTCAGGGCTATCAAGTCGCTCCTGAACCTCTTGTCATTGGTATGTGAAGCTAAACAATAAACATTTAAAATAGTCAGTATATTATCATTTAATTATTTACACTGTTAATAATTATTAATATTAAAATTATTGTTTCGGATTAGACATTTATCAAATAATATATTAGTCTCTTTAAAAATTATTCATGTTAGTTATATAACAATGAAATGTAGCAGTATATTCTGTAAATTGATATTATTCTTTATTATCATTTTAATATACAGTAATATATATTATTTAAATATGACTATTTCAAATTTAATTGTGCATCTACTAAAATTAACATGTTAAAAAAAACTTTTTGATAGGTAAGTATTGATATATTTTAATGTTTAAAGAATGGAAGGCAGTTCTCATGTATTATAAACATCTATATATTTATAGAAAATATGCATATATTTATAAACAATCTATATACTATAAACATTTATATATCTTAGTACATTACACTTTTATGTTCTAATCTTTGATTCATAAACGATGTAAATTACCTATTAAAAGAAAGATGAGACACTATTGATATTTTATTATTTATAAAGAAAAGAATCTTTCTCTATTATTAGTTTAAAGGGTGGGACTTCATATGGTAATAACTTAAAAATCATGTTTGTATTTAATCTAATTTAAACTAATTTAAATCACATAACATTAGTGATGAACCAAGAAGTAAATATATATTAATTTACATTAATTAATATTTAATTTATATAATTGATAAACATATTGGATCTATAGGGGACTTGCCATACAAACTATTTAAACCTGGTGTTACATTTAATAGTACATGTAGAGTATATCAATGTATTTCTATATTTATATTAACAAGCATCTTAAAGCCAAATGTACATGTGTGTGTGTAAGAAACGTATGGATATACTATGTATTCATTTTCATCTGTACCGGACTCATTGTATGGCTCTGGTTCTTTGTCCTTGAGCCCAATTTAAATATGCTATACTTTTATTAATGTTATTTGTTATATCAATGTGCATGAGAATATGATCTTTCCCTTGTGCTATATTTATATTTAGCATGTGTAAATATCAATTGTGTCTGGTTAAGGAGCTTAGAAATTAATAATTATATATATATATATATATATATATATATATATATATATATATATATATATATATAATTGAATCATTTAGATTCTACAAAGTATATTTTATATCTAAGAAACTATAGTTGTAATAAAACTAGAATATATTGGTTTAAGCATAAATAAGAAATAAGTATAAAAAATTAAAAATCAAAACAGTTATAAAATTATTAAGTGTCAGTGAGGGCTATAAACAATTTGATTTCTACTTACGAACGGCTCCATTGCGGTGACGGCGCTTTTCTGAAATATGATTATACATTATGAGCAGTCATATTTCATTGTCAAATTTAAATTAGATTTAAAATTTAAGTCTCACGTGGATATACACAATATACTAGTATATTATTTTTAGAATATAAAGTATATCTCAATTTATATTTAATGTTAATAATATATTAAACTATATTTCTTCCCTACATACATACACACACACACACACACACATATATATATATATATACAAGGTTTATTTGTATAATATCATTCTGCTTCTTCAATCACGTTCTATTTATATTGTAAAGTATAATATAATTATACAAAGTTTTAGAACGCATAATCTATTTTGTCATATCATAGTACACACTACACACAGAATCATCATAATTTATATATATATATATGTAGAGAGAGAAAGAGATTATCCATTATATATCTTTCTGCTCATTAAACTACAAAACTTATCGTATTGTGCTTCACACACACACACACACCCACGCACGTTTGTATTATGTATATAACCATATTAAATCATTATTTTTTTTATTGAATAAACAAACAGAATAAGTTGTTAGTTAAAAAAGGAAAAAAAGCAGCAACCATTTTAATTTACAGAAAAATAATAATTAAAAAAAAAGATATTAATAATACCTTTTTGCTGCTTATTGCTCCCCAACAACAGTGTTCTCGTAATCTCTCTTCCAGTAATTAACATCGTTAAACTCGGGGTTACCGAGTTTCTCAGCCTCTGTTTCCTCTGAGTTAACTTGTTTAGGCTTTAACGGCCCTGCTTCTCCCACTATGCCTTCCTTGAGTGCGTGCTCCATTGCCTTTGCTGCTCCTTCCTCCTCTATTCCGATTATATCTGTCTCTTCGCCTTCTTTTGCTTGTTCTTGTTTCGTAACCTCGTCTGCCTCTGTACATTAACAACCAGATTCAGCATGCGTGTGCATGTATGTGTATGTGAGGGTGCGTGTATATGTGTGTGTGTGTGTGTTTGTGTACATGCATAAACTTTGGGATATGTGGTGCATGTGTGTAAAGACAGGGAGAGCCAGATGATGTCACCATATATACGTGTGTGCACGTGTGTGCGTATGCCCTATGAGTAAACTTTAGGATGATGGGTAAAGCTAGACAATATGAGCTTCCACAGCTGTAAAATATGTGCTACTAACGATTTAAACTTGTATAGCTTCTGCACTGTGCTAAGATGGGAGCCAGATTCTATGGCTTATTTGGGTCTTAAAAAATGTGCTACTATCACCATATATACGTGTGTATAGGAGTATGCAATATTATATGCATAATATATAGATATGCATACCCTGACATATAAAAAACCTGTTGAAACCTCACGTGATCGATCGTCAAAGTTGACAATGAAGGGATTATTTTCGCCAAACCCTTTATTTTCATCTGACATATCAAAGCTCTGAAAATTTGCCCATTCGGATGCCGATTTCGAGAAATAATCCAAATCGAACGGTGAAGACGTGTTCCCGGTACTAGATGTCACTTCTACTCCGTTTCTGCCGCCCCATCTACAAACATTCAGTATAAATATGCACACCATATATAAGTGTTGCGTGGGTATGTATATTATATACCTATAAACTACAATCTTGATGTGTGTGAGTTCTTATAAGAAACAATCTCTCTTATATAAAAGATCTACCAAGGCTTATATACTTGTTATGTTACTTAATGAGGATCATGTACACAGATGCACACAGATATACATATACCTAGAGGTGGTGTTATCATTATCTTCTGTAACAATGACCTCGTCATCCCTAAAGCTGCTTGTCTCAGGGTTATTACCGGAATTCTCTGTCATGTCTTGAAATGCAAACCATGCTGGAGTTCTCCCACCTCCAAACCTTTATCATCATAATTTAGGTATGTATTCATGTTAGGTGTGCCATTTACTCCATTTACTCCATGAATAAATTAGCTAAACATATATAATGTCCTATATACTATAGTATGTTTGTATTTACCTGTTAGCAACGAAAATCCACATATAATTAAAATATACGTATACTGCAACAACTATCTTATATACTTGACATATAGCGTGCGTGTGTGTAAGTGAAAAATGAACACAGAAACACATAATGTCATGCACTAGAAGTCCACACAAACAAAGTAAAACTAAAGATAATACCTTTCTTGTTCGTCACTTAGGCGGATAGAAGAGATAACAACTTCTGCAGTTTCATCGTCAAAGAAAACATCCTGCGGGGAAATGGAACTCTCGTTATGTACATCACAAAAATACATACATGCAGCACAGATGCGTGCACTAAATAGCATATGTGTTATATACATATAATAACTTCATGCAGCAATAAATATATAAAAAGTATGATCACCTCTTCATCCCTTTCAACAGTTCCCGGAATCTGAAAGAAGATTACCACATTGGTCAAAGCATATATATATATTTCAACCTACATGTGTGTGTGAGAGAGAGAGAGAGCGAGAGAGAGAATCTTCATGGCTTTTATAGATTTTACTATATTACATCGTATATACTACAAGAAAAAAAAATTGTATATACTATCATGTTATTAACTTAAACCAGTTAATATTATAAGATAATATAACGCTATTCTATATTACTAGTCTGAAACTCACCTCTTCAGAGTCTTCATTGTCAAACATTCCATAACGAAATACCTCTCGAGAAAGATTAGTAGCCATTGCTGAAACATCATAATCCCTCTGAAACTCTTCATCATCGCTCTCAGCTGGCCTTTCCCTTATTGTTGTAGGCCGCCTACATATCACATATGCTTGTATACTTACACCGGGGTGTCTTTGATGTACATAATGCTTACCCGCATGTCCACTGATACACGTTCTCCATCATGTTACGTTGCTGAAGAACAGTACTTTGCCATTGAGACCACCTGGATGAGACTGTGGAAATTGAATATTAGGCCAAGCTCTCTCCCTCCCCGCACACACACACACAAACAAACAACAGGATAGCAGACACACCGACAGGCTTACTTGAAGGTAATTTTGTATCCGTGCGCTAGTTGAACCAGTTTGTACAAGCCTATTAGCAATACGAGTAAGATGGCCCATATTTCCCACTTTTGGTGGAGACTTCTTCTTTCCATTTACCTATAAACGTGACAAAATTAAATATGAAATGCCACATTTCACACATAATATTGATATGCAAACATTATTATAAAGGTTAATCATACATTAATATAGAAAAGCACCTGGGTTCGAGTATCAGGAGCGTATGGATTTTCATCAGTTGCCAAGAGTCGTGAAAGGAAATTACAACCTTCAAATAAACTGTCAATCAACTCGCTACTCTCCAAACACGACGTTATAATAGCCTCCACATGGTTATGTAACATGTTGTTAAATGGATAGCTGCAGCAAAAACGTTAGAAACTCATATGCTTACAACATGAAAATTAATATTATCAATATATAGTTGATTTTACTACACTTATACAGTGGCGTATAGGTATATGCACGTCTAGATATCTATGCATGGTATATCATTTAAAGTATATACCAGAATATATCATGTACTACCGTTGCTATATACTTACTCAAAAAAGAAATCCAGAACAATTTGCAATGCTTGTAACTGAACTAATTCTTGACGAACTGTTTCGCTGTGCGTTCTTAGAAGAACAGCAATGAACTCTACAATCTGTAAGAGATATACAAATTAAGTACTATATTCATGTTTTAGCTTACACATGGATACATACATATAATGTGGGATGTATACCTTTAATCGATGAATACCGAATGGGGGCCTTAGTTCACCGTAGGTAGTTGGAAGTACCTTTGTATCCTGAGAAACATCTAGCAAATGTATCAAATGTCCTGCATGAAACTCACAAGATGTCAATATTTGACTAAAACAACTTGAAATATTCTACAGCGTATTATCTACAACTTATATTGATATGATGATGCGTGCACACATGCATGCAGACACTTGCATACGTACAGGCGTGCATTCAGCCTTCACACACATACACACAGACACGGGTCATGTATCATACGACTGCCAATCTATGATAAATCAATGACAATATGCAAATAAATTACCTAGGCTTTGTAGCATGCCTTCAACGGTCTCTGAGTTTGCAACAGCCAAGGCCTCAAAAGACGGTTGAGATCGCATCGGACCATGGGATCCTCTCTTGGGATCGAGCAATGCGATGCATACAGAGAGAGAATGTATCAACGCAGATTTCGATTCAGGATCCTCCAATGCGTGATTAAATAGCTTCGCAATAAACCTGCCAGTAAACAAATTATATAAAAAACAATAAGCATAACATAATTAACCATATAGTGCCTAAAGTACTTATTTTTTATGATATTCTATCGTGTGTGTATATGTATATCTATATATATATATTATATATATTATATAATGAATATCATTATCTGAAGGCGTTAAGAATATACTTAAATTATATATAGCGAACCTCGGAGTCGCTAGCTTTGCAGCCAGAGCAGATGGACCACTGGTAGCACTAACCGAATATTCAGATGGAAACGTTCGACTTATTGCTGCGAGTGTTTCTGCCGCATTTGCATGAACCTCAGAAGGATTCTACACAAAGAACATTTCTTAAGTTCCAGGCTATCTAATATAATATATGATTGCAACGTAGCCCACACACGCGCGCACGCGCACACGCACAATTATTGAATGTTACCTGTGGGCTAAGCTTATCCACTAGCATTTCAAGAAGATCAGTTTTATCAGCCAGCCATTGTATATCTTCCGCATGGTATGTAAAAACGTGATCGCCAGCCTCCACGAGCCTCATTAATACCTAATCCATCCGTGATTAGAACATACTGCAAGCACGCCTACAAATAGGAAGTTACCTCTTTGATTGAAGTGATTCCTATTAAATCAACAAGCTTTTTGAGGAGATCCTCGTGGGCCTGATAAGTCAACACATACAAAAAGGCACGTCAGATATGATTAGATTCCATAATGCCTTACTACTTGTTTAAAGACATGTTTAAGGTTATATGAATACCTGTAAATGGCGCATAACTGCGGCTCTCTCCCGTATTAGCAAGCAAATAACGACCTGTAGGAGTTCTAGAAATTCTATAAGTGATCTAAATAAGAATCACTAGTTTACAAATACTTAAACTTATAATACCAATATACATAAGTTTACATGAATTTATAGATACATAAGCGTATGTAAACATTAAGCACCTGCCTTGCTAAAGTAGCCAGCCAACAACGTCCCACGCTTCCAGTTCGGGTCCACAAAAGAAAATAATAAATTAAGAAGCTGCAAAATAAAGTCAAAAGCAAATGAAAACTACTACATTTAAAAAATAATTTGAGGATCCACGTACCTCTTCGTCCTCTACCAGAGTCTTCAATATACCTTCAATTTCACATGTAATAACTTGGCACGATATAAATGGATATCTGAAAAGAGAAGAAAAAGAAAACTTAATCAGAACATATCAATAAGTAATATTAACATTACGTACTTGAAAGCTCGATTATCATCTGCTCCTTCAGGCGGTTCATCAATAATGTAATGAATCATCTGCTGGACTTGCGGTTTTCCTTTTAAACTGAAATATTACCCATTCCATACATAGTTAAAAAACTGAATTATACCAAAAACACGCATCACTAGACATTATAGCATATTTGACTAATAAATATGTAACACGGAATAATCTCTATACAAAACATCTAAATATTTTATATAAAAGATAAAGATAACCACCAACACAATATATTATGGTGCACTTATATGAATTGAATCAACTCATCAACTTACAAATTGACCAGCCGAAAATTGGTGCTTTTACATTCCTGAATAATCTGGTCTTCATTCAGAAGTTCTTCAAGCGTATACACACTCTTGTCCAGTATAGATTCGATCTGCATAACAATCACAATATAATGCCGAAACGACCACACAGACACACGTACCGGTGAGGTCGTGGAGAGCCCAGCCATTTTCCAGAATATCCCTGCCATTGTGAATCCGATCTAGCACTTCCTGTGACGAGATTATCGACGAAACTGCTTCTATTGCGTGTACAATGCGATTCAAGGCGCAAACTACTAGATTATCCGCAGAATTGACCTAGATTATACACAAAACCGCTGCTTCTGCCGCAAGCAAGGATCTCTCACTGGATTATCCCCAGACCGCTTCTTTTAAATGCGATTCCTGGCGCAAAACACTGGATTATCCGCAGAGATAGTGCAGAAAACCGCTGCCTTTGCCGTGAACAATGCGATTCATGGCGCTTCATCGGCTTGAATCGCCAGATCTAGAACTGAGACCCTAGGAATGTATCCGGCGACATTGCGCGCGGCGGATTCATGCAAACCTGGATTGAATGCGAGCTTCAGATGCACAGATTTTTGAGACACTGTGTTCCTCCAGAGTGTTGGAAATTCTACGCCGGCAGCGCCTTGAACAGAGATTCTTGCTACAGCAGCATGCGCGGAAAACCCTAGCCTAGTCTTTGTCACTAAACTAAATGCTGATTAAACTCTGTTTAACAGCTGGTATATTCCAGGAATCATTTTCTTTAATTGTTGAACTATGTTTGTTATCCATTAAATGTGTCGCGATTTATACATTATTACATATATGCCCCTCAAAATTAATAAATTTTTCCCCTGAAAATTTTTAAATTTTAAATTTGTTTTCATGAACATTTTAATATTACAAATGTACCCTTGTCTCGGTCACACGTCAATTGAAATTTTTAACTAAATTAAATTAAATTAAATTAAATTAAATGCATAAATTAAACCAAATCCAATCGAATCGAATGTATGTAATTACTGATTTTTGTTCACAATGGAAAATTCCACAATAAACATCCTCAATACAGATTCATTTTTTATCTAGGTGACGTGATGACATATCATCCAACTCGTAAACCTTGAAAGTCAAATGGTTATATTAATCCAATATAAGTGTTACAGTACAACTCAAGTGAGTAATAAAAATGTGTATACAATTGTTTATTTCGAAATAGTATGATAGTTCGTAACACGAGCATATGAAGCTACAATCTTTTGTTAACCTAAATTAGAACAAGTTATTATTACAATATTCACAACATCTAGATCTCAAAAATATTAAATTCAACTAAATGAACAATATAATAACAACTATACTTACATAAATCATTTATTGCTTTAATAGTGTTTACTAAAGTTGTAAAAGTTAATTCTCTAGCATCATCCTATGCTTTTTTCTCATCATATTTACACTTAAAAAACTAAATCATCATTTTGACTCGAGTGATCTACAATCGTAATAGGTATTTCTTAAGCCTTTATCAATTATATATTTAAATACTTTATAATATTGAATGTTAAATGCTCATCCATAAAGAAAGTTATTTCTCAGTACTTTTTATTAATAAAATAATACATAACATAACGCACCTTCTCCAAATTTTTGAATTTCCTTTAACAACTATCTTTTAAATGTCTCATGTAAAAATCATGTTTTACATCTCCAAATACATGTTGAATCCCATTAATAACACCATGTTGCCTATCGAAAAGAAAACGAAGTCATCTCAGATCATTAATTATTTCACTCAAATGTTATAGAAATCGTGTCGAATTTGCATCATTCTAAACCACTAGAAATAATGTGGCAAAAATATTATACTTGTTCAATTTTATTATACCTTTTGAAACTACTATAAGAGTTTAGCACCATAATTTAAAAAATTCAGTTTTCAAGTATAATATTTTTTTTTGTAGTTTTTATTAGGGGGGGTCAATCTTAACCTTTTGAGGTGGATTTGATGAAATCAGCTATTCCTAAATCCACCAAATTTTTTTTATCAAATCCATCAAATTTAACGGATTTTAAAATCTGCACCTTTAAACGTGCGTTTTTCCAAATCTACCCAAACATAAAAAGCAGATTTTATTAAATTTGGTGGATTTCAAAATCTGCACCTCAGGTGCGTTTTTACAAATCCGCCAAAATGTAAAACGGTAGATTTCATTTTACACATTTTCTAAGATTGACCCCCTATTAATAGTTTTGAGAATGTAGTTTTTAAAACCAGATGAATTATATGTTGGGCTTAGTGAAGGGAGATGAACTATATGTGAGGCTTACAAATACTAACATCTTGATATAGAAATATTCAAAGATGATTCTCTATAAGCATAATTTCTTATAAAAACTTTAATATAATGATAGGAATTTCTAAAACATCTTTATTGCCCTAATAGCAATACCTTTTATGTAAAATCTATAGAAGCACAACAACAAACCCATCTTCAACAATAAACAAACAATATAGTTTTAAACTTGAAAAATTATATGTATGTTCATGAAGCAACATGTGAGCTCATTGAGATGGATGAATATGAATTGATTTAGTACAACTACATGCTATCTATGAGTGTTGTAGGACAAACATTCATAAGCACACAACATATACATGCCTATATGTATGTATGATATTATATTGGGATCATATTTATATATATGCTTATATAAATTGTCTAGTTCTTACTTGGTAGAATCACTTGACTCAGGTAAATCATAATTACTTTGTTAAATAGTATAGGAGCCCTCTTTGTATACCAATTGGCTCTTAATCTTTATGACTAAGAAGAGAGGGATAGTGTTATAACACTTGAATATGACCGAGATATGCTATAATAATCGACACACGCTACAATTAGGTATAACCTAATGGAAGGGTTAATTGGAAATAAAGATAGTATTCCTCAGAGCATGGTGTTGCCGAAATACGATGTTATTCGAGTTCCTTATGTAGAGTTTCCCTCATCCACTCTCTCAAAGAGGTGGTGAATGTTATGGTTCTTACCTGATGAAATCACTTGACTCATGTAAATTAAGGTTACTAATTAAATAACATAGAAGCCTCTCATAACACCAATTAGTTTTTAGTTTTTATGATTAAGGAGAGAGCCAATCACATATTCTTTGAAGTTCATAAACCTCTGTTGTCTCTTTGAACTTAACAACACATAAAAATCCTACATATTTACCATTATGCATAAATAAAATACACACACACGCACAAAAGGTAATTCATTTAAGTACTTAGAACTTATAAGCCCTTACACTTACATAAATAAATACAAAAGTAATATATATATATATAATGATACATGTGTTAGCTTACATGGTCACCATGCATGTGTGTGATAAAGATTTTATCCATCTTTAATGAAGAATACGGTGTTTTTGTAGCTAAGAAAGAACCTCTCCATAATCAAATAATTGCATTATCTCCCTATAAAATCACATATTGTGTGTGTGTGTGTGTAAAATATCATGTCATGTATATTATATAAAGTAATCATATATTTATGTATACGTATATGTACAAAAATAAAAGAGATTACATTTATTTATAGCATTATCCCTAAGAACAAGCTTGAAATTATTAAATAGGAGGTTTGTAAGCTTTTGAATTATCTCCTCGTTCTTTTTATGATGGAAGATGTTAATAAATGTCATGTGGGATGGAGTAAGTTAATAAATATTTATTGCAGGCAATACTTTATCAAACTTCACAATTATCATTTTATATTGCATCTAGCATGCACTCCAATATAGAGACAAATGTATTGAGCTTTTTATAAGTTATAATTGATATAATGTGTTTTTAATAAACTTATTCAAACTTGTAAACATGCTAGTTTGTGTCCTCACCATGCTTCCCCTAGAAGATTGGTCATGGTACAGTGAGATCACTCTGCTACATCATCGACAAGTGATGGTTGATATGTCAAACAATTCCTCACTCATTGATCAATCTGAATTGTTACTCCCAGTCTTCCTCCTATATTGATCATGTGGTTACAATTGCCTCCTTCCTTTGTGTGCTTTGCCTTTAGCATCATGGGTTGGTGTGCTAAAAGTAGTGGAGCTCCCCTAACACCTGCTGCTTCCTACCTCCTTGCATGTAACACTTCTCTAACTGCTTTGTTATTCTACTCACGACGTTGTGGCATGTGTCAAGCTGGTTACTCAGTCAGGAGAGTTAGAGCTTGCCACCTCAATAGTACTTCCTCATCACAATTGAACTTTGCCATGTAAATGTCATCAAGATTGGATATCCTTGTTCAATTTAAGTCATAGTCAATTCCTTGAATGGGTGCAGTGGTACTAAATGTTGTTCTCTTGCATGCACTACCCACCTTTTTATTGCTCTTCCCACTTTGCTTCTTAATTGATAGGCATCTCCTTCTTGACATACTTCTCTTGCATTG
Organism: Selaginella tamariscina; assembly: GCA_003024785.1. Classification (NCBI taxonomy): domain Eukaryota; kingdom Viridiplantae; phylum Streptophyta; class Lycopodiopsida; order Selaginellales; family Selaginellaceae; genus Selaginella; species Selaginella tamariscina. Next base: position 97,997 of record PUQB01000131.1, read on the forward strand.
ACCAAGGGTTATCATCATGGTGTTTCTCTATCACGACTGCATATCCTCATTGTTCTCCAAAGTCATGTTGTGGAGGGGTCCTTGCCTAGGTAGACATTTATTGTCTCTCCCAAGGGCAAGTTGTTCATCTACTCTCCCAAGATATATGAATTGGGTTCCCCTCATTGGCATTACTTGGCCTTCATGGCTTAGTGATGTAGTTCCCTTCATTTGCTTTTAAAGAGTTCCTTGGACCTTGGACATTTTTTGCTTCACCAATCACTCACCTCACTTATATTCATCATCATTATAGTGAAATGCTCCCTTCTTATGGGGTTGTGCTCTTATGGGTTATAGACTAAATGCAACTATGCTAGCATTTGTGAGTGCTTCTAAAAGCTAGTTGGCTTATGTTTTTTGTAAATTAAATGTTGGTGGTGGGCCCTTCTTGGTCCACCCCTCTTACAACTTTTACTCATGCTTGTTTGCCATGAAGCCTCTAGACAACTCTCATTTAGTGCTTTGCTAGGTTGGTGTGATTGCCAAACTTCTAACTTTGTTCATAATGTTCTTTTAGTGCAACTTCTAACTTGACCACCCTATATTGGTGTTCATGCACCCCTCTGCATTGTTGGCATTGTCAACATTATCCCATGTGGCTCATTTATCCTTAGTGAACGATGCTACTCTTCACCATGCTCTTAATGGTTCCTTTGTTGGAACCTTAAACATGGACTCACATCTTCCATACTTTAAGGAAGTAGGGGAAATTTTGGTACTCATTCGACATTATCTAAATCACTATCCTATCTACAAGTTTTTCTCCTTAGTAGCTTAGCTAGCTGATACTTTTCACTTTGAATTACTCTAGTAAACCTTCCTAGCCTTAATGATCATAACGCTTTACAATTATACAACTTGCTACTGACAATCCATATCTTTATGCTTTTATTCAATTACACACTTCAGAATCCTAATATCCCTCATGGTTGTCACAAATGGTTGTCATCTTTATGGATGTGAAGAATGTAGTCATTAGGGTGTTATTGCTAGTGCCCACCTCCTTGCCTTGCACTAGATGCTGGCCAAGCCAACTACACCTCTTGGACAATGTATACCCTGAAGAGTATTTATTATAAAATGCTTACTTTTAAATGTTTTCTCATGAGCTTACTGTCACAACCTAAAGTCATAGAAAGGTTCCTAGAAAGATTTTTAAAGGAAGATTCTAAAATTCCAAGGCTAATTAGAACACTTTGATGCTATCACACTCATGAATATATTAATTTTTATGTCATATAACACCGTACTTTAGCACAATGTTTAAATATAATGTACAAATTCTAGGAAATAATTAACATGTAGAGTGTCTTTTGTTTCCAAAACTTTGAAACATTCTTTTGCCACTAGGGGTCTTTAGGAATTCTTACCAGAATTCCTTCCACTCTTCTTGCCAATTTTAGGAGTACTCTAGGTACATGTCCCCCTCATCCTCAAGCTCTATTAGATCTCATTGTTTATTCAAATTCTTTTTTAATTTCATTTATCTCTCCTCCTCCAATGCCTGTAATATTCATCAAGTGTAAGAGAAAGGTCCAATTGCATGAACAAGTGTGCGCTCTAGTCAAGTTGGCTTTGATCTTCAACCTCTTTGATCCACTTTATGGGTTCTCCCCTAGCTTCTCTAGTCTAGGGCCCCTATATAAAGTAGACAACCCTGAGCTCTATTGTCCCTCTGCATAGACCCCTAAAATAATTGCCAAATGTTATGTGCATGTAGAACTGCCTAACAATTTGTGTCGTGCTCCCACATATATCCTAGGACACCTTGCTTCCACATCCAAACATCAATGAGTTCATAAACATAGAATGCAATCTTAAGCCATGTTGCTAATGATCCATAATAAAAAGGCTAAAGAACATATAGGTTCTTGTTGCTCAAACATTTTGGCTAGGAACTTCTTGAACTCAAAGGTCATGACATTCGTACACATTCCTTTTTAGTCATCGAGTTCTTGACAAATGTTGGATATGTCATCCAAATTGAGATCAACTGCCTTATGGATGCGATTTAGCACTCTCTTGATGAGCCAAAAGTCGTGACCAACTATAGCCCAGTGACGAGATTGTCATTTAGCCTCCTAACTTTCATCTCATGCTCTTCTAGTTGTGACAGTTGTACTTTTCATTTGAATCCTTACGATTTTGTTGTGCCTTTCCCATAAGAGCCTCCTAGGTGTTGTATGAGGGGTGAGGTCATCAAATACTATTGTGATGTTTGGTCATCGAGCCTTGCCATAATAATGATTATCCCACTCTTGGCCACCATTATTAGGGTTTTCTTACTTAATGAACCACATTTTATGCTTTTAAAAATCATGGATGGATTTAAAGCAATTGAACATGCTAGCAAGGGAATGATGTAAAGAACAAAATGATAAAAATAATTAAGTGAATGGGTCTCACACAAAGAAGACATGTTAGTCACACACCCTAACATGTTCCCTTGACTAGGAGCTTTACAGCTTCAATATGGCATAAACAATCTACTAGGCACATAATACGACTGGTTGCAAGAAAGCTTTACTTATAGAAATGCCCTTCATATACTCTATGGGCTTCTCAAGTACAAAGGGGATGCAAATGACGACCCAAAGAAAGATGTAAACTAGGAGATTAATGACTAGCCAATTGGTTTTCCTGGAGACTTTAGAGTGTTGTTAAACATAAATAGAACACAAGTACAAGAAAGAATGATTACTTTCTCGAGGATTGAACATAGGCATGCGTGTATCAACCCAACTTGAAGAGACTCTAAGCAAAGGTTACACTTACCTATTATAAAACTCCTACCCTCGTTTTTTGTGTCGTAGTTGGATTAAATTAAATTAAGTGTCTTTGTACATGGGAAGAAAGCTTGCTTACAGATAAAGAGTTAAGATAAGTATAGGGTCTAAATAAGTAATGAGATTGATCCAAGTAAAATGTGTTTCTTTGTAGAATATACTCTAACAACAACACTGTAATCATGGCAACTGACATGGTAAAGAGAGAATGATGTCATGGGAACAATTTCTTAAAACCTATCATCCTTGGTGGCTTCATGCTCTTGGTTCAGTTGTGCAAGCTGTTCATCTTGTATACGCAAGGCTTCTCTCGCTTCTGCAGCCGCCTTCCTTGTTGTAAGGAGCTCTTCCTCCTTTTGCTGTGTCGCTCACCAAGCTCACAATTTCTCCAAACTCCTTTGGTTACCGCCTAGTCTTTGTCTTGCAGAGTTTGTTATGGTTGGAATGGAGTTCCTTGTGCCAATGGTGGCTTGCGTTGTCGAGAGGATGGTCTATTGCATGTCTTTGTAGTTTTTTCTATAGTTTCCCTTAGCTAGGTGGCCCCTAGAGACTTCCTCATTGAGCCATTTGACTTCTTCCATGGCAGCCAAGTATTGGTTTGTGAGTTCCCTCACAACATCATTATGTTCCTAAATCATTTGCGCAAAGTTGGCTTTATTGTAGAGTGTCACCCCTTCTCAGAATTGATTGAAGGCAAGTGCAATCTCAACATTGATCATTGACCCCAACGTGTCGAGGCTTAGAGTTCATCTACTATTGGTGGTTGTTCCAAACTACTAGCAAATGGTTGTTGGTGTGGTAGCTCCTACTTGAATGGGGACTACCAATACATCCTTTTGGGCCTTGGGGTTCCCCTCTCCCATGGGGTTCAAAACCTCAGGCCCTTCGAGTTGCTAGGTTCTAGTTCATGTGATCATTTGTGTAATGGTTCTTTTGCTTGTTGCTTCCCCTTGTCAGCTCAATGATCTACTTCATCCAGCATTGGTTGAGCTTTTGTAGTGTGCTTGACTTACCATGGTAGGGGCGTTGCCTCTTGATTGAGTGCCCATGAGATGATAATGATGATGTGCTCGCATGTCACGAGTCATTGCTTCTGATTCCTTTGATATCGTAGGTGAGTGTGGGAATCATGTATTGTCGAAGGAGCCAGAAATGTCCACCTAGGTGCCTTCTCATGCACAACACAGGGTGTTTGCCAGTTGAGATCTGCTTCTCTATTTTCCCTGTGAACTTGTACACTACTAAGGTGAGGAATTCATTTACCTCTTCCCCCTCCTCTAGGATGATTTTTGAGAGGGAGACTTCTTCTTTGGTTTTTGAGAACCATTGGAATGTGGGGTCTGGCATTTCGCCTGAGGCCATTCACTGGCAACTAGAATACTTCCATGAGTTTGTCGATCTCTAGCCTATATTGGGTGGGTCCTTTGAGGTTGAAACAAACTTCTTGCCTCCTGGTTCTTTTGGCCTATAGCTGTGTTGATTGGATGAAGTGGATTTCTCACATTGCAAATCTCGGCTCCTCAACTTGCTCCCATAGAAGAACTATGCAATTGTAGTCTCCTTCACCACTGAAAGATTTAGTGCCTTGAATTGAGAATAATTGGGAAAGAACAACTCGACTATCCTATCCTCCCCCTCCCATGTCACTTGGATGTTTTGGATCCATGCTAGCCTTATGCAATTTGCCCATTCCATTGCCATGGTGGCTGGCGGGGCTAGTGGAGATGAATGTGGATAAAAGAATGAAGAAAATGCAAGAAGAACGCACCAAAAAAAGGGTTGTGTATTCTTTATTTGGTCTTGACCGTTGCTTGCAAGGATGGTGTTGCAGATTTGTTGATGTCACTCAAATATGTTGAGCACATCTACTAGCACGCCTTAGATACATAATGATTGTCATAGTTTTTACTATGACTCCTCTTTACTTTGGATGTTGACTGTTGTTACTTATTGTACTATGTTGATAAGCCCTAGGTGTAGAAGAAACAGGCCCACTTAATGCACTTGGATATTTAGTGATGGTCCGGTCAGGTGTCATTAGGTATTTGCAAGAAACTCTGGGCAAAACTAGCACTTCCATCTAGAAAACTCTTCGACTCTCTAAGAAGCCACATGCACTTAAACCTTCAATGGAAATCCGACTGTTACTAGCTCATTTGTAATTCTCAAGTTTCCTTACTTAGTTGATAAACAAACTGGAGAACCTCAAATCATGCTCTTCTTAACCAATGAATCACCCTTGTTCAAGAGCTTATGCTCACATTGTAAACAACGTTACAGATTTTAAGATTAAAAAGTTAACAATGAAAAATGCACAAGTCTGCGCCAAACGCCTTCACTATGTAAGTCCTTCATTACTCAGTAAACTGAAAATATAAACATATGTTTCCAACATTACTCTTTGTGATAGATCATGCCATCCATCCAAAAAGCTGCATTGATAAGGATTGCAATATTAAATCCATCTACTGCCAAAATTTATTATTCTATCTCATTTTTATGATCCCATATGAGATAATTTCATAATCAAGTTAGCCGAGCTAACTAACTTAAATACAGAGTGCGTGCTTACAACTAACTAAGGTTTCAAGTTGTACATGTTCAAATTAGTAACTTGAACTTAGTAAATTATTTCACCTAATGTTACTTGTAGCTAGCGTCATTAAAATATTGCGAACATCGGACAATACTTTGATTACATTGAATGTTCGAACCAATATGTTGCTTTAAAGTTCTACGCTCCTTCACTTGGCATTCTATTCATATGGATGTAAAGCTTTAGGTGATTCCTATTAATCTTTTGCTTTAGTGATTTCCCATTGACATTGTCCCATTCTCAAAGGCTTTGAGAATTTCATATGTCCTTTCCATCTTGGTATGAACTTGCCCTTTTAGAATTCCTGCAGCTTTTTGTATTACCAACCCTTTATATTTGTAAAGTTTCTTTTTGTAGTTACCTATTGTTGATGAGTCTCTAAGATCAATTGTGCCACAAATTGCACTTCATCTAGTTGCTTTAGCTATTGCAACCTTTGCCTAGCGACTAGCGGTTCGTTGGTGATTTTGCTAGTGAGACTTGTTCGCAGGAGACAAATAGTGAATTCCTAGGGTAGGATGCAATCCATATGCTAGTCAGAACATCATGGCTTCAATTGTTGTCTTGAACATCATTCAATATGCCCATAAGATGATAACAACATCTCTTGTCAACTCTAGGGTTCCTCATGATAGATCTTCTTGGGATGGTTACCAGTGTTGTGTTGGTGGATTTCACTTTATTATTCCCTTGTGGGTAGTATGTTGTTAACGTGCGATGCTTGATGATGAACATGTTGACCAATTCCTAGATTGTCTCATTGATGAAGTGGCTCCCATGATCTAACACCAGCTCTAGTGGATAATAAAATCTTGCTAAAATGTTTTTGTAGATGAAATTTGTTGTTTGCTTGGCCATTACTTCCTGAAGTGCCTTCACCTCCACCCACTTTGTCACATAGTTTGTTGCGACTACAATGTACCTAGCTAGTGATGGGTGGCTCCTTGGGTTAATCAATTGTACAAAGTTTAGCCCCCACTTCTCAAGCACCAACACAAGCCATTAGTCGTTTGATTTGTTAGCAGGCAATGCAAGTTTATTGTTGTGGTTGCAAGTCTCGATGGTCCTGTCGCCGATCCATGCAGCTCTCCCTCGAAGTGACCATTGCTGGGTTCCATGTGCACTACCTCTAGAATTTTGTCCTAGTCAAGGGGACATCTCTGAAGGATGCCATCCCTCCTTTGCTTACACAATTGGTCACCAACTAGTTGGAACACAAGGGTCCTTCAAACTAGACTTCTCATGTGGTTGGTGGACATACATGGGAGTTTGTTGAATCCTTTAGCAAGGTAGCGGCGGATGGGTTATTGCCACTCTAGGACATTCATACCACAAATTGACGAAGTGGCCTTCTACATATTGTGGTTCTATTTTAGTTTCAAAGAGGTTAGCATTTGATATGTCAAGCAATGGATCTACTCACCGCTTGCAATCGTAAATAGGAGGTCAGGAGAAACGTGCAGCTTACCTTCCTCTTGGACCACTATGAAGTCGAACTCTTGTAAGATGAGGATCCACCCAGCCAACCATCTAGTCAAATGCATGGTGGTTGACAATGAGCACAAAATGGTTCCCTAGGAGGTAGTGGCAAAACTTGGAGATCACATAAACACTATGAGACACTCCTTGTCGGTTGCCAAGTAGTTCCATTTATCTAGTGTCATGAGTTGGCTACCATATGTGATGGGCCATAATATTCATGTGTCATCCTACAATGACACCAAAGCCATCCATTTGGAGGTGGAACTACTTATCCCAGTTGGGTGGGATAAGAATGGGTGCTTCTACCAATTGGCACTTGATATTCTCAAACGCCCTTTATTGAGCTTTTGTCCATTCGTACTGCATGTCCTTGGTGAGGAGCTTAGTCATTGGTTGAGCCTGGTTTGCATAATGAGTAATGAACTTCCAGTAGAATCCTTCCGGGAACCACTTGACTTTGATGATATTCCATGGGTGTGACATTTTTCTGATTGCCCGCACCCTCTTTGAATACAATGTGTCTTAATAGGCTCCGACTCTTAGCATCTTCTCTACTTTTATACAAAATATGTATTTCGAAGGGTTAAGGGAGATACCAAAGGATACCAAAGTCACGACATTGTTTGAACACTCTCTCAAGGCATTTCACATGGTCCTTTGCTACTCCATAGGTCTTAAAGTCATCCAAGAAGGTGCAAATAAGTCTATGAGGTTATCTGGGAACACCCATTGGATCAGCCATTGAAAGGTCGTTGGTGCATTATAGAGACCAAATGGCATCACTTTGAATGCAAATGCCCCCAATCAAGGATAAATGATGTCTTTGCCTGGTCTTCTAGGGTAGTGATGACTTAGTTATACTTGCTCATCTCATGTCCCACAACATCCTCTAAGATGCCTTCGGTGAAGGGGATGGGAAAGGAGTCCTTTTTTATTGCTATATTTAATCAAAAGTAGTTAATGCAAATTCTAAGCCATCCATCCTTAGGCATAATGACAATTGGTGATAACCACTAAGGGTTCTCAATTGGGTGCACAAAGTTAGCTTTTGACCACTTGTCAATTTCTTATTTAACCTTTAAATTTGTGCATAGTTGGGGGTGATGCAGTATCATTGTTGACAACTAGGTTTTGTCTAAGTCTAAACTTGATCCTGTGCTTGCATAGTTTTGGTCTTACCCTCGCCAAGTCATGGTTTGTCCAAACAAATACATCTTTGTTGGTCCGGAGACACATGGTGATTTGTTATCCATGGGTGTTAACCTATACCAATTGGGGCTTTGCATCCATACCTATATTGACCTATGTCATTGCTGTTTCAAGAGATAAGATATGTAAAGTTTTAATTTAATTAAACTCCATCTATAGGTGGGTTTATTGTGGTATTCCTCGTGGGCTAGTGAGGTGCTGTGTTGCAACTCCTTTCATAGTATTGGCCATTGTGGGACCTGAGCCTCCAGCCCCTTGTCCCTCCCTTCTATGGTGGTCACTTGGTATGTTATTGTGGTCTCCCTCACCTTATAGAGAAGGTCCATGTCCCCTACCACGAACAATTCCGATAAGCAAGCCAGGATCACTGCTTCCTCGCCATCATCCAAGCCTTTGCTCCAACTTGGTACATGGTATTCATGAGGTCGGGATTTTGGTGGAGGTGCTTGAACTTGTTTTGCGGCCACATAAATTAGTCCATCCCTTGTGGGAAAGCGTACATGGTGGCACTCCCAATCATGCTGCACATTTGCTCTCCTTAAACCAAGGACACCCAAATAGCAAGTCAAATCCCTCATTTGAATGCATATTAAGGATAACAATGTTGCTCTGGAATTTTGCACTCTAGATCTTGATTTCCACTTCCCTCTGCCATGCATACCAAGAAAGGCAACGGCTCTAGGGGCTGCATTCCCAACCCACGGTGGAGTTCCGCCGACATGATGTTCGTGCTTCATCTGCCATCTACAAGACGTTGTGGACGGTGTATCTTATGATTTGGATGGCTAGTACATCGTCCACAAAGTCTATTGCTGTACTAAGAATCTTCTAGTAGGTGGGTTCAATGCACGGGCTATACAACCCTAGTGATAGCTCTCCTACAATGAGCAACACATGGGTTTCACATACCTTTGTTGTGATGCTCTCCAAAAGTCCTATGGTCACCTTTGGGGTCCTACTTTGGGTGAGTTGCACTTATTCCATAGATGCCTCCACCTCTACTCGTCTTTTGGGCCACTCCCCTAACTTGTGGGGTGCGTCCACTTCCTCTTCACTAGACTCCCCCTCATCTTTGTCCTCCAAGTTGACTGGTTGGGTGGTAGCCTTGGTGTGGTGGGCTTGTGACCTCGTGATTGCCCCGCATTGTGGGAGAACGATTGCCACATGATTGGCATGTGGTGCATGGGCTGGTGCACTCGTGTAGGTGCCTGGACTATTGGACATGTTCCCCAATTGTGGCGCATGTGCTTCCAACATCAACTTGATCATGGAGATCTAAGAGCAACGATACAATAGATGGTGTCCGTTACAGAGAGCGCATATCATCTCCTTGTGTTCTGGTTGTCTATCCCAATCATCACCCTTTTGTTTGTACTATGGTTGTTGGCCTTGTAGCCCACAACCCAATCATATTATGCCATAGCCACCCCACAACCCAGGAACCCTAAACCTATTCCTTACCCTAGAGACATAAATTTAATTAGTAAATACACATCCATTTTAGCATTGTTAGATAATGTTAATATGTATAAATAATGTATGTTTGTTACTAATACTTGGATTGTGAATAAAGAGAGAGGAGCGCATCTAGAAAGATGGAACATATTAGTTCTTTGAGTTTTACATGTAAAAATGTGTAAATGAATACAAGTCAAACATGATGTAATAAAAAATCAATTATATAATTAACTTTCTATATTTTAATTATATTTAAATGATTTGCCATGTCAAACAACAAAGGTTGAACTCTAAACTAGCCCTAGTCTTATTATAAAGTTTTTAGAACCCTAGTTACCTTGGTTTGCAAAAAAAAATGCTTTGGACAATTTATTAAACATTTTTAGTATATCCACTTTGGCTGACCAATTCGAGAGGATACGAGGACATGTGATCATAATCATTGGATTATATGTGTGACATTAATATATTAAATTTGATAAAATATAGGTATTACTTTATTATATTAGATGGTTAAGATCTATAGAATATAAGATGTAAATGCAAGTTACAATGTATAAACATAAGTTAATCAAATGAATGAGACTCATAGGATTCAAAAAATTTTGAAATATGGTCAGTTAAGGATATGTAACTTAATAGTGTATAAATATTACATTCCAAGACGCAATTCCATCGTATCCATAAGAAATTGATGTATTTGTAAATTTGCTAAGGTGTTTCATATATGTTAAGAATTTTTTCAAGTTGGATACTTATGGGTTTATTATGAGTAAACTACAATATGAAACGGTGAAGATGAAACACACATCAATAATAATCTTAGAATATACTATTTAAAATGTTAAAATCTATTTTGCAACCTCAAAACTTTAAGATACCAACACATTTTCCATCATATTATATATAATTATAAATTATCATTTATCATAGCACTTACTTTAAGATAGATCAAGTGAGTTTTCATTACTACATCTTGCATCATCTTAATTGATATAGTCTGCATACATATATATGTCACAAATGGAGGTTAATGCCACATCAATAGCCCTATGAGCTATGAAAAGAATGAAATTAGCTTGAGAAGCAATAAGATTTGCAACCTCCTTTATTAAATCAGATTTAAACATAATGTTCTAATCGAAATCATTAATAGTATGGTTAAGAGAGAAAAGAGAGAAAACTTGATAGTGCTTAGGATTAATAACAATAGGTTCAAGTGTAACTAAAGAAAATCTTTTTAACATCACATAATTAGTTTCTTCAAGAGTTTTAAACATTTTAAAAGTAATTTACTTTTAAGGAATCCATGCATCTCAATTGTCATGTAGTTATCCAAGATAAATAAAAATAAAATTTATATGTTTTACCATATTTAAAAGAATACTCTTCAAGTTTGCATTTGCATACTTCGAATATAAAACTTGTAATAAACAAAAAACATGTTAAAAAATATTTACCCATGTCAAACAAATTTTGTTTTAAAAATAATCAATTTCAATACATATTATTCAAACTCACGTTGAATTTACTTTGTAGTAACATTGTGTAATATAAATTAATGGTGAAGTTTATTATAATCTTTTATATAACATTCAAGCATGCCAAAAAATGCATGAATGCCTAGAGTGTTTTTATCATATTAAATTGTCTTAAAAGATTATTTTTGTAGTCTTAACCATAGCATTCATAAATTTTCACATTAACAATAAATAATTCTAAAAAAATACAAATGTATAAGAGTAGAACTTTTTTCATAATGAACACATTACTCCTGTAACCAATAGACACATGTCCACATCATAACCTTGTAACATAATATATTTAGAATATATTTTTCATAGATTTAGGTTAATAATTTATAAGGTTTAAAAATAAATATTTATATATTTTTTTAAAGTCTACATATACTACAGCTTATATTAATTAGGTTCTTTTAAAAGATCTAACCTACTATATATATTTTAACATGGAATAAACAAATAATCAAAGGCACATTATTAAAGAAGAATAGATTATGAAAACAAAAATAATAAATTCAATAAATTAAATCACCACCAGCAAATTCATCATGGAATTAATAATATTTCATTAATTTAAAATGTAAATTTATAAATTTTAATAATTCTTAAATTTAATAATGGGAGATGAAACATTCCATTGCTCATTATATAATTTAAAATCAATAATTTAATTTTAATATATTTGAATATGTAATTGTTTTATAAATTTTAATTTTAAGTTACATTTGAATAGATACAACAATATAATATTTAAATTAAAATATATTTAAAAGTGTACACAATGTGTAATGTATTATATAATATATTAATTAAAATTTAAAACAAAAGAATACAAATCATATAGTAGTATATAATTATAAATAGAAGATACAATCTTTTTTAGGTTTAAAATTGCATGTGAAAGATAATCTACATGATTAGACCATGTTAATATATTTAGCAAATATTAAAAATCAGGCAAAATCATGTATTTTAAATAACTTATATATACTAAATCATATGTATAAATGAAATGCATTACTCATGAAGTTCTTTTTAATTATATCTTTCAAATACATATAAAATTATTAAAAATAATTAACTTAATTAATTTTAATTAAAGAAGGGCTGGATTGAAACTTATTTACATAAATAGTTTATTTTCAGTTTTACATCAACCTTACAGGCTATAAAATGTTAAAATAACATTAAAAGTTACACACAAATAAAATAAAACATATTTGTGAGACTTTACTATATTACAAATTCTTAAGAATCAGGATAATTCCCTGTCCATTACACCATAGACAACACCGTAGCTTCCCATGCTGTCGGCGGTGTTGCAATCGAACGGTTGAGGAGCCAGGTACGGCCGACAAGTGGCAAGCCCGTGTACGGGCGCAGACAGCACCTGTACGGGGCCTCTGGCTTCGACCACGGTGCATGGTCCGAAGACAACCTCAGGTAGTTTTCTTCCGTACCCTTGACATTGCTCGACATGTATCTCTATCCGTACCACCAACATTCTCCGTTAGTCCGTATTTTTCATTTGTTAGTGTGTTCTTCGCCTTGTCCTCGGTGCTAGTTACCTTAATAATTATATAGTCAGCAATACATCTATGTACTCTCTCTCTCACACACACACAACAAACAAACACACACACACACACACTATATATATATATATATAGTTTACCTTGTCTGCTAACAGAGTAGAGTGAGCACCATTCTCCTCAGTTCGAGTACATGAAGCTCTCTGTTGTGAAACATCGTCACTCTTACTGTCCGAACACGAAGCAGGAGACCCTGGTACCGGCTTCTCTTCTGTAAATTAATAAATAAAGAAACATATTAATATTCTTACTATATTTTTATTATTATTATTAGACATGCAGAACATCTATCATTTGGTTTACTATTATTAATATCTTCAGTACTAGAAAACAATATCTACATACATAGTTACACACATACGCACACACACACATGTATGCATAGCCTTACCTTCTTGAGCTCCTTCATTTTCACCTTCTTTAGGCTCCGAGGATGCTGCCGGTTGCGGTTTCCGTCTCCGTCGGTTATGGTCTGCAAGCCGCTTTCGACAGCTTCTTTTCCCCTCGTCGAACTCTCCGAGAGGATGAAACCTGCTACATATCGTTAATACTAATTCATATCAATGGAACTGACTAAATCTCTCTCTCTAGAACACACTGCTTACAGTACCTGCTACATTGTTGACAGAATCTCTGTGTCTGCCCATTGGCCGTGACTGTAGCTGCCTTGGAATGCAGCTCACATACCTTATGTCGCCTGTGATAATGCTTGGCACTGCTGAGGTCTGCCTTACATCCTTCAGCCTGGCACAATGGAGCCTGTACAATCGGGGACTCCGCACGGGGCCTCTTCGCGAGCCTCATGAGCGCGTCCTCACTCGAGAAGTACGTCCTCACGCCGAGATTCAACCCGATTCTGCCGTACAGATCATCCGATTTAACCTGGTACTGTTTGGGATCCACATACGCCTGTAAACTGTTCTGTGCGTTGTGGTTCTCCAGGAAGCCCAGGAGGCTCCTCTGGTGGCTCTGCGGAAGCCCCCTGGGTTCCCCATACAACACGAAACCGGCACCATTATAAACTGCAGCATTCTGGGGGCTGGCTGTGTTCATACATCCGTGCAGAAATCCTGTGTTGGAGCCCTGTAACAGGTACTGTGTCTGGTTGGGAAATCCTCCATATCCCACATTCTGGTGCTGCTGAACAAGCTGCTGGGGTTGAGGGACTGGCTGTGGAGGTTCCTGCATCACTTGTTGCTGTGCTTCCCAGTTGTACCCGTTAGATACTCCATTATGCATCTCCCATGCACAATGCAGGTCACTGGCCTGTGAAACATACAGCGACCGGTTCATTGCAGTTCATATGTCGAAACTATCTACTTGGTGTGTGAAAAAGGGGAGCGTTTCCATACATCTGCATAACCAGACAAGTGTATCAGTTACATACACACCCACATCCCAGATTGCTGGGGATATCATAAATAACCCATTTCGCAGAGAGATTGAACAAACTAAGGACTGCATTTTAATAATATCATGTATACCTTCCACTCGTGAATTGATCAAACGAGAGAACTTGAGCATAGTTTTTCTGGGGTAAACAGTGATGAGGTTCGGAATATACCAGCAGATAAACGGTAGCGATGCGTCGGAATGCTTGAACGGTACAAGATGCCCGCCAATATCCGCAATGGACGGTGTTCAAAAGCTGTCCAGATGACGTGTCAAACACGCTTGATTCTCCAGGATCGAATAATAGCCGTTGATCTTCCTTGATCTAACGGAAGGACATAATCATACGGTCGCTGCCAAATGCATTGATGAAGGAAAAAAAGCTACACGAATTTTAGTTTGACTTTAATTCATTTGAATGATAAATCATGTAATGTATAATTAAAAGTCAGTTACCTTCAAATTAAGATTAATTAATAAAAGATATTATATATGAGAATTTCAAAGAGAGTCATGTGCCGAGCGGAGGGTATATTTGTCGGCATGAATTGACTAACTTTTCAAATTTCAACACAGTTCATGATGATGATCATCACTAGACATGTTATATAGTTTGAAACTAGTAAAGAAAATTAAAATATATATATAAATTATGGACAATATTCGAGGGTGGCGGTGCAATGAGGCCTTAAACAACAGGCGCACCGAGGATCGAACTTGACGATATGATGCTCCTTTTGTCAGTATCAAACAAACAAACAAGTTTAACATTACTTTACGTGCTTAATAATATAATTAGTTAAAAATTACATAACTAACGAATAATTAATTACTTTATTATGTAGAAGTTCTAGAAGACACTGTAGAAGTGTATAAAGAACACATGGGGGGCATACAATTCAACACGGGCACGTCTATCTTAATCTAACAGTTGGATTTTTTTGCAGACTTTTGAATATACTCTTATATGATAAAGACATACATATTATACTTATTCAACGGAATCTAGCATTCTTGTCAATAGCACCACGTGAATATTCCATAATTAATACATTAACAGGTTATTAAACCATGTTTTAATTTTACATGATTATATAGCCTATAAATAAACAGTGAGAACAGGCTTTTGACGAACCCAACCCCACCTAGAAAGTGCAGCGGTTTTGTCAAAGAAAAAATAATTGACAATTAGTGAAAATATACGGATACACAGTAGACGTATCCGTACGCGTGACGTCACCAGAAAAAAAGATGTGTACTAAACCTTAACCACGTCCCAAAACACATAGTTAATTAGCAACTGGCGGCGGGCTGCCATTCTGGGAAAGATTTTTACGGTCAGTGAAAACTAGGATATATACAGTATTTTACCTCGTATATGGTGTTCTGTGAATACGGAGAATATTCTTTAGGTTTCACATTGGCTATTCAGTAGTGTATAGTTTTTAACAATGTGAATGTCAATTGCAGAGTGCAGGCTTTCTCACTGTCCAAGAGAGATATAGATATTGTGGTAGAGAAAGAAATTATAAAATAATATATTAAAAATATACTTTATTTGTTATAAACACTTTGAGTTGTTATCTGGCTTGGATGTTATGCAGCCCACATTTTCCTGTCCCTTGTGCAGTTTCTAGATTCTCAATCTAACGAGCTGCCTCTTAGATTTCGAAAGTTGCATATATTTATATAACTGCAATAACTACATACTTAAGTAAAAAATTATACACATAGTTGTCTTCTTTGCATATGTGTGCGCGTGTGCGTATGTGGGTTCTGAGAGAGAGAGAGAGAGACTTTGTAAATATGAACAGCTTACAGAGTTTAAAGGTATATAGAATGACCAGAATATTCATGGAATAAAGAAATGTAATGAATTATTTTGTAGTTGCATGGTTGAATTTCTGTATACGGACAGATTTAAATATACGTACGGAACCAATGGTCATGCATGTAAGGTTGGCACTGACCCACACATAAGTTGTGCTAGCACAGGAAGCCTGACTCACCTCACTGCAAATAGACCCAACTTTATAGGCCATTATTTTATATATTTTTAAATATAACTATATTATCTATATAATATATTCCTTTAAAATGTTTCACACATATATATTTATTTTTATCACTATAATCAATTGTTTTTTATTTATAAAGTTGATTTCTTTATTAATAACGTATAGGCCTGCGTTTTCATGTTTTTAAGTGACATGATTATTAAGGTCGCATATTGATAATTTACATTTAATAAAATTAAAAATAGCCGTATATAAGGCATTTGAACCCGCCCTAATTCACGTTGCTCTGTATTCTATGGTTATGAGTATCTACATTACTAAATTATAAATTTGTATTTATTACATATTTGTATTTTTTAATTAAAAAATTCAGTTCAAATTCACATTAATAAAGTATAACGAATTTGTTGATTTGACTGTGATTATGTGTGTGTGGACAACATCACAATTTTAACTTGAGTGTGTGTGTGTGCGCGTACAACGTCGCAAGTTTAACTTGTATGTGTGTTAATGTAAAGCATAGGTAGATACTTATACACATGGACCGTTCTATGAAATTGTTTAAGAATCATGTGATTAAATAGTTAATTCCTAGAGCCATCGTACATGTAAGCCCTAAAACAAAGATTCATGCTAAGGAAAAATAAGGTAATCTGGAGGGATGTGCTAACAAGCATAATAACACTGTATTCGTCTATGCGGAAAGCTAACTAGGATGATTAAGTGTTGCATGCTGACGTCATCATTTGTATAACCACATCATCATGTTTATACAAGTGTCCATACATTAACTAAAGTATACCAAACAATTCATGTCTCTTTTTGTTACTTTTTAAATTTTGTACACAATGGCACCGGTTGGACTCCCGATTATTAGTTTTACAAAGATAAGTGAAGAGAAAATCTACATAAAATGACACTTCACATAACATAATTAAATAACTTTTATTTTATGTTTTATGTTTTATAAATCCTTGAGAGTCCCACACTAGTTAAGACCAATGAACCTTTTTAAAGCTTTTAATCGCGATAATGAAACTAGAGGGTTGTCCCTGGCAATGAGGACGCTGCATGTCGAAAGAGAGGGACATATAATTTTATAATTTTCTTTAATGAAATAGAATAAAAGAAATAATTATATATATCTAATTAATATTTATGTTTAATTAATTGTGTTTTAAAATTAAATACTATTTAATGATAAAATTTTTATATTTATTAAAAAAACAAAAGTGAATGATGTTTTAAATTAAAGTTTTATAAATAAAAATGTAAATTTTAAAACTATATAACTAAAAAAGATTTTAGAAGTATATATATCATTATTTATAATCTTTCACAATGGTTCAAAACATAAAATTTTCTATTAAAAATAAATATTCATTAAACACTTGACAATATAGTATTGTAAGATACTGTACATGCATAGCGACACGTATGATCCCCATGTGTTAGCGCCATGTGTCACATGTGTGCCATGTGGTAGAAGGTCTCCTGTACATAAGCATAGTTTTAGAGTTGAATAGAGCATCACATTTTGTGCATATTTATTTGTTTTTTCATTGATGGAGAAGTTGGGTATTCCTTCTCTTTTGCCTCCCCTTTTTTTTATTTTCATGACAATCAATGTAAAGACGGCTTTTAGTATTATTGCGATTGTTATCGATGCACAAACTAAGTTATTGGAGTGCTTTGTTGAGGGTCCGTCCTCTTCTTCCCTACCTGAGCTTGTTACCGAGGGATTTGCTTCTAATACTCCTTCGTCTTCTTCGACCTTGATCTTTTGTGGTGATTCAGGAGATGATGTATACCACTGGTTTGATCATTTCTAAGTTATTATTTGTTATCATGGTTGGGATGAGGCTTGTGCTCTCAAAGAATTCCCTATATGTTTGGAAGGCCCGATGCTCAAATGGTATAATGGATTGGCTGTGAAGATTCAAGCCAATAGTAACCAATTGACGAAATGCCTCAAACGTACGTTTGGCAAAGTTGGGGACTTACATGATGCTTTCCAACAACTGCATGCAATATGGCAACATCCTGGTGAGTCTGTTATGCAGTTCAATATTAGGTTTAGGGATTTAGTTTGGCGTGAATATCCTAACATGTCTGAGCCCATTAAGCTTGGTATGTTATGGTTGGCTATGCGACACGAACTCATTCGATTCATTCAGGCTCTTCATCCTACCACATTGGAGGAGGCTTTTTACATTAGCTCAGCGATTTGAGTTGGTGCATGGTGAAGGCCATGGTCCCCTCGGTTACCTGCTCCTCCTATTCAGCTTGTTGATCCAATGGAGGTTGACACTGCTACATATGTGCCCGCACAACAAGCCCTTCGTGGTTGACCTCTTGCACATGGGCCACCTTGGGGCCAACCCCACCTCCACAAAATCCTCTTGCAGTTGCTCCAGTTCATGCATGTGGTGGTCAAAATCCACGGATTTGTGAGAGGAGGAATTGGAACAATGCGGGTCGACCCAATCAAGTTCATTGCTGGGCATGTTGGGCACTTGGACATACTTGGCGAGCATGTGATGTGTATCCTAATTGGCGTCCACCACATCTAGGTTGGCGACCATATGTTTCGGATGGTGTGCCTGTGGGGCCATTATGTTTGATAATGAACTTCTAGATGACAAAGCCTCTCTTGCAGGTGGATATATTACAGAAAACTAGTAATCGTACGAGCAACGGAGGGATCCGGTACAATGGAGACTCGCCATGGATTATATCATGTAAGCATATCCTGTAAGTATATCCTATAGTATATCCTGTAGGCATATCCTGTAGGCATATCCTGTATCCCGTATCCTATATCCTGCATCTTATATCCTGCATCCTGTATCCTGTATCCTATATCGGGTCGCGACAGACTGTCCATTACCATATAAAATGTGCAAGACCTTATATGCACGTCTTAAGGGTAATGAGCATTGATGTGATAAAAGCTCCAACCTAATTGTTGTACAATCAGTTACTATCAGGACCAGTCATTCTACGATCATTCTTGTCTTGTTCTTGTTTTGCTCCTTGCCTCTTCTTCTCGTCTTATTCCTAGTTCTTGTCCTAAGTTCTTGTTTTGCTCTTGAGTCAAGCCTCCTTGCTCTTAGATCATGGCTTGATAGATTAATAATAACTCCTTTCATACCTCCCCGATTTTCAATTACTTTTTTTCCTTAGCTTTTCTCCCTTGTTTCCTCCTTTCTTTCACGGATTATGGCAGATTTTGAGCAATTTCAATGCGAGCACTAAATGTTACTTCATAAGTTGGCCACTTTGTGCCAAATGGTCACAGATCTATAAGGTTCCACCAACGCAGCGCATGCAGTTGTTGATGCATCCTCCAAGGCTGCTGTGCAGGCTTTCTCTCAAGCATCCGTAATTTCCTCTCCATCGAACTCTTCTTAAGAGCCAAAGATCAGCATGTTAGAGAAGTTTAGTGACAATCACGCCGATTTCCAAGGTTTCCTGAATCATATCAAGCTTTTGATCTGCATGCAACCACGCCGCTACTCGACTAATGCATAAATGGTTGGCCTTTTGGCATCCTTGCTAATTAGATCCCCACGGGCTTGGGTTGCCCCTTTGCTAAAGCGTGACGACCCATTGATGGAAGACTTTGAAGGATTCGTGGCTGCCTTTGAAGCATGTTTTAGAAATCCCGATAAGTATCATTCCGCATGCACGAAGTTAAAAAAGTTCACACAAGGATTCCGACCAGCTTTCGTTTATGCATTCGAATTTCAGTAACTTTGTACGAACATTCCATGGGATGAGACTGCATTGATCGAACACTTTCGTTTTGGGTTGAGGAATGACGTGAAGGACCTTCTCCTTACATTACCGGATGCCCAAACCTTAACGGAGATCATGTAACATGCTGTTCGCTGCGACAACTGTTTGTTTGAGCGTTGTTAAAAAAAATCCCATCAGCAGTTCCTACAAGCCAATCCTGTAGCTATAGCACATTTTTTCTACGACACCTTCTAGAGTAGTTCTTATGGAGGTTGACAAGTACAAGCGTGGCCCACTTTCAGCTGCTGAGGAGAACTTATGCTTATATTATGGTGAAGTAGGACACAAGGTGGCAGAATGTCCTATTAAAGCCAGGAAGTTCAAGACGTGTGAAGTTGAAGATTAAGTTCAGTAAAAAAAACTTCAATGTCCACTTCGTCTAGGAGCCGTGAAGTTGGACATAGGTGCAGGCTTCATTGGTGCTATACACATTCCATCACTCAAGTTTCCTGTACACATTCACCTCAATACGAGAGCTCAAGGAGTTTGCCCTGTTGGACACTAGTGCAAATGCATACTTCATGGATGACACTTTTGCAACTCACCATGGCATTTCGGTGGTGAAGTTGAAGCGTGCAGTTCCTGTAAAGGTTGCAGATGGTTGTTTAATTGCTTCTAGCACAGTTACCCATGTTCTCTCTTGCACTCATGGCGCATTCAACTGTTCGATTTCTTCAACTTGATCAAGACTCGGACGACTCCCATTGTTTTAGGCATGCCATGGTTCATGGTTATAAATCCTCAGATCGACTGAAGGTCTAGGACGCTCACGTTTTCCTCTTCAGCAGCTAGGATTAATCATGTACCTTCATGCATGCAAGATATGACCTTAGTGTCTGAGGCAGTATAAGGTACATGATTGACCGTGCCTGTTCCTGTATCAGTGTTGAAGATTCATCCTCGACAGGATTCACCTCATGTCAGTTCATCAACACATCCGCATGCTCTCTCCATTCCTGTAAGTTCACGGATTCCTGTACAGGGTTTTGTATTAGTGTCGAAGGTTCCTCCTCAACAGGATCCACCTCCTGTTAGTTTGTTAGTACATTCGCAGGCTCTCCTTACTCCTATGCATTCATAAACTTTTGTACAGGATTCTTCCAATTCTGTACACTCGTCAACATTAGCATATGTTTTCCCCAATCCTGCGTCTTTTCATTATTCTGCTTCTGTTCCATCCCTTAAGATCTTTCCTCTTTTTCATTCATAGCTCCCTCTTCTCCTCTCCGAGTTCTTACTACTATTATGCATGAACTTACCACTGATCTTGCTCCTTTTCATCTCTTTGCTTTTTAAGTAACTTTTACGTCCTCTTCTACCTCTCTTGTTTTTCAATCCCTTTCTCCTCCTTCTACTTCTTCCTTGTCATCCAAGTATCACTTCTTCCAAAACGTTTTTGATAAGCACAAGGCTATAGTTCTTCCTATTTACATGTCCTACAACTATCCTATCGACCTTACGAAGAGGAAGACTCCACCATTTGGACCAATTTATGCCATGTCACCTACATAATTGGAGGTTCTTCGCCAGTACATCGAGGACAATTTGGCATCCGGCTTCATTCATCACTCAAAGTCCTTTACAGGAGCACTATCTTCTTTGTCAAGAAGAAAGATGGGAGTTTGTGTTTGGTTGTGGACTATAGGGGTTTAAATCAAGTCACCATCCGGAACCATACCCATTGCTATTGATCCCAAACTTCTCGATTGGCTACGAGGAGCAAAGGTGTTCACAAAGATCGACTTACAAGGGGCTTACAATTTTGTACGGATTCGTCTAGGCGATGAGTAGAAGACTGCCTTTCATATAAGGTACTGACATTTTGAGTATACGGTGATGCCTTTTGGACTTACAAATGCCCTAGCCATGTTCTAACAAATGGTGAACGACATCTTTTACGACTTCTTATACTAGTTTGTGGTGATCTACCTCGATGACATTTTGATTTTCTCCAAGGACCAGGCAGCACATTACAAACATTACGACTAGTTCTATATAAGCTTTGCGAGCATGGCCTGTATATGAAGTTGGAGAAGTATTTTTTCAATAGGGATATTGTGGAGTTCTTGGACTACATCGTCTCTCCTATTAGCATTTTCATGGACATGCACAAGGTGAAGACTATTGTGGAGTGAAGTTTGTACAAGATGTACAATGTTTCCTTGGCTTTGCAAATTTCTACAAGCAATTCATACATGACTTCTCCAAGCATGTACTTTCACTCATGAAACTCACCAAGCGCACATGGATTTCTCTTGGTCTGATAAGGCAGAACATGCATTCATAGCACTCAAGGATGCCTTCACAACAGCTCCAATTTTAGCACATCCTGATCCTTCTCGTCCCTTCTTTATTGAAGCAAATGCTTCGGACTTTGTAGTAGGTTTTATCTTATCACAAGTTGGAGAAGACAAGTTACTCCATCATGTAACCTTTCACTCTCGTAAGTTCCTTTCGGCAGAGATCAACTATGAGATTTATGACAAGGAACTCAAGGCCATTGTGAATTCGTTTGAGGAGTGGCGGCACTTCCTAGAAGGTGCTGCACATCATGTACAAGTTCTTACTTATCATAAGAACTTGGAATTTTTCCAAACGGCTCGAGTTCTTAGTCAACAACAGGCTAGGTGGCGGAATTCCTATCACGTTTTGATTTTGTCATCGTTTATAGGCCTGGTTTTCAAAAAGCGGATGCATTGTCTAGGTGCTCTTACCTTGCACCGACCCTGGGCAATCTTGCATATGTCAGTCAAAAGCAAGTGTTGTTAGGTCCTAATCGATTTCAGCTTGCGACACTACAGGTTCATCAGTCTCCAACAGATTCAACACTTTTACATGACATCCGTTTGCAATTGGCTACAAACGACTTGGCAAAGAATGTGTTCTCACACATTAGTCCTGACATCGTAAGCTCCTCTTCCTCCAGTTTCTATACAGACTATAAGTTGCTTGCCATACAGGACGGACTCCTGTATCGGGAAGATTTCCTGTACATTCTTGTTGGTGTTTACAGGACTCATGTGGTACATGATTGTCATAATACCCCAGTTACAAGACATTTGGTGTGGCCAAGACAATTGAGTTGGTGACTCGCAATTATTGATGGCCTGGGTTGCGAGGTTTTGTGAAAAATTTGTACAGAGTTGTGCCAGAAAAGTAGTTATGAAAGACATATTGTATCTGTATCCACTACCACTATAACTGAAAAATCATTCACCCGTGCAGAAAATGTGAAACTGGATAATCTGGTGGAACTTGTACCTACAGGATAAGCCTACAAAATATACCTATAGGATATACTTACAGAATATACTTACAGGATATACCTATAGGATAAAGGACATTATTTTTACTCATGACTAGATTAGCTCTTGGTATATTTTTAGCTCATGCCTAGATTAGCTCTTGGAGTTGTGAGCATGACACCTGCAATAAGTAAGATGCCTTATCACATGCCCTCTAGTCTTCTTCGTCCTCTTCATGTTCCCTCTTCTCCTTGGAGATCCATTTTTATGGATTTCTTCATAGATCTTCCTTCTTTTCGTGGATTTGATGCAATTCTTGTGGTGGTTGACCGTTTTACTAATCATGCTCATTTCCTACTATGTAATAAGACGGCTACATGCTAGACAACTGCTGAGTTGGTGATTCGTGAAGTGTTCCAACATCATGATTTGATGAGCATTGTTTCTGATTGAGGCCCACAATTCATGTCCAGATTTTGGCGAAAGCTTCTCCGGAGTTACAAGTTAAAGCGGATCTTTCTTCAAAATATCATCCACAAACTGATGGGTAGTCAGAGCACACGATTTAGACCTTGGAGCAGTATCTTTGTTGCTTCATCAGTTACCAACATGACAACTGGTTGGACCTTCTTCCTATGGCAAAGTTTGCTTACAACAACTCCGTTCATGCATTTACAAGCCAGACACCTTTTTTTGCTCTTACCATCCACATTTTGACTTTACTCCTCATGCTTCTCCTTCTTCCGCTCCTGCAGTATAGGATCGTCTCCAGCATCTTCGTCAGGTACATGATGATCTCCGAGTTCATCTTTAGCATGCACAAGAACAGTACAAAGGTCATACTGATGCTCATCGTCAGCCGGCACATGCATACAAGATTGGTGATCTTGTGTAGCTTCTTCATCGACATATTTGCACCAACAGGCCTTCTTCTAAGTTGGATTTTCAATGATTGGGCCCTTACAAGATTGCGGCTAAGGTCAATCTGTAGCTTTTTTGACTATAAACTACCATCTACTGTGAAACTTCATCCTGTGTTTCACACCTCTTTATTGGAACCGTA
This sequence comes from Selaginella tamariscina, assembly GCA_003024785.1. Lineage (NCBI taxonomy): Eukaryota > Viridiplantae > Streptophyta > Lycopodiopsida > Selaginellales > Selaginellaceae > Selaginella > Selaginella tamariscina. The sequence continues at coordinate 122,201 of PUQB01000131.1, forward strand.
TCATCCTTCTTCTCTTCCTGGTCATTCTTCTCTTCTCCCCCTTTTGTGGTCATTGACGATGAACTTGAGTATGAAGTTGCACCCATCCTTGATTCTTGTCTTCATCATTGCCAATTTTAATACTTGGTGGATTGGAAAGATTATTTGCTTACCGATTGCACTTGGAACTTACATCCAATTTACTCTATGCTTCTTCCAAGGTTGTTACCTTCTATCAACGTTATCCTGTTAAACTAGGTCTTAGAACTTGTGGAACTCGTCCTTAAGGAGTGCTGTTAGGACCCGATACAAGATACATGATACAGGATGCAGGATACAAAATATGGGATACAGGATATGCCTATAGGATATGCCTATAGGATATACCTATAAGATATGCTTACAGGATATACCTACAGGATAAGCCTATAGAATATACTTATAGGATATACTTACAGGATAAGCCTATAGGATATGCTTACAGGATATACCTACAGGATAAGGGACATTATTTTAGCTCATGACTAGATTAGCTCTTGGAGTATATTTTTAGCTCATGCCTAGATTAGCTCTTGGAGTTGTGAGTATAAAAGCTCCGACCTAATTATTGTACAATTAGTTACTATCAACACCAGTCATTTTATTATCATTCTTGTCTTGTTCTTGTTTTGCTCCTTACCTCCTGTTCTCGTCTTGTTCTTAATTCTTGTCCTGCTCTTAAGTCAAGCCTCCTTGCTCTTGGATCGTGGCTTGACACAGTCTTGTGCAGTATCACAGTACACCACTTCGACTACGCTAGTTATGACAACCGTAAGTTTTCCTCTAGGTCTCTTAAGGTTGTCCCTTCCTAGGTCTTTGACATTATTTTGGGATGTGATTGGTTAAAGCAGTTGAAAGGTATGTGTGATTTTTCACTCTCTCTTCCCATATTATGCTTAGAGTTTGTGTCTCTATAGTCTGTTCCTTTATGTTTAGAGAAGCTTGTTGCTGTTTGTATCACGCATACAACTCATTTGATTCCGGTCTTGAGGTAGTGTTCATCTCAACATATTCAAATACTTGATCTGTCATCAAAGTCGAGCACACTGCATCGAACAACTTAAGCATTAGTATGTAAGTTTGTTCAAATTTGATTTGTCCCAAGGTGCACATGTGAAACTCAACACTATATACCACTAGTAATGCAAAGCATTTCAAAGTCCAGTTCAATGCAAATCACCAAAAAGTTATTAGCCATGCAAACAGCTATTATTGATATAATCGATAACGGATGTGTCGTTCATTATGGAGTCCATGAGCATGTAAACCTCATTTAATTCTCAAGACTGAAGGATCTTTACAATTCTATGGATTATCAACCTCTCAACGATGTTACTGTCAAAGATGTTTATCCACTCCCAAACTTTGCAGATCTATTAAATCGATTGGGTCAGAGTTGATGGTTTTTAAGTTGGATTTGGCATCAGGATATTGGTAGGTTCGTATGGCTAAGAAGGATATTCCAAAAAAGCCTTCCAGACACCATTTGGTCTTTATGAAGTTTTGGTCATGCCTTTTGGATTAACTTTAACTCCTACCACCTTTCAACGCATGATGAATGAGCTTCTTTTAGATATGTCTGATATCACTACCGATTTCATCAATGATGTGCTAATTCATGGGTCTAGTTCTTGAGAGGATCACATTCATCATGTACGGCAAGTTTTCGATCGATTTTGAAAAGCTGGCTTGAAGTTGAAACTTGAGAAGTGTGTGTTCGATTTGACCAACACCACTTACTTGGGTTATCATATATCTCGAGAGAGTTTACAGGTGGATCCAATAAAGTTGCAAGCTATTCGAGAGTTCCCTCGTTCCCTATGGTATAATAAGTCTAGTGTTTCTTAGGCAAGGTGCAGTACTTGGGTTGGTTCATCGATTATCTCGTTAACCAAATTGCCCCTCTTTGAGAATTAGTTCATCCATAAGTACCTTTCAGGTGGACTCTTAGTGTCAGTAAGCATTTGACCAATTAAAAAAGTTCTTAATAACTCCACCATTGCTTCAATACTTAGATTTTACTTGTCCATTCATTTTTCGAGTAGATGCGTTACATATTGTATTAATAGTGTGTTGATGCAAATCGATGTTGTAAATTCTTTTATTTGACACCCAGTAGCTTACATTAGTCAAATACTCGAGCCTACTGAGCGAAATTATTCTATTACTAAAAAGAATGCTTTGTTATTGTTTGAGTTTTGAACAACTTCATGCCTACTTACATGAAAGTGAAACACTTTTAGAGTGTGATCATGCTGCTATCATTTCCTTATTAAACGGAAAAATTTGGTAGGTCGTGTAGCCAAATGGGTACATGTTGTGTCATAAAAACATTTGAAGGTATATTCTCAGAAATAATTTGAGCATTTTACTATTGATTCAATTGAACATTTTATTCAATTAATATTTGATCCGGACGGCCAAAACGAATGTGTTTTAACATACATAATTTATGTGTATATTTATATTCTTTTAAATATAGTATTATTAACAAATTAAAATATACCAGTAGTAGTTTATCCATATATATATATATATGTATGCATATGCATATACTTAAGTAAAATGTTATTTCACTTAAATTTTAGAACATATATACATGTTATAAACTTTCTAATTTTATCAAAATTATAATGTTCATGTAACTTATTGTTTTTATAAACATTTTAACTCATATATTGTGTTAGAACTTGAATATAAAATTAAAGACCATATTACTGTTTAATAAAAGAAAAATGAGTTAACCTGAAAGTTTAATTATTTAATAATATGCTATGTTTAAGGTTTAATGAAGTATATATATAAAGAATAATTTGTCCAAACTGTAATTTAATCTTAAGTTTTACTTAAGAAATTTTAAATATATAAAAATTAAAATATACTCAAGAAGTATGTACAAATATGTTTATTGTTTAAAGTTGTTACACATGGGAACAAATGTCTATATGTGCACAAATGAAACATAATAATTGAGATAATAATAAATTAAATTTTAATGTATAATATAAACTTTGAATGAATTTGTATTATTACTTAATTGAAGAAAGCTTGAAGTTTCTTATTCAGATGTTATATTATATCTATAAAAATTTTTACATTAAATGTGTTAACAAGTAATATCCACACAACAGAATCTTTGAAGAATATTCCTTTGCAATTTTTTGGCATAAATTTTATTTGGAAATCAATTTCATTAACATAAACTTGGTATCTACAAAAATTATTTTAAAAAGTTCCATTTTGCCGGAATTGAAAAAATAATATACTTGTCTTCACTTTCTGCTTAGTGAACTATATAAAAAATAAACTATTAATACATATGTGTGCGCGCGAGCGTGTGTGTGTTGCATTAGAAAGTTTAGAAAACATCATGAATTAAGCTAATGTAATAATTAATAAGCTACACACACACACACACACAAACACACTATATATATATTTATATATATATAGTTTCACATTCATATATATGATTAACTACCCTGTAAGAAAACCATCTTTGAGAATGGTTTATTCTTCATCAACGGATGGGATTTGCACATCATGTCGTGGTCTTTTATCAGTAGAATTCTCCTCAACACGTCGGAGAATCGAGAATAGTCTATCGAATAAATGGGATGTCGGGGTTATCAGATCTAACGAACGGTCGATAAGCAACAAAGCAGCAGGCCTGGTGGCTCGTCCGAAGCTGTCCGAAGAGAGAAACTAGACCCAGACTAAATAGCTAGATATATACCAGATATTAACCCTCATGTACAACTATGTATACCTCTATCCTATTTCACATACATAGCTTGATGATATGCCAATCTTCAGTATAAATGGTATTGTCTAACTGCATATATGCTCTCTGTGTGTGTGTCACACACACACACGCAGTGGAGGACTAAACAATTGACTACAAAAACCAATTATGACACACACAGAAACATGTGTATGCACATATATACCTGGGCACCCAAATGATGAAGAAATGTGTATGTAACGTAGCTCCAGCTGGAGGAAGTTCATCCTCATCCCATGCAATTGCAGGAAGTCCTTTACATAGAAAAGAAGCCTCTTTTTAACTACTCAATGGTGCTGTGGCAAACCTGTAAGAAAAATATCATAATATATATTAAACGTTAATAAACATATGAACATAATAATTAAAAATTAAATGAATATGCAGAAGGAAAAAACGAAGACACGTGGAGTTAACCAGCAGCAAAGAGCTTAATTGTAATCGAATATTCACCAGAATGTTCTTTGAGAACATGTAATAGGAAGTCTCTGTATTCTGAGAGAAAGCATCGGTAGTGTCTTCCAGAACTTGAATGTGACTCCTATGATATAGATATGTGACGACAGAAACTCAGTGGGTATTGATGAAAACTAAAATTAATCTATGCCCACATATAAAATGTACCTCCTATTTAAAGCATATTCCGCATATATTCTTATAATTCATCAAAGTAAGTTTCAACCCTATTCAAATACTAGAATAAAGAAAATAGCTACACAGGCATTTTGGATATGAGATTTTAAAATGTGTACGTCCAGCATATAGATTTAGATGTGTGTATATTTATGTGTGTTGCATTTAATCATATGAATGTCAGATGCGTTTAATAAGATAAGTTATAAAGCTTTATTCTAATCTTAATGTAAGTCATAAAGTTATATTTAAAAACACATACCTCTGGAACAAAATGAAACACATAAAGTCTCCGGTCTTACGCATCCTTCTCCTTGAGGAAGCGGCCGAATGGATCTTCCATGGGCTATACAAGAGAAACATAACATAAGGCCAAAGCAAATTGAGAGACCCAACACGCCCCACCTCCTCCGGCTTGAAGTAGTTGGTGAGACTATGCTTTACGATTTCTCCTCCCTTGCCTTGAATATGATCTGCCAGCTTGAAGAAGGCTGACCGCAGATTCCGTAAGGCATTCAGCTCGTCCGGCTGCACATAACAAATGAGAATGCCAAAGAAAAGTATGTACTAATTAATACCTTGAGGAATGAATACTCCAGCCGATGAATGATCAAAACCTGGCCTTCCTCTGCCAATTCTACTGTCTTAGACTTGTTCCGGCCTCCAAGATGCAGATAAATGCCGAATGGCATTTTCAGCTTTGCCTCCTTATCAACACGTATTCTCTTTGGATTTCGCTCATCATCAACATCTTCGGTTTTGTCTGCTGAAGGTAGATAATCAGGATCCCAATCTTCTTTCTTGGGATCATCCGAATCAGAGGACTCACGGTATTCCACCCGGCCCACATTGCGGCTACTATGATCATCACATTAGTTCTTTTACCAGAAAAGAATACTAGAGGTAAATTTACCTTCTTCTTTTACGAGGTTCAGAAGGTGCTGTGTCGTCCTTCAAAAGTCTGAAAAACATACAGAAAACTCAAATTTGTCAGGGTACAAAACCACCAAAGCATTTACCTTTCCGTTGACGCTGTTGCCGCGAGCTCATGGACATGTGGTATCTTTGGTGGTAGATCACTGGTACGCCCGCCCTCCGCCATTGGTACCTTTGCTGGTAGATCACTGGTGCGTCCCTCCTCCGCTGTTGGTACCTCTCGACGTCCCCCTCAGCCGTTGGTACCTTTGGTGGTAGCTCACTGATGTGTGTTACAAGCGATCCACGTGCGAGCTCACAGATATGTGGTAGAAGAGAACCAGACCCGACTGTGTATGTATCCCTGTTTCTAATCTGAACTGGCACCCCTTGCATATTCTCTGCCCTCGGCTCGTACTTCCCATCCTTCCCTGGAAGTAGTACTGGCAAGATGGCATCGAACCCCTTCTGATTGCGCTGCGGAATAATGGCTACGCAGCAGATGAAACAAAGGAGCAGGTGGTCCCCGGTGATCTTTTCCCTGTCCACCATGATGAACCTGTTGAAGCATACAAGACCTTCAGCTTCAATCTTTAAGCCCCCGCACAACTTGGTGAGAAAATCAGCGATTTTGACGGGGTGGCTGTACATGTTGAAGAACTTTGCACCTGGGTGGCCACTGCAACAGGCATGCATGGCCAAGACCATGATCAGGCGCCCCACTATCTCTCCTCTCGGCCCCTCTATAACAAAGCCTGCTTGAAAACCCTCTCAGCCACCTCCAGCACTGCGCTCAGATTGGATCGCAAGATTTTGGCAGCGGCCTCACCCAATATCGGCTCCAACGCATCGGCCGAGAAAACTTGATCACGCTCTTCAGCAATATGACTGACCGTCCGCATGTGCAACGCTACCATATCTTTAGCTAAGTTTGACCAGGCCGCCACTTCCAGGCCAGCTGCTACCCGAGAATGGCCATACCCATGGCCTCTGTCATGTTTTCTCGTGATACTTGTGCCGACGGGATCCCGCCCAGGAGTTTCTGCATGGCAAACGTAAGGGCCGCATCCAAGTCAGTCTCTTCCAAAGCAGACTTCCACAGAGGCCGACCCCACTTAAAAAGCTCCTTTGACACATCTTCCGAGGGGATGGTCGGATCGACTGCCTTTTTCAGGTGTGAAGACATCAACCGCAGAAGCTCTTTACCGCGGCCCTGCAGAATGCCCACCACGCTGATCGGCTGGAAAAACTTTGACTCGGGAGCCGTTGCACGCGCGCTGGGATCGTACATCTTATCGGGAAACACCAGGCCAAGCTTTCCTGCAGTGTCTGCCACCAGTCCGAAAATCCACGATCCACGCTGGATACAGGAGAAGAACCGCCTGGTGGCTAAGAATGAGCCTTGTACCTCTCCAAAGAGTGATGCGGCCTCGTCCAGGCAAATCACAATCTTCATCTTCTCCAACGAGACATCTTTGGTGCTGGTCTTCTCCAACAAATTGGAGAAGACAACGTCAGTCTTCTTCTTGACCCACTTCCTCAACAGGGGACAATCCCATTGCTCTCCCGGGCCAGGATTCGGAAGAGTCACTTCCTTATAAACCTCCTCCCGGAGTTGGTGATAGCTGGAACGGACAAGCACAAAAATCATTCAGAAGCACAAGCACAAGAAATCGTACCACTGCTTCACTTGTGTCTTATGTTTTTCGACCTTCTCCTTGGCCTCTTGTTTGTCGTCCATATGCATTCCCACCCACTCCTCCATCTGCATTGCCAGCCAATCCTCGGGACTTGAAGCTCCATTTGAGAGCTCCAAAAGCATGGCAAAAACCCATGCCGCAACACTGCGTGGGTCGTTGGCGTCCGTCAATACGTCGGCTACGGGGCTTCGCTTGGGAAGCCCTGAACTCCCGTCTTTGAGGAAGGAGACGTAAGCCACGTGAACTCCCTTGGTAGACAGCTGACATATTGTTCTCGACTTTCCCCACCCAGAGCTCTGTATGATGGCGGTCCATGCTGCGTAATATGCAGCCTCGCTGCACCAGGTCTCAACATAGCCCTCGAGCACGTCGTGAACGTAGTCGACTACTTTGAAATCGAAAGGATCCTCGTAAGGACGAGTCCACCCGCGCTTGAGCACAAGTTCTACACCTGGAGGTTCCTGGGGTGCGCTTGCGTACTCGAGTATGGCCGGAAAAAGAGCATCTGCGCTGTACCTCTCGCCAATCGCTCCAATCAGCCCATTCAGCCAGTCCTCATCTGCCGTCCAGATCAGCTCTACCATTTCGTGTATGGCATTAACCATCGGTAGAGGAGCACCATGTAGGACCAGGTGAAACTGCCACCCGCCAGGGCTATACGCAGGACGTCACGAGACAGGGGAGGACTAGCGCTGGGGCCCTCCTTGCTGTACTCGCTCACTCGCTGCAGACCATCAAACAGGCGCTTCTCAAAACCTGAGAGAAACAGCGAGCAAGTTTATGGGAAACTAATTTCAAGGCAAGTTTATGGAAACTAATTTCAAGGTAAATCATACCGCAAACATAGATGTACTCTCCGGCAGGAATCCGATGGTCGCCCCCGTGTACAAGTTTTCCCGTCGAATCCCGAAGAGTGCCGCCGCCAAATTCGCGCTTGAGCACCTCGGTCGAATGGTAGCTGCATTGCAGAGGGGCGCTCTTTGGGCGCAAGATTCGCACCCTCACATCACCGTCCGCCATAGACTTATAGCCATTTATGATTTCGTCCGCCATAGTATATTTTTGAAAAGAATATACCATGGCATCTGTCACAAATGCATACACAGGTAAATATCCCATAGATTAAATAATATATAAATTTACTTTTAAAACATTATCTAAATAACAAATCGATAGCGTTACATTAAGTTAACATTAAACGATTAAAACCATGTATTATTTTTAAATAATAAATCACAATAGGTGAAATTTAAAAAAATAAGTTCAATTGTAAAGGTTATTTGCCCTAAAACACATACACATGTGTCTCTATATATATTACGAACTTTAACTACTTCCAATTTTGTTAACCTTGAAAATCTCACACACACACACACATCTTATTAAGTTAAACTTAAGTTCCAGTTTAAACATTCCTCCCCTCTATATCATCCCATCGTCACAAATTTGTCCACTGGTGTATATTTTAAAAGAACTGAAAGATCGTACATAATGTCAAGAGTAAGAAAGTTGTTCCTCCTATCAAAAGCTCCTCAAACTCTTATTTAAAACTGCCGGATTATGAATGAATATGCGTGCATCAAAATCCATTGACACTACGTGGATGAACACGTAATACATATGCATGCAAAGCATATAACTGCGACTCGGGGTACGTGAGGGGTATTGGGAGCCTATGACATTACATGTTCCACATAAATTCTTATCATTGTAAAACAAATAGAATATTTGTTTTAATGGTCTTTTAATAATAATCTTAAGTTGTTTAACTTTTGAACATGTTCACATCTCTAAAGAAAACACTCTCTAACCAAGTGTGCGTACTAACACACTCAATGATGACACCCGACTCCCCTTGAGTAGATGCTCAAGGCTTAATAGCCAAGCACACCTCACAATCTTAGAGGGCGTGCCTTGCATTGTAACGTGTGTTATTTTGCCTAGTGTCACATGTTCATGTGACATATTTCCCAAAATGTAGACTAGCCTATGAAGTCAAGATTTACACTTGGTGGTGATTTAGGAACATAATAAAAAAAACTTATCAACCAAGATCCCATGAATAAGAATATGATATGTATGAACAAACAGGCATTGTATACTGAAAGATAGAGAAAGAAATTATATGTCATTGTAACTAAATGGGCATGATACATGAAAATAGAAATATAAAATAAATTATTAATTAATACTTAAGTTTTAGTTATATTCTAGACTAAGGGCTAGTACTTAATGAGGACATAAGTGTGCATTGTAACTGAACACGAGTGTTTTACCCACGGTTTGATAAGAATACAGATGTGTCTTATTTAATTGCAAGTGTTGCTCTTAGTTTAATGTGGAGGAAAAGGCTAGAGACATGCCTTAACCTTTGACTAATGGAACATTTAATTCGACAAGACCTCCTAGGTGCAAATTCGTCAATGTTAATAGTAAGTTACTTCAAAGGTGAAACATACCTTTATTATTTGGAAGTTGAGGTGGCACAATAGAGAGTTGTGCCTTGATGACACAAACTTATGAATAACAAACTCAGTTATGAACCCAAGAATTCTTATTACACTTCTTATTTAATATATATGATAGAGCCCCCCATTTCCCCCTCCCCTTTTTCCATGTTTTTTAAAGTGGGCTAGCATAGAATCTCAATTTCAATAAGAATATACTTAACGAGTTTAACTTAACTACCTGTTGACCCCTAAATCCTAGGCAACCTCAAGATTAGGTCAATCGTAGATGTAAACTCAAATGCCGGAGGCACCATTTAAATCACTTAGAAATCTTTGTATATTTGCAAAGTCTATCACCTGACACAAACAACATAATGGTTAATTTATTTATTTAATTAAAATCTATATTGGAGGCTTTTAGTTAATGTTGATTGCCGACCCCTAGAATAATAAAAAAAAAATAAAGCTTTGCTTTATTCCTTAACTTTATATGCACTTGACAATTTTATCATCATAAACAATTTTAATCCATCTTAAATGTTTAATTCAATGCCTTCATATTTTCTTGACTTCCAATGATTTTACATGTTATGGTATTATAGCCTCATATTTCTAATGATCTTATTACCCTTACATAAGGGTTTGTTACTATACCTATTCCTTATTAATGTATAAATACACTATACTATGTATGAAATCAAACTCTTTTTCAATATAAGAGTACTATTCCTAAAACCTTGTTCTTTGTAGACATCAATCTAACTAGAGGCAATCCTATAGGTGCATGACTATATACATGTATATAACAAAGTTCTGTCAACTTGAAATTAGTCCATCTATGCACGTTGTAACTAAAGTGGGCATGATACGTGAAAATGGGAATATAAAATAAATTACTAATTAATACTTAAGTTTTAATTATTAATTAATCATTTAATTAATATGTAATTAAGCCTTAAATATTAATTAATTAATTAATTAATCCTTCAATAACCTTACTTAGTAAGGAATATTCCTAAAATATCTTAGAATATTCATATTATTCTAAAAATAGTTTACAATAATGAAGAAATACTATCAAACATAATTACAAATGAAATCATTTCCTTATCAACATGTTAATTTATTTATAAATACTTTCTTCCTAACCATACAGAAATCTCCTCATTTTGTCTAAATCATCACTCTCCGGATTAATCAAATCATTTTGGTCAATATCTTGATGTTGTTGCCACCACCTAACACTCTCACGAATGCAATTGGGAGTTGCCATCCTTGTTAATACATAAGATGTAATAAGACCAGGTCTGCATAAAGGCTCATCTAAAAATGACGTTCCTTAAGAATAATATTATAAAGCGCCCGGTTGCTATCCTTCATTTTATAAAATTCAAAATCACGAGAAAGAAAAGCTTCAGGAAATGTATGATACGGTGGATACTGCTCAAAAAATTTTCGAGATTCTTCTTTCTGAGGCACGTATCCAAGTAGTTCACTAGCTCATCCATGATATCGGTATCAGAATATGGATCGAAAGTGATTGGATGAATACAAGCAATGTTTTGGTTGAGCATAGCCTTCTGAGGAGAGTCGTCTACTACTAAGATATGTGCATTCTTCATTATCCTTAAGCGACTGATCTCCCCATGAGTCCCAATTATTCTTTCATTCTTGAAGAAGTATGGCTTGCTTTCCTTTCTTATATTGTGAAATTCGAGAGGTTTATAACACATTCGCTGGTCAAAAATCCAATCTTTACGAATCACCTCTTCTGCAACACTACAATGTTTCTTAAGCAAATTCAACAGCGGTGTTAAGTTATGAATCTGCATGCATGACCAAATCCCCACAAGCGCACCCATCTCCTTAAGCTTTTGAAAGAGACGATCCAACCCTGGACGAAAAATAATATCATATCGAAATTTACCATGACAAGGAATGAAATCTCCTTGTTTGATTTCTTTTTTCCTATCCTCGGGCCTTTGTCGATGAAGCAGAACACCATTGACATCCAACAACACAATATGGCCATGAGTAACATGAGATAGCGTTGCCTCTTGAATACTTTGCAAATCACTTGTTTGCTCCCTTTCACATTTATCCGTTGCCACTATCTCGTTGCCTATCCCTTCATCATTTAATTGTACATCATCCTTACAAGATTCAGATATTGCATGCGCTGAAGAAATTGATTTCGGAACTGAAGCCAATAAAAATGATGATGAAAAAACTGAAGTGGCCCCCATGGTAACGATGTTTTGAGCTGCATTATTATCCATTTCCTGCATGAACTCTGTCATTCTGACATGTGGCACAAGAAATTGTCGCCAAACCCCTCTCTTACCTCATGCCAATGCTGAAAATCCATGTTCTCAATTGTTTCATTACATCTGCAAAATGATAATTAGCTGACCTTAAAATTATCAAGGTATATTATTTACCTTGTTAATGTGTGACCCATGTTTGAACTAAAAGCTTCATTAATCCTTGAGAATTTATTTTCTGTACAAATATAAACGAAATATACAAAAATGCCTTATGTTACACTCATTTACAACTATTCGTCACTCTAACAATTCATTAACAATTCTTCTTCGCTATTACCTTCTGAGTGAGGCGAAGAAGGTCTAAGCCGCTTGTGAGATGGTTCAAGATCTTCTGCATCTTCTATTGATGTTTCCATGGGTAATGGAGTGTGCAAATGTTCTGTACTCCTCGAGATAACTTCCGGTCTAATATCTGATTGAAGTTCGTCCTCAGACTCCGACATTGAACCAGATTCGTCTTCAGAGCTATCGCACTTATCTGGAGGGAACTTTCTCAAATACTCCTTTATGGATTCGTTGGGGTAGTCAGTTGAGAACCTATCTATCCACTTGTTCAGGTCCTCAACCATGGTCTTATCCTTTTCAACGGCAAATACACATGTATGCCGAAGGTAACACTCCTTCAAGACGGACCCCCTAGTGCAGTAGTCAAAAACCCACGCATCACTGTGAGGACCCCTGATCAAGTTGACGATGCTCCGTGCCGCTTGACTTGTGATGTTTGGATAACGTACATTGCCGAATACGTCACTCTCACCTATCGGTGTATCGGATGGAGGTTCAGGGCCGTTGGAGTGCAAACAGATGCCTGGCCAGTCATTTGGAAGTTTGAAATTGTTTGGCGCATTCCTAACAACCAAGTGAACAACCGAATCAATGCACTTCGGATCAGCATCATTCATATAAAATCCTGTCCAACGATGTTTATTCCTCTTGGCAAAGGAGAAGGCAAAGGTATCGGTGACATGAGCAAGAATCAAGAAATAAATACCTGAAAACGTAGATATCAGTCAAGAGTGCAAGTATGAATTCAATAATAAATACCTTCTTTGTACATGCTTGCACGGCTAAGTTTCTCCACCAAATCCTCTAGTGTCCTGTCTGTCGAAGGATTTTTTGACACCCGCCGATCCATCACGAACAATTGAAACGGTTTCCTACAAGCAGTGATGGTACCCCATAAAGTCTCCGAATCCAACAACAAACATCTGTAGGGCTTGTCGTGATTCGTAGCATCCTCCTTTATAAGGTTCAACTCGGTTCTCCGCTGCTGAAGGACTGCCATAAGAGAAGGCGTCATCGCAATGTTCTCCTTTTTGGCGTTGGCGTGCAATAGATTCTTGCCCAGATCTTCCGATTGATTCACCCATTCGACAAGCATATCATCGTTTGTCACATGCAAATATTTGCTGACCTCTTCGTATGTTGAAGCCGATCCAACCCAGTTTGTGGCAGTGTATTCCCAACCACTCCTTGAAGTGCCTGACCGTCTTCAACTCCATTGCCTTGAGATGAAAAGGAGAGGTGGGCTGCTGTTGTTAATCTGTAATTTGCCATCAATCACCAAATCAGCCAAGACTTCCATCTCCTCCATCGTTGTTCCATTTAAAGGCTTCAACCATGTGAGCTTGAAATCGTTGTCTACATCCTTTATAGATTGAACAGACTTAGCCTTCGGCGTCTTACTGGGTTTCTTTGCAGACTTCTCTGAGGGCTCCACTTCACTTGTCTGCTTCTTCTTCAGTGTTCCTTTTGCAAAGGATTCCATAATCCCCAACCATTTGGCAAAGATCCTATCCTCGGGACAAGAAATCAACATCATCAAAAAGGATGTTTCCTTCCCGCCCACCTGGGCAAAATCAACTGCTACAATTTCTTCAACTCTCTGAGGAAAAAGACAGATTAATATACCGGCGAGATAAATCCCGCCCAAACAATTTGCTTACCCGGTATTCCGCAGATTGTGTATTCCCTGCGGTAGCTCTTTGTGGTCGCTGAAGAGATTCCCACACGGCTCGCGTGTGTTTGAACTTCTCCCATATTTTGCTGTTGTAGTGGTTGGTGTCTGCAGCGTCCCATTCCGCCGATAACTTATGGTACTGCTCGATTGTGAGATTCGGCTTCGCTAAAAACGCCGATCTTTTCGTCAGCTTCTCACGGGTATGCTCGGAAAGTTTTGTTGCCATCGTTCCTTTGTTGTGTTCGTCGAGAAGTCGTTGGGCTGCCGTTATTGTGTGCTGGCCACTAATGATGTAGTACTTAACTGATTTTCTATTCTCCGTCTGAACCTTCCTCATTTGTTCCGGTGTTGTGATCCACACTTTGTCAGCGCCTTTGTCTCTCGTAGTATGCGCACAAAACAGCATTATGTGGAACGGTGTAAGAATTGTCGTCCTTCATCTTCTCCATGAGCTCAGCTACACGTTCCTGATTGAGTGGCCTGTAATTGAAGTTTGGGTTGACGCTGCAATACTTAACCCTACACTGGTAAATCCTATCATCCAACATCATTTCCTTGTGGCTTATTGCAGCATGGGATGCCACAGGTGCAGCTGACAAAACGACTAATGATTTTCTTCTACGATCCGAATCAACATGTGTGATCCCCGATTGATGCTGTTCTAATGTTCTCGGCACACTCTTCCAGCTCCCGAAATTTGCTAAGCAAATTGAACGTGATCTGTAAAGAACCTGAGACCAAGCCACCCTCTCAATCTCCTTTATGATGTCGCTGTGTTCTTCTTCAATGTGAAGAGGGACGATTGCTCCACTTGTGATTTTCTGTATTGTGAAGCAATATCTCCTGACAATACACCTACTCGATGAGTCTGAAGATCTTCGAAGTAGACATCCAGATGGATCCCCTCCATAGATGGGCTTTCGTTGAGTTGAAGAAGAACTCCAAGGTCAACATCATTAGTGAACACGTGAACGTCATTATCCACAAGTCGACAAAACCACCCGAAACATTGGGATGAATGAGGCATATGTGTCGAGCATCGTTCAATCTGGGTTCACAGCATGCTTTCGGATGCTTGACTAGCACACCCACTTTCCATTGTTTTGCTTGTCCATGCGATGTGACAGAGGTTAGTTTGACAGCAACCATGGTTGTTCCAATGCGCTTCCCGTTTAGTTTGAAATATGGCCAAGTTGATTCCAGAATCCCCCTGCCCATCTCTTCTCCTGCTCTCGTCTTTAATGTCACCTCAATTCCACATCTGAATAAAAATGATTAGTTCAAGCACATATCCGAGTATAACAGATTTTATTTTAATTCTTACCCAGAATTTGACGACGACTCCATACTAATGACTCGATCTCCTTGTTTAATTAAATCGTCCTTCTGCAAAATAATACACTATGAATACAAATCATATAAAAACGCACACACACTTGTATAAACCCGAATATACAAAAATAATACACAGAGAGAAGTAGACGGAATTAACTGTCCAAAGCTCACCTTTGTGCTAGTAAAGAAAGATAACATTTCGTTTTAAACCACCACAAATGTGAGCTCTGGACAGTTTTACATAGTTTCCTAGCTTTTACTCGAAATATTATGATAAGATGATAAAAGTAAATAAAATGAGATATGCAACTTATATATACTAATACACATATATATTCACATGGAAGGTGCGGCGGGATTAATCTCGCCACCCTTCAATGCCTCCTGAAAGAGTGGGCGGATTAATCTCGCCACCTTTCTGGGAGGCCTTGAACAGGAGTGCGGATTAATCTTGCCACCTTCTCGGTTCGAGAGAACTGGGCAGGATTTATTTGGCACACCCCTTCAGTGACTCCAGAAGGAGGCGGGATTAATCCCGCCACCATGTAAGGGATGGTTAAATGAATTTCGCCACCCTTCCCAGTTCTTCCATTGGTATGTTGTAAACCTTCTACGTTCAGACAGAAACGTTTGAGATTGGTCGACTCACCAAGGGAGAAAAAAAGGAAGGGTGGTGGGATTCATTCCTCCAAAGGCATTGAAGGCTCGACGGGATTAATCTGCCGCCAGGGCCTTCACTCGTTCTATGCGGCGGGATTAATCCCGCCGGACGCCAATTCCCGCTCGAAATCGGGCGGGATTAATCCGCCGCTAGGCCCTTTAGGCAGGCCTTTGGTGGCGGGATTAATCCGCCGATTCCGTGCAGGCAGCGGATTATCCTGCTGCCCCGGCTTCACTTGGGCCTAGGCGGCGGGATTAATCCGCTGCTTATGCATCCCTGCGCGGAATCAGGCGGGATTAATCCGCCACTAGTCCCTTCAGGCAGGCCAATGGCGGCGGGATAAATCCCGCTGATTCCGCGCAGGGCATGCGTACGCGGCGGATTAATCCCGTCGCCAGGCCCTTCACTCAGGCCTTAGTCGGCGGGATTAATCCGCCGGACGCCAATGCCTGTGCGGAATCCGGCGGGATTAATCCCGCGCCTAGGCCCTTCATGCAGGCCAATGGCGGCGGGATAAATCCGCCCGATTCCGCGCAGGCATGCGTATGCGGCGGGATTAATCCGCCGCTGAGTGGCTAATTATAATGGGCGAGATTAATCCCGCGCTACACACGTCTACCATATAGCGGCGGATTATCGCGCTACCACACAACACAGAGATATATACAGATTATACAGATACTGGTAATAATATATGTATGTATACATAGGTATATATATATATATTGTGTATATGTATATGTGTGTATGCGTGTGTGAAACAATAAAATCATACAGATAAACAAACACACACACACATATTTATAGATAAATAAATAGAATATATATTATATATCTGTGTGGTGTGTTATGTATATATATTGTGTGTGTATATGTATATGAGTGTGCGTGTGTGCAAGAGATAGAGATCTATAGAAGAGAGAGAGAGAGAGAGATATATATATATATATATCTGTGTATATATGTATAGAGTGTGCGTGTGTGTGAGAGAGATAGAGATCTAAATTATATTATTAAGATACACACATATAAATATATATGAATAAAATAATAAATATCACAAATAAACGCAGAGGAGTGTGCGTGTGAGAGAGAGAGAGAGAGTTCTCACCTGTGTGGAGAGAGAAGGAGATTTCACTGCCGCCGCCGCCGCCTTACAAACCCTAGGAATAACCAAAACCCTAAAAGGAATAGAATATATATTAACCCTAATCAAATATTCCTTTTAAGAATATACTTAAACCCTAAAAGAATAACTATAGATTCGCCCTAAACGAATATTCTTTCATTATATTATCAGCGTGTGCGTGTGCGTGGGTGTATCACATACACCCAAGAATAAATATCATGCAAGGGTTTAACACGTGTGTGTCCATGAGAGTGTTAAAGTTTCACATGCAGCGATACATATAACACATAGTTATACACATAGACATACTATATTAGAGAGACAGAGTACAGGATCATGTATGGTGTGTATGTATGAGAGAAGAGTGACAATACATATTATGGATCATGCATGGTGTGTATGTTTAAGAAAAGAGAGACAGTACATATTTACATGGATCATGCATGGTGTGTATGTATGAGAGAAGAGTGAGAGTGTTAACAAATTAAATTCATACACATTGGATATATTAGTACACACATATACATACACGTGTATACACACAGACATACATACATATTACATGTGTAAATTCAATGTAGGGTTTAGGGTTTAGGGTTAGGATGGATCATGCATGGTGTTTATGTATGAGAGGAGTGAGTGTTATACACAGATATTTATACATATTACATAATATTGTAACATTAGTACATATTATGGATCATGATGGTGTGTATGTATGAGAGAAGAGACAGGCTACATATTATGGATCATGATCATGCATGGTGTGTATGTATGAGAAGAGACAGGCTACATATTATGGATCATGATCATGCATGGTGTGTATGTATGAGAGAAGGGATTATGCATGTGACACTGTGTATGTATGAGAAGAGATAGAGTGTTAACAAATGAAAATCGTACACATTGCATATATTATATTAGTACACATATATACATACACACGTGTATACACACAGACATACATATATATTACATGTGTAAATTCAATGTGTTACATACACACACACTGAGTACATATAGATCATACATGCGTTGAACATGATGTTTTTCAATAAAGAAGCAACATATAATTTCTCAAGTTTGGTTTAGGGCAATGTGCATGTGTGTGCATATGTGTCTCTGTAAGTGCTTCTAATGTGTGCACATGTATGATTGTGTTTATATATAATATGTGCAAAACAAACATCGAATAATTAAGAAAATAATATAATATACACACTATGAACATATTTTAAATTATACATAATAATATATGATTTTATCTAATATATAGCCATATATAGTTTTAATAATATATATTAATTTAATATTGATAATAAGGTTTAACACTAGAATATTCTTGAAATAATAACAAATTAATTGAGAAAATCCCATTAATATATACGAATAATTACTGAGATAATTAATAAGACTAATTTAATTATGATAATATTTAATATTGGAATATTCTTTGAATATTAAGAAAATAATAAAGAATATCCCATTAATAGTAGGAAATGTAAATTAATTACTCGAGTAATTAAGAAAATAATAATAATAAACAGACTATGAATATATTTTAAATGATACATAATAATATATCAATTTATTTATTGTATTATGTATATATATATAATATAAACTTAATAATATATACTTGAATATTAAGAATGTAGAATAATTACAAAAATTTCGTAATATTAAACAGCTTGAAGCACTTGAATGACATTAAATGCAATTTTAAAACACTCATTGGAATTGGAGAGTATATATGTCAGACTGTCGGTTATTTGTTTCAACTCATCTTAAATTTTCTTTTCTGTTATTTCAAAAATTTGAATTTCTGACATAAGTATTATCAGTCTGACATGTAAATTTGAAAATACATTTAATTTCCCACTCAAATTCAGATCTGGTTCTTTCTCCGGCAAGGGTTTCTTCATTTTCACTCTTCAGATTTTTTTTTCTTCTTAGTGATCAGCTCAGGAGCGACATTAAATTGGGTGCGCTATTGTTTATAGGAAAGCACGGCGCCTTCAGTGCTGTTTACAAGTAAGTATTATAAACAAATTTAGATATATTTATAAAGATTCACTCTCTTACATTCTCTCTTAAATTTTAGAATTTAGGGATTTAGGAATGCATTAGGATTAATATATTCTGTTAGGGATTTATCCCGTTTAAATATACTTTTAACTTAGTATTCTCGGTTAGCCGGGGCGGCGGGATTAATCCGGCCATTTTTTTTCGCCTCTTTGAAGAGGTGGCGGGATTAATCCCGCCACCATCTCTTTCATAGCTATGGCAGAATTAGTTCGGGCAATGCTTCTCCGCCTCTTAAAAAGAGCGGCGAGATTAATCCGCCGATAACTCTCTCAACTGATAATGATTTACTTGAATTTATTAGAAAGAGTTGTCGGCGGGATTAATCTCGCCAACCATTTTAGGAGGCAGAGAAGGGGTGGCGGGATTAATCTCGCCACTACTTCCCTGTTTTAAATATTTGTGGGCAGAATTCATCCCGAATCTCTTTGAAATCATAGTTTCGGAGAGAGTTGTGGGCGGGATTAATCCCGCCGCTTATTCCCCGTCGTCAGAGTTGTGGGCGGGATTAATCCCCGCCTATTCTCCGTCTTCAGTGTTGTGGGCGGGATTAATCCCGCCCCCTCTTCCTCGTCGGAGGAATTTGCGGCGGGATTAATCCCGCCGACTCTCACAGACGAGGAAGATCCGGCGGCGGGATTAATCCCGCCGTACTTCCTAGTCGGAGGGAGCCCGGCGGGATTAATCCCGCCGCTACTTCCTCGTCGGAGGGAGCCCGCGGCGGGATTAATCCCGCCGTACTTCTCGTGAGGGAGCCCGCGGCGGATTAATCCGCCGCTCCTCTCGAGGGTAGAGTCGGCGGGATTAATCCCGCCGACTCTCTCCGATGGGGTAGAGTCGGCGGCGGGATTAATCCCGCCGACTCACTCTGAAGGGGTAGAGTCTGCGGCGGGATTAATCCCGCCCATCAGTTATATTAATAAAGCATGAGATATTTTTTATATATAATTATGTATTATTGCACATGCATATTATTAAGCAACTGCAGTTATGATTTCTTACAAATATTGCATAAACAGATATCATAAATAACACAATTTTTATGTGCAGGACAATATGTATAATACTGGAGATAAAGTATGTCTTCTTCGGAACAACGAGATAGTTGGCACTGGAACTGTGGAAGTTCGAGATGATAATGCATCATGTCACAATATTGCCCAAGGATCTTGTGTGTACGTATGGGTGAACACCATTTTCAAGCATGTTGAGGTTCCTGGAATGGAATTTGAGGAGGGTTCTCCTGTATTGTGGAATTTGGATGAAGTCAAGGCTGACACAGAATATACAGAGTCACAAACAAACAGTAGCACGAGTTTTCCAGATGATGGCTTGCCTGCTGTGATGGATGAGGTGATTCTCTTTCTTCATGAGATTGAGGTTGGGAGAGGCATCATCACAGCTATAAATCCAATGGAAGCAGTGTCAGAAGAGAAACTAGGGTCCGACTTCGTGGGTGTAGTTGTGACAGAGGTTTCACCTAATGGCACTTTGCATCCTGGATCCCTCGTGAGGTGGCGAACATCTGAATTAAGACGGCAAGATGGTTCAACATATTCTGGGTTGGATTTCAATAATAACAACCCGGAAGAACAACTCATATTTGAAGAGGTTCCTTGCATTGGTCCTATTAAAGAAAAAGGCGATTCATGGGTTGCAGATCTTCCCCTACATGTTTCAGCAAGAGGATGAAGATGGATCCTACATCTTCCGAAAGTGTTACGAGCATTTCCACGATTGACTGCTGCAAGAAGAAGTGTTGTCAGATGGCAGACCGGAATGAAATTACCCAATGTAGACATGTCTTTCGTACGCTCACCCAAAAGCAAAGGCATGAGTTTGTATATGCTGCACTAACTGGGTGTATTGATGGAATGGCTTCGGACACAGGTTATCAGAGTACATCCATGGTATTTAATAAGGTGGCCATCTGCTTCAAAGCTTGGTACAGTATATATGGGATCCAAAGACCACGTTCTACCGTCGGAGGGATGAGTGGTTAGATGGAGCGCGAACCTCAGTACATGGGAACACTGGCTTGGTCAAAACCCGCTCTCACATTATGGCAGCCATAGAGATACTCAAGGCTTTTGTGGAAGCAAATGCAGACAGGATGCCTCACAAATGCCGAACCACAAATGCAGGGGTCAGGGAAAATCTCAAGGTTTTGCCTTCGATCTACACTCAATTGAAGCTGTGTGAACATGTGAACAAGTGCCTCAGCTTGATGGGGCTGCAAGCAATCTGCACTGGTACCTTCAACAACATATGGAATACTCATTTTAAGGATGTGGAGATTGCAAAACACTCTAGCTTTTCCAAGTGTGACACTTGTACATCATTGAAGGCTGCAGAGGCTTGTGCAAAAACCTTGGTGGAGATCACTGCCATTCAAAAGAAGATGGAGGCCCACATGATTGCGCAACAAACTTGCCGGTCTCAGTACTATGCACACCGCATGCTTTCTGTGTCACGCCCATCAGAGTACCTGTGCTTGATCCATGACAAGATGGATCATTCAAAGACCAGCATTCCAAAGCTCGTTGCAACACCAAAGTGCCTTGGAAATGTCATGAAACTTCCGATTTCATTGACAGGTGTGCTAACACATGGACACGGTTGTGAATCATATGGACACTTTTCACTTCCACATTGGTCTAGCGACTCCAATTTCACTATTGGGTCGTTGGCCATGTGTTTCAGAAACCTTGAAGCCCACTCACAGACAAGTCCTATCGGTGATCTCAAAGTGAAGAAACAACACCTTCAACCTTTACATAATGCTCTCATGAACACGTCTGCACTTGAGGCTACTTGGGAATATGAGAGGCATTGTCAGCAACCTGCACAAAAAACAGATGGCCCTGTTGAGAGTTCAGGTTCAGTGGAGGGATCTAGCTCAAATAGTGTACATGTGTCCTCAACATCAAATAAGCTTCCTCGTCATTTGCTTTTACAGATGGATAATTGTGCAGGCGAGAACAAAAATAGGTAAATCATTTTACTTAAGGGTTTCTCAAGCTCATACTTACTTTTATTTTCTAGATATGTGCTAGCATACTTGTCAATGCTTGTTGCCAAAGGTGTGTTTGAAACAATCACGCTCAGTTTTCTTATGGTTGGTCACACTCATGAAGATATTGATGCGTTCTTCAGCAAGGTCTCCAACTCTACAAAAAGGACAAGTGCACTTACCTTACCGCATATGATGAATCTTTTTGAAAATTGCATCTCCAAAAAAAGTTGTGCTTTGCTTTGTGACTGAGGTGCCAGACTTCAAAAAATTTCTCAAGGAGTATATAAAAGAGGGGAGTGATTCTTTAGTTGGTCACCTTGTGCCGCTACAATTCTTTTTCTCCATACGAGATGGTATACCTATTATGCAGTACAAGTTACGGCCATCAGAGCAGGAGTGGTTACCGAAAGAGGGGTTAATGCTCTTCAAAAGTGGAGAGAATGGAAAGCCACTTCTCCCAGAAGGACAACCAGACCCTATTCCATTGAGTGCCCAGCTCAAGGAACAAGAGGTTATTATTGATGGCATCAAAAAATATGTGGCATGGGTTCAAAAATCGATGCCAAAGAATTCTGATAAGGCAACTGGTTACTCAGAACTATATAAGCATGTGGTTGACTATTGGGAGACTGTTGTTCGAGAGTTGGAAGGGCCTACTGTCACAAGTACAGAATTGCAACACCCTTTTTGGCCTAAAACAAGGTGGCGAGAGGAGATTGAAATGACATCACTGAGCACAGGACATAGAAGCCAGTAGTGATGTGGAAGTGCAAACCCCACACTTTGTTGGACAAAGGAACCAAAAACCTAAAGCATACTTTGATTGCTGCCAGGATCTTCAAAAACTAATGATGGTTCTCATTACTCCAGATGCGTCATATAATCAGCCTATTTGGATGGGTCAAATTATCGACACACCTGAAGTAATCACAAAAAATAGTATTGTTAAGGTTGCATGGTTCAAACCACAAAAAAGGCGACACGAGAAGGAGAGCGAAAGATATAATGGATGCCTAGAGAAAACATGGTCTCCCAATCAAAAAGACCCAGCATGTTTTATAAATGTTAAATCCATTCGATATGGGTGGATGTCAAGAAGCGTTGATAAAGTCACGATTAACAAAACTGCAAGGGAATGTATGTTTTCTGAAGCTTAAAGCAATTACAAAATTATAAAATATCATATATTTTATTCATAATTATTATAAACTCTTTAATAATAGTACCAAATTGTTTACTTAACTATATAAATTTAAAAAATGATATGGAAGATTGACTATATTATTATAGGATTTTATATATTATTTATTACTACAAATTTTTAATTAATAATGTTATATTTAAATATTAATATTTTAATAACAACATCAATATTTATATAATGTACCTCTTATGCTCTTCCTTAATTGTTATATTAGGCAATATATTATATAATTTAATACCTTCTACTTTTATAATGTTATTAATTTTTGTTCAATGAATGCTATAATTTATTAAAGGGTAGAATACAAAATAGAATATTCTAAAGAATATTCTATTTTCAAACATATATTCTAAAGAATATTCCTTTAATATTAGAAAATGCTAATTAAATAGCTAAAATTGCTAATTATTAGGAAATGGGACTATAGCCATGCCCATTTTAGTTACACTTGCAATCTACTTAGTGTTCATTC
The DNA here is from genome assembly GCA_003024785.1 of Selaginella tamariscina. Classification (NCBI taxonomy): domain Eukaryota; kingdom Viridiplantae; phylum Streptophyta; class Lycopodiopsida; order Selaginellales; family Selaginellaceae; genus Selaginella; species Selaginella tamariscina. The sequence continues at coordinate 145,890 of PUQB01000131.1, forward strand.
AATAAATCTATTCCTAGTAAGAATTAATTCAAATCAAATCTATTACCAGTGCATAGCGATATTCGTTTGCAACTAATTTTTTATTCTTTATAACATTAATTAATTATCGAGTAGATATAAGCTAATATACATTTTTAACAAACTGATGTGGAAATCAAGTAACTTGACCTATATCTAGGTGCCGCAATCAATAGTTTTATATATCACATGTCTTAATTGTCACATTGTGTTCATCCTTAAGAGCACAACATATTATATGTCATTTAATAATTCTTAACTTTTTATTTCACTAAATTTAAATATTGAATTTTAAAATATATTTCTTATAATAAGAATCTCTTTGAACTCGTAATATTGCATATTTTTGTATTATTATATTTATTTTCAACTCTCAAACTAATTACATAAACGTTCCCCCAACACTTTACTAAAGTATAGCATTTTCACTCATTCAAGTAATTAGAGTTTGACAAACACTTTCAACCAATTCCATAAATAATTGCAATCTTGATATTAATATAATTGAGCTCATAACCATCAATTAACCTTTAAATCCTGAGTTTATCAATAAGTTATTAATAACTTTATAATCATATTAATTTATCGAAATACAAGAATTGTAATATGAACATGGACTTAATTAATAAGAATCTAACTTTAATTTTGAAATGGAACATAATATTACTTTTAATATTTTGAAGAACCATTCAAGGAATAAAAGAATTATGAATAAGCATTTGGTTGATTAAGTAATTTAGTAAAATACTAACCTCCACATTAATGCCATCATGACATTGAAGTGTTATACGCTTAGTTATATCTCATAATTCAATTAAACTCCTTAAAGATATTTGATTCAATACATCAAATTAAAATACACCACCCATTTTAAACACCTGTCATGACCTTGTGCAAAGGGTGAAACCTTTAGAACAAGGGCGGAACCTTTGAGCTGAAAGGAGGAGATTGTATTCAAGTGAAAAATGAATACAAAATGAAACACAAGGCCAAAGACTGGTGTTGAATGATTTTAAGAAACCTGGAACTAGAACCCTGTTTATATATCTGAGGTCATGAGGATTGTGTGGTTCACAACTGGTCTGGAATGTGTGGTCCACAACTGGTCTGGAACATGCGTATGAATATATGCCTTGTTGTTAATGGTGTAATTTAGTATCCATGATCATACGGACAAGTTGAATACATATGTGTGTTAGCAGAAAGGTCTCGAGTTCAAGTCATGTGAAAGACAAAAATAACCCATGATCCTTACATTATCCCCCTTCGATGACGAGCACCGCGCGTCACTGGTCCAGGCTTTGCAAGATATCGATGATGGAACTCGGCAACAAGATTATGAGCATGAAAAAGATGAGCAGCATGCTCCCAAGTGCGTTCGCTGGATGGATAATCGACCCAATCCACGAAATAGTGAAGCTGACCATGAACAAGCTTGGAGTCAAGAATTGCAGCAACCTCGAACTCAGGTTCACCAGTAACTATAACCGGAGGAGGTGGTGGATAAGGCTCCAACAAAGAAACATTGAACACGAGATGGATCTGGATGGTTGGTGGAAGCTCGAGACGAAACGTCACATCAGAGAGTCTCTCGATGATGAAAAATGGGCCCAAGCGTTGATAGTCCAGCTTGTCATAGGGACGTGTGGTTGGCCAATGACGCCGGAGGAGCCACACTTGGTCACCAACTGTGAATGCTGAAGGAGAGGAACGGGAACGATCAGCAGCTTGTTGTTGCAAATCCTAAGCGCATTGAAGATGATGCTGCACTTCTTCATGGACATGTTGGAGATGCTCAACACGATCATCGGCAATAGTGGTAAGGCCAGGAACCACGGGCAAGCTGTAGGACCAGCAAGGATGAACACCAAAGAACGCAAAAAATGGCAACACACCTATGGATGAGTGTGTTGTGTTGTTGTACGCGAACTCGGCAGTAGGAAGAAGATCGACCCAATCATCTTGCAGATGAGAAATGAAACATCAGAGATATTGTTCTAGAGTCTTTGTTGTACGCGAACTTGGCAACAGGAAGGAGATCGACCCAATCATCTTGCAGATGAGAAATAAAACCTGAAGATATTGTTTCAAAGTCTAAATCGTGCGCTCCATTTGGCCATCTGTTTCAGGATGATGTGCAGTAGATAGCTTCCCGGTGATACGTAGCCGATCCAGGAATCTTCACCAGAATGCCGAAGTGAACTGGGGACCTAGATTAGTGACAAGTTCATCAGGAAGACCATGAAGATGGAACACCTCCCGGTACACCAGATCTGCAGCATTAGGACCCGAACATGTTTTTGTTACAAACAAAGTGCGCCATCTTAGAGAACCGATCAAAATGACTAGGACAGCATCAAACCCTTAGAAGGTGGTAAATCATGAGGAAATCCATGGTGATGGAGACCATGGCTGCTGAGCAATAGGAAGAGGCTGTAGTAGTCCAACCGGTCGATGACAGGAAGCTTTGTACGCTGGCACGTGTCACAAGATCGCACAAATTTCTCAACATACATGCAAGCCGAGGCACCAGAACACACGTTGTACTGCTCGATCGTCTTCCGAATGCCAAAATGTCCCAGCTGTGTTGTCATGGCAGTGTTGGACAACTTGCAACCTCAGTTCTCCGTCCGGAACATAGATTTGGATGTGGTGGTACAACAACCCATTATGAAGATGGAAAGCAGCATAATCTCGTAGTTGTGACCCTGAAACAATGGTGAACTCGTCGAACATGTGCAAGGACATCACGAGCAAACTCGTCTTGAGAGATTTTCGATTAGATCCAAAAACAAGTGTCAACTGGAGCAGAAGAACGGGAAAGCGCGTTTACCAAAACTGTCGAGCTCAGGATGACTTGTTCTTGTTGATCAAATCGGATTTCACCTGGTACTGGAGCTAGGTAATTGCGACGAGATAAGCATCTGCTTTGCCATTTAGACGACCGGGACGATGAATAATCACGTATCGAACCGGGACAAAGACTGTGCCCATCGCGCCTGACACCATTGAGAACTCGTGCTGTTGCTAGTACTGGAGGTTTTTGATCACAATACACCTTAACCACATGCGGGGAACCTTCAAGGAATCTGTGCCACTCCTCAAAGGCATCGACGATCGCCAACAGCTCCTTGTTGTAGACATCATAGTTGATCTCAGGTGCAGTGAACTTGCGAGGAATGAAAGCAATGGGATGGAGAAGATGATCTGGACCTTCTGGGACAACACTCCACCAATGGCGAAGTCAGAGGCATCAGCTTCCACAAATATGGCTTCGCAGGGTCAGGATTAAGAACAGGTGCCAGGTGAACGCCTTCTTTAGGAACTCGAACGCCTCCTCAGCCTCAGAGGACCAGACAAATGGAACATCCTTGCCAGTCAACTTCGTCAATGGCAATGCAATCTTGGAGAAATCCCGAACGAAACGTCGATAGAAGTTCGCAAACCCGAGGAAACATCGAACATCACGAACATTTGATGGTCTCTCCCACTCCAATACAGTCCGGACTTTTGCAGGATCCATGTGAACACCTTCAGCTGAAATGATGTACCCCAGGAACTCGACAGACTGCTGACTGAAAGAGCACTTCTCCAACTTGGCAAACAAGTGGTGCTTCCGGAGCTCTCCAAGACTAACCGTACATGCCGTTCGTGTTCTTCTCGAGTCTTGGAAAATATCAGGATGTCGTCTAGGTACATGATGACAAACAAATCCAAGAAGTCCCGGAAAATATCGTTAGCCATGTGCTGGAACACAGCAGGTGCATTTGTCAGGCCGAACGGCATTACTACGTACTCGAAATGTCCGTAGCGTGTACGGAAAGCTGTTTTCCACTCGTCCCCTTCTCGAATTCGGATGAGATTGTACGCTCCTCTTAAATCGATCTTTGTGAAGTACGGGCACCAGAAAGACGTTCGAGCATGTCGGAGACGAGCGGAGAGGATACTTGTTTGGAATGGTGACCTTATTCAGATCTCGGTAGTCCACCACGAGCCGGAGACTTCCATCCTTCTTGGAAACAAAGAATACTGGGCACCAGCCGGTGATCGAATGACGGATAAATCCGGTGACAAGATTCTCCTCAATGTATTTCCTCAATGTCTCCAACTCTGTTGGTGAGAGACCGTAAATGGGACCGGAGGACGGCTGCTTACCCTCAACGAGATCGATAGGACAGTCGTACTCACGGTGCGGTGGCAAGGCAGAAGCTTTCTTTTTGTCGAAGACGTCTGCAAATCGGCATACTGCTTTGGTAAGGCAGAGGAGGAACAGAAACATCCTTAGCAGAGCAGGGATAGACTTTGATCGCGAACACGGACTGGGTCATGTCGGCTATCTTTCTTGAACTGCTTCAAGGTGATATGCGAGACTTGAAGTGGAGGAGGAACTGGAACAGGATCGGAATCAAAGAGTGTGGCTGGAGTTGAAACAGCTGGGAAACTGTTCATGAAACGTTCTCTCCAACCAGGATCCACCAACTCGATCCACGGCAAACCAAGGATAATCGTAGAGTCTGGAATAGAAACAACACTGAAGGAGATGTTGCACACAGCACCGCAAGCAACGACCTCAACGAACTCTGTCATTTATTACCGCTCCAGATTTGATATCTCGTCCATCAACGACCCGTACAGAACCAGGAGTCTTCAAAGGATGTAGACGATCCCGTGCTTGACAGCAAAATTCTTGTCGATGAAATTTGTGTTCGCTCCGCTATCCACCAAAGCTTTACCAGAGAACTCCACCTCTGGTCTTCAGCTGCACCGGAACATGGAACGGCTTGCACACCTTCGTGGATGGAATGGATCCAAGATGAGGAAGGGAAGATGTTTGAGTGAAGAGCCTTGAGGAACATGAGTTGTTCCACGGCAATCCAGGGACGGCTCCTATTCGGGCTGGATCTTCTCGTTTCCCGGCAGCACAGCAAGGGCCACTTCACGAGCTTGTTTTGGACGTCATGACAATTCTCCAACTTGTGGTACGGGTCCCCACAGTACAACAAAGCTTGTACTGAATCCGCTTCTGGTTTCGTTGGCAAAAGCTTGCCTCGACGTGATCGCCCTAATTCCATCGGGATGGTTCTACTGAGGAAGATGATGATCAAGATGAGAACAGGACTGCAGAAATGGAAGAAGACGGCACGAAGAAAGAAGGATGCCGACGTTCTTGTTTCCTCGATCAACCGGTTGTCACAACGAATTGCCAACTCGATCATGCTGGTGAGGGTTTTGGAACAAAATTCAGCAACATGTCTTTGATCGTCCTGCAACCCCGACCGAAAACCTCCTTGAGAGCACGATCTCCCCAGTGACATCACAAGCAAGAGTTGAAACTTCGATGCGTACTCTGCTACCGACATACCCCTTGGTGAAGCTGAGAGTTTGGTGATGGCAGCACTCTCACGATCCACGTCACTGAACATCGCCGTGAACCGTTCCACAAACTCCTCAAAATTCCCAAGGATCGGATCATTGTTCTCCAGCAAGGCTGAGAACCATGAAAGAGCAGAACCAGAAAGCAGCGACCCATCAATCCACCTTAATGGTTCTGTGCTGTAGCGCCTCGGCTGCATCACGATCCACAGACGAACTTGATTGAGAAAACCTCGGAACTTCGATCGGGTACCATCGAACTTTTCGGGCATGCTGATCTTTCGGCTCTGGAGAATTCGCACACTGTCGGAGCTGATCATTCTCCAGGTGTAGTTGTTCGAGCTGCTGCTGGAGGGCAGCAACTTGCTCATGAAGAGCATGCTCGGACATGATGAGTCGAAGAAGAAAATCAAAAAAAAAAAAGAAAGAAAAAAAGAGAAAGAAAGAAAATGGGATCGATGACAAGCAGGAGAGCTTGTCACTACCTTAGAATCATTCAAACTGTCACGACCTTGTGCAAAGGTGAAACCTTTAGAACAAGGGTGGAACCTTTGAACTGAAAGGAGGTATTCAAGAGAGAAATGAATATAAAAATGAATGATTCTGAGAAACCTGGAATTATAACCTTGTTTATATATCTGAGGTCCTGAGGATTGTGTGGTCCACAACTGGTCTGGAATGTATGGTCCACAACTAGTCTGGAACATGCGTATGAATATATGCCTTGCTGTTGATGGTGTAATTTAGCATCCAGGATCATACGGACGAGTTGGCTGTATTTAGCCCCATGAATAAACTTCTAACATTCCCACATACGAACGAGTTGGCTAACACATATGTGTGTCAGCGGAAAGGTCTCAGGTTCAAGTCCTGTGAAAAGTAAAAAATAACTCATGAGCAAAGTGTTGAACTCAGATTCATTTGAGTTTTTATATCCCACAAGTATAGTTACTTCATGTGATCCTACTTGAGTTGTAATATTGAGTGCTCATGTTTTAATATTCATTAGATATTATAAGTATTACTTCATGTGATCCTACTTGAGTTGTAATATTGAGTGCTCATGTTTTAATATTCATTAGATATTATATTATATTTTGCCAAGTCTTTTATAATTAATCTCAAAGAAATAATAAAAAATACTTAAGTATAAATAATAATTGAGGTGATAAGAAACCTCATGTTATCAAACAAGATATCAGACCATATGTTAGAGACCTTGGATCATGATCATTAAGAAAGAAAACCATCTTTTTGAGATAATTTAGCAACTCATCATTGTCAAGCCACGATCCAGGAACCAGGAAGAGAACAGGATTCCAAGAACAGGAAGGCTTGACTCAGGAGCATGACCGAGAGCAGATAGGAATAGGAACAGGACGGATCCAGGAGCAAGACAAGATCAAGATAGGATCCGAGAGCAAGACAGGAAGGTGCAGGACAGGATCTAGGAACAAGATAAAGACAGGACAAGATCCGGGAACAAGACAGGAGCAGGACAGGATCTAGGAGTAGGACAGGAAACAGGAGTGAGACAGGAGCAAGACAGGAAACAAGACAAGAACAAGACAAGATAAGATTGATCGTAGTAAGACTGGTGTTGATAGTAACTGATTGTACAACAATTAGGTCAGAGCTTTTATGCTCACAACTCCAAGAGCTAATCTAGGCATGAGTGCTAAAAGTGGTTATATGCATGCAAAGTGACTGCATTCATGCAGAGGCTAAGATGAGTCCACATGTCCCTTATCCTCTAGGCATATCCTGTGGCATATTCTGTAGGAATATCCTGCAAACCATATCCTATGTCCGGAATCCTGGTAGGAATATCCTGTAGGAAAGTTCTGCAACTCATATTCTATATCCGGAATCCTGTATCCTGCATCGGGTCGTGACAATCATCATATTTTATAAATACTAAACTAGACTCAAGGAACACTATTAACTATTGAAATATAATCGACAACAAACCCAGGAACACTACAATCTTAAGTTAAGAAAAGTTTTACTTTTTAATATTTTATAGAATTGAAGATACATACTTCACATTTGCAACACGATGTAGAGTTAAGAAACTGATTTTCTGAATAACTATATTCGACTTTAAGATGAAGTCAATATTGAAAACCAACACTAACTTTTAATCCCATTGAATAAGACACATGCACTTAAACTTCCATTAAAAACTTCATTGACAATTCTCAACATAAATTATAAAATTAGCAAGTTTTCTTAGTGGAGACCCTTAAATTATATCTTGTTAACCAAGACCTTATTCAAAAGCTTAAACTAATTGATTCTTATAATGCAAACAATTTAAGTTTAAAAAGTTAATAATGAAATGCATAAGTGTGTGCCAAACACCTTCACTATGCAAGTTTTCATACACTCAATAAACAGAAAAATGTAAACATATGTTTTTAACAATTTTGTTTCTAGTAGATCAAGCCATCTACCCCAAAATTGCACCAATAAACTACATTATTAAATCCTCTACTGCCATAAATTACATCCCATCTCCTTCTCATGATCTTACATGAGACACAATTATAAATGGATTAAGTCGAATCAATTAACTTGAAAAAATAGCATGTGCTTACAACTAAATAAGATTTAATGTTATACTTGTATAAATCAAGAGACTTAAACTCAATAATATAATTAACTTAACTTGTAACTAATGTTATTGAAATAATGCAAACATTAAACAATATTTCGATCACATTGCATTTTCGAATCAACTGTTAACATATTGATCATATGTTAATACCTAACTCTCCATCATACCATAAGTTCAACACTATAGCTTACTTATTAAGTTACACTCTTGAACACATAAGCTATAGTGAGATTCATTTTACACTTTCTATTAGAATTAGTATTCATTTTTATATTTGAATATGCCCCTTTTTTCTAAAGTTAAAGATGCACACTTGATCATAAGTCTTTCCCTATTTGAATGCTATTGCCAAAATTGATATTGAACCACACCATTCCATCACTCAAGTTTCTTGTACACATTGCCTCAATAATCGAGAACTCAAGAAGTTTGCCCTGTTAGACACTGGTGCAAATGCATGCTTCATGGATGACACTTTTGTAACTCAGCATGGCATTTCGGTGGTGAAGTTGAAGTGTGCAATTCTTGTAAAGGTTGCAGATGGTCGTTTAATTGCTTCTGGCGCAGTTACTCATGCTACCACACCTCTCTCTTGCACTCATGGTGCATTTAACTATTCGATTTCTTTCAACTTGATCAAGACTCGAACGACTCCCATCATTTTGGGCATGCCATGGTTCATGGTTGCAAATTCTCAGATCGATTGGAGATCCAGGACACTCACGTTTTTCTCTTCGGCAGCTAGGATTAATTCTGTACCTTCTTACGTGCAGGATATGATCTTAGTGTCTGAGGTAGCACAAGCTACAGGATTGACCATGCCTGTTCCTGTATCAGTGTTGAAGATTCCTCCTCGATAGGATTCACCTTATGTCAGTTCATTAACACATCCACAGGCTCTCTCCACTCCTATAAGTTCACAGATTCTGTACAGGGTTCTTCCAATCCTATATCAGTGTCAAAGGTTCCTCCTCAACAGGTTCCACCTCCTATTAGTTTGTTAGCACATTCGCAAGCTCTCCTCACTCTTGTGCATTCACAGACTTTTGTACAGGATTCTTCTAATTCTGTACACTCGTCAACATCAGCACATGTTTTCCCCAATCCTGCTTCTTTTCATTACTCTGCTTCTGTTCCATCCCCCAAGATCCTTCCTCTTTTTCATTCATAGCTCCCTCCTCCTCTCCGAGTTCTTACCACTATTATGCATGAACTTGCCACTAATCATGCCTTTTCATCTCTTTGCTTTTCAAGTAACTCCTACGTCCTTTTTACCTCTCCTGTTTTTCAATCTCCTTCTCCTCCTCCTACTTTTTCCTTGTCATCTAAGTATCACTCCTTCTAAGACATTTTTAATAAGCACAAGGCTGTAGTTCTTCCTATTCACAGGTCCTACGATTGTCCTATCGATCTTACGGAGGGAAGACTCCACCATTTAGACCAATTTATGCCCTGTCACCTACAGAATTGAAGGTTCTTCGCCAGTACATCGAGGATAATTTGGCATCCAGCTTCATTCATCACTCAAGTCCCACGTAGGAGCACCTATCTTCTTTGTCAAGAAGAAAGATGGAAGATTGCGTTGGTTGTGGACTACAGGGGTTTGAATTAAGTCATCATCCGGAACCGGTACCATTGCCATTGATCTCGGAACTTCTCGATCAGCTACGAGGAGCAAAGGTGTTCACGAAGATCAACTTACGAGGGCCTACAATCTTGTACGGATTTGTCCAGGCGATAAGTGGAAGACTGCCTTTTGTACAAGGTATGGACATTTTGAATACACGATGATGCCTTTCGAACTTACAAATGCCTTAGCCATGTTCCAACACATGGTGAACAACATCTTTCACGACTTCTTGGACCAGTTTGTGGTGATTTACCTCGATGATATTTGATTTTCTTTAAGGATCATGCAGCACATGACAAGCATGTACGACTAGTTCTACATAAGCTTTACAAGCATGGCCTATATACAAAGTTGGAAAAGTGTTTTTTTGACAGGGATACTGTGGAGTTCTTGGGGTACATCATCTCTCCTGCTGGCATTTCCATGGACATGCATAAGGCGAAAACTATTGTGAAGTGGGAGAGGCTCAAGTTTGTATGAGACGTACAATGTTTCATTAGCTTTGCAAACTTCTACAGGCGATTCATACAGGACTTCTCCAAGCGTGTACTTCCACTCACGAAACTCACCAAGTGCACAGAGGATTTTCATGATCTGATAAGGCGGAACATGGATTCATAGCACTCAAGGACGCCTTCACGACAGCTCCGATTTTAGTACATTCTGATTCTTCTCGTCCCTTCTTCGTTGAAGCAGATGCTTCGGACTTTGCAGTAGGTTCTATCTTATCACAAGCTGGAAAAAACAAGTTACTCCATCCTGTACCTTTCACTCTCGTAAGTTCTTTTCAGCGGAGATCAATTACGAGATTTTTTGACAAGGAACTCAAGGCCATTGTGGATCGTTGGAGGAGTGGTGACACTTCATGGAAGATGCTGCACATCCTGTACAAGTTCTTACGGATCACAAGAACCTAGAGGTTTTTTAAACGGCTCAAGTTCCCAGTCAGTGACAGGCTAGGTGGGTGGAATTCTTATCATGTTTTGATTTTGTCATTGTCTACAGGCTATCACGACTTGATATAGGATGTAGGATTCCGGATACAGGATAATATACAGGACACAGGATACAGGATATGCCCACATGATATGCCTATAGGATATACCTACAGGATATACCTATAGGATATACCTACAGGATATGCCTACAGGATTTGCCTACAGGATATGTCTACATGATATGCTATAGGATATACCTTTAGGATAAGGGTCACCATTTTTAGCTCATGACTAGATTAGGCTCATGACCAGATTAGCTCTTGGAGTTGTGAGCATAAAGCTCTGACCTAATTGTTGTACAATTAATTACTATCAACACCAGTCTTTCTATGATTAATCTTGTCTTGTCTTATTCTTGTCTTGCTCCTTGCTTCCTATTATCTCCTTGTCTTTTCTTAATTCCTGTCCTGCTCCTGGATCTTGTCCTGCCCGTCTTGCTCCTGGATCCTGTCCTGCTCCCGTCTTGCTTCTGGATCTTGTCCTGCTCCTATTTTGCTCCTGGTTCCTGTCTTGCTCTTGTCTTGTTCCTAGTCCTTGTCATGCTCCTAAGTCAAGCCTCTTTGCTCTTGGATCGTGGCTTGACAGTTTGATAGTAACTGCTTTCATAGCTCTCCAATTTCTAGTTACTTTTTTTTTCCCTTGATTCTTCTCATTCATTTTCCTCCTTTTTTTCTTTCATAGATCATGGCTGATTTTGAGCAATTTCAACGCGAGCACCAAATGTTGCTTCATGAGCTAGCCACTTTGCATCAAGTGGTCACAGATCTGCAAGGTTCCACCAACGCGGCGCATGCAACTGCTGATGCATCCTCTAAGGCCGCTGCGCAGGCTTCTCTTAAGCATCCATGGTTTCCTCTCCATTGAACTTTTCTTTGGAGCCGAAGATCAGCATGCTAGAAAAGTTCAGTGGCAATCGCGCCGATTTCAAAGGTTCTTGAATCAGATCCGGCTCTTGATTCGTATGCAACCACGCCGCTACTCGACTGTGCAAAAAGGTTGGCCTTTTGGCATCCTTATTAGTTGGATCTCCACGGGCTTGGGTTGCCCTTGCTGAAGCGTGACGACCCATTGATGGAAGACTTTGAAGGATTCGTGGCTGCCTTTGAAGCCTACTTTGGAGATTTCAATAAGTACCGTTCCGCATGCACGAAGTTACGCAAGCTCACACAAGGATCCTGACCAATTTCTGTCTATGCATCCGAATTTCAGCAACTTTGCATGAACATTTCATCGGACGAGACTGCATTGATCAAACATTTCCGTTTTGGGTTGAGGGATGACATGAAGGACCTTCTTCTTACATTACCGAATGCCCAAACATTAGCAGAGATCATGACAGGCCATTCACTGCGACAACCGTTTGTTCAAGCATCGCTAGGAAAAATCCCCGTCAGCAGTTCTTGCAAGCCAATCCTACAGCTGTAGTACATGTTCCTATGACACCTTCCGGAGTAGTTTATGGAAGTTGAGAAATACAAGCGTGGCTCACTTTCTGCTGCTGAGAAGCAATGTTGCTACTGTGAGAACCTATGCTTGTATTGTGGTGAAGCAGGACACAAGGTGGCAAAATGTCTTATTAAAGCCAGGAAGTTCAAGATGCGTGAATGAAGCTGAAGTTCAGTCGGAAAACTTCAATGTCCACTTCGTCTAGAAGCCGTGAAATTGGACGTAGGTGCATGCTCCATTGGTGCTGCTCATACCATTTCATCACTCAAGTTTCTTGTACACATTCGTCTCAATAACGAGAGCTCAAGGAGTTTGCCCTGTTAGACATTGGTGCAATTGCATGTTCATGGATGACACTTTTGCAACACAGCATGGCATTCCGATGGTGAAGTTGAAGCGTGCAGTTCCTGTAAAGGTTGCAGATGGTTGTCTGATTGCTTTTGGCGCAATTACCCATGCTACCACATCTTCTTGCAGTCATGGCGCATTCAACTGTTCGATTTCGTTCAACTTGATCAAGACTCGGTCGACTCCCATCGTTTTGGGCATGCCATGGTTCATGGTTGCAAATCCTCAGATTGACTGGAGGTCTAAGACGCTCACATTTTCCTCTCCGGCAGCCAGGATCCTTGTACCTTCCTGCGTGCAGGATACGTCCTTAGTGTCTGAGGTAGTATAAGCTACAGGATTGACCGTGCATGTTCATGTATAGTGTTGAAGATTCCTCCTTGATAGGATTCACCTCCTATCAGTCCATCAACACATCTGCAGGTTCTCTCCACTCCTATAAGTTCACGGATTCCTATACAAGGTTTTCCAATCCTGTATCAGTGTCAAAGGTTCCTCTCAACATGATCCACCTCCTGTTGGTTCGTTAGCACACTTGCAGGCTCTCCTCACTGTGCATCCACAGACTTCTGTACAAGATTCTTCCAATTCTGTACACTTGTCAACATCCGCATAGGTTTTCCCAATCCTGCCTCTTTTTATTACTCTGCTTCTGTTCCACCCCCCAAGATTCTTTTTTTTTCAGTCACAGCTCCCTCCTTCTTCTCTCCAATTCTTACCACTACTATGCATGAACTTGCCACTGATCCTGCTCCTTTTCATTTTTGCTTTTCAAGTAGCTCCTACGTCCTCTTCTACCTTTCCTATTTGACTCTCCTTTTTTCAATTTCCTTCTCCTACTCCTTCTCCTTCTCCTACTTCTTCCCTGCCATTCAAGTATCACTCCTTTCAGGACATTCTAACAAGCACAAGGCTGTAGTTCTTCTTGTTCACAGGTCTTACGACTGTCCTATCGATCTTGCACTCACCATTCGAACCGATTTATGCATTGTCACCTATAGAATTGGAGGTTCTTCACAGTACATGAGGACAACTTGGCATCCGGCTTCATTTGTCACTCAAAGTCCCCTGTAGGAGCACCTATCTTCTTTGTCAAGAAGAAAGATGAGAGTTTACGTTTGGTTGTGGACTACAGGGGTTTGAATCAAGTCACCATCCGGAACCGATACCCATGCCATTGATTCGGAACTTCTCGATCGGCTATGAGGAGTAAAGGTGTTCACCAAGTTGACTTACGAGAAGCCTACAATCTTGTATGGATTCGTCCAGGCGATGAGTGGAAGACTGCCTTTTGTACAAGGTATGGACATTTCGAGTACACGGTGATGCCTTTCGGACTTACCAATGCCCCAGCCGTGTTTCAACACATGGTAAACGACATCTTTCGTGATTTCTTGGACCAGTTTGTGGTGATTTACCTTGATGACATTTTGATTTTCTTCAAGAACCAGGCGGCACACGATAAGCATGTACGACTAGTTTTACAGAGGCTTCGCGAGCATGGCCTTTATGCGAAGTAGGAGAAGTGTTTTTTTGACAAGGATATATGGAGTTCTTGGGCTACATCGTCTCTCTTGCTAGCATTTTCATAGACATGCATAAGGTGAAGACTATCGTGGAGTGGGAGAGGCCCAAGTCGGTATGAGACGTACAATGTTTCCTTGGCTTTGCAAACTTCTACATGCGATTCATACAGGACTTTTCCAAGTGCGTACTTCCACTCACAGAACTCACCAAGTGCACAGGAGGTTTTTCTTGGTCCAACAAGGAGGAACATGAATTCACAGCACTCAAGGACGCCTTCACGATAGCTCCAATTTTAACACATCCTGATCCTTCTCGTCCCTTCTTCGTTGAAGTAGATGCTTCGGACTTTGCAGTAATTTCTATCCTATCACAAGTTGAAAAAGACAAGTTACTCCATCCTGTACCCTTTCACTCTCGTAAGTTCCTTTTGGCGGAGATCAATTATGAGATTCATGACAAGGAACTCAAGGCCATTGTGGATTCATTCGAGGAGTGGCGGCACTTCCTAGAAGGTGTTGCACATCCTGTACAAGTTCTTGCGGATCACAAGAACCTGGAGTTTTTTCAAATGGCTTGAGTTCTTAGTCGGCGATAAACTAGGTAGGCGGAATTCCTGTCATGTTTTAATTTTATTATCGTTTACAGGCCCGATTTTCGGAATGGTAAAGCGGACGCATTGTCTAGGCGCGCTTACCTTGCATCGACCCCATGCAATGCTGCATATGACTGTCAAAAGCAAGTGTTGTTGGGTCCTGATTAATTTCGGCTTGCAGCACTACAGGTTCATCAGGCTCCAGCAAATTCAACACTTCTATAGGACATCCGTTTGCAGTTGGTTACAGACGACTTGGTAAAGAATGTGTTCTCACATATTAGTCCTGACATTGCAAGCTCCTCTTCCTCTAGTTCCCATTTAGACTACAAGTTGTTCACCATACAGGACGGACTTCTGTACCGAGAAGGTCTCCTGTACGTTCCTAATAGTGTTTACAGGACTCATATAGTACAGGATTGTCATGATACCTCGGCTACAGAACATTTTGGTGTGGTCAAGATAATTGAGTTGGTGACTTGCAACTATTGGTGGCATGGGTTGCAAGGTTTTGTGGAAAGATTTGTACGGAGTTGTGACACATGCAACAGGTCAAAGATGCCTCATCACGCGCCCTTTGATTTTCTTCATCCTCTCCTGTTCCTTTTGCTCCTTGGAGATCCATTTCTATAGATTTCCTCACAGATCTTCCTTCTTCTCATGGATTTGATGTAATTCTTATGGTAGTTGACCGTTTCACCAAACAGGCTCATTTCCTACCATGTAATAAGACGGCTATAGTCTAGACAATTGCTGAGTTGGTGATCCACAGTGTTTCAATATTATTATTTCTTGAAAGTATTGTTTCTGAGGCCCACAATTCATATCCAAGTTTTGGCGAGAGCTTCTCCAAAGTCTAGGATATCATCCACAAACTGATGGGCAGTCAGAATGCACGATTCAAACTTTGGAGCAATATCTTCGCTGCTTCATCAGTTACCAACAGGACAACTGGTTAGACCTTCTTTCAATGGCGGAGTTTGCCTACAATAACTATGTTTATGCATCTACAGGCTAGACACCTTTCTTCACTCTTACAGGCTACCATCCACATTTTGACTTTGCTCCTCCTACTTCTCCTTCTTCCGCTCCTATAGTACAGGATTGTCTCCAGCATCTTCGTTAGGTACAGGATGATTTCTAGATTCATCTTCAGCAGGCACATGAACAGTACAAGCGTCATGTTGATGCTCATCGTCAGCCAACACCTGCATATAAGATTTGTGATCTCGTATGGCTTCTTCGTCGGCATATTCGCACCAACATGCCTTCTTCTAAGTTAGATTTTCAACGATTGGGCCTTACAGGATTGTTGTTGAGGTCAATCCTGTAGCTTTTCAACTAGAGTTACCATCTACGGTAAAACTTCATCCTATGTTTCACACCTCTTTATTAGAGCTGTATCATCCTTCTTCTCTTCCTAGTCATGCTTTTTCTCCTCCCCCTCCTGTGGTTATTGATGATGAACCTGAGTACGAAGTTGCAGCCATCCTTAATTCTCATCTTCATCGCCACCAACTTCAATACTTGGTGGATTGGAAATGTTATTTGCCTACCAATTGCACTTGGGAATCTGCATCCAACTTACTCCATGCTTCTTCCAAGGTTGCTGTTTTTCATCGGCATTATCCTGCTAAACTAGGTCCCAAGACTCGTGGAACTCGTCTTTAGGGAGGAGGTGCTATCACGACCCGATATAGGATGCAAGATTCCAGATACAGGATATAGGATACAGAATATGCCTATAGGATATACCTATAGGATTTGTCTACAGGATATCCTTATAGGATATGCTACAGGATATACCTTCAGGATAAGGGTCACCATTTTTAGCTCATGACTAGATTAGGCTCATGACCAGATTAGCTCTTGGAGTTGTGAGCATAAAAGCTTCAACCTAATTGTTGTACAATCAATTACTATCAACACCAGTCTTTCTACGATCAATCTTGTCTTGTCTTGTTCTTGTCTTGCTCCTTACTTCCTGTTCTCTCATTGTCTTGTTCTTGGTTCATGTCTTGCTCCTAGTTCATGTCCTGCTCTTGTCTTGCTCCTGGATCCTGTCTTGCTCCTGGTTCATGTCTTGCTCTTGGTTCATGTCTTGCTCCTGGTTCCTGTCCTGCTCATGTCTTGTTCTTAGTCCTTGTCCTGCTCCTGAGTCAAGCCTCCTTGCTCTTGGATTGTGGCTTGACACAGGCTGGTTTTCGAAATGACAAAGCGGATGCATTGTCTAGGCGCTCTTACCTTGCACCAACCCCTGATAATCCTGCATATGACTGTCAAAAGCAAGTGTTGTTGGGTCCTAATCGATTTTGGCTTATGGCACTACAGGTTCATCAGGCTCTAGCAACTTCAACACTTCTACAGGACATCCGTTTGCAATTGGCTACATACGACTTGACAAAGAATGTGTTCTCACACATACATCACAAGTTCCTCTTTCCTCTAGTTCCCGTACAGACTACAAGTTATTTGCCATACAGGACGGATTTTTGTACTGGGAAGGTCTCCTGTACATTCTTGTTGGTGTTACAGGACTCGTGTGGTACATGATTGTCATGATACCCCAGCTACAGGACATTTTGATGTGGCCAAGACAGTTGAGTTGGTGACTTGCAACTATTGGTGGCCCGGGTTGCGAGGTTTCGTGGAAAAATTTGTATAAAGTTGTGACACCTGCAACAGGTCAAAGATGCCTCATCATGCACCCTCTGGTCTTCTTCGTCTTCTTCTTGTTCCCTCTGCTCCTTGGAGATCCATTTTTATGGATTTCCTCACAGATCTTCCTCCTCATGGATTTGATGCAGTTCTTGTGGTGGTTGACCGTTTCACCAAACAGGCTCATTTCCTACCATGTAACAAGACGGCTACAGGTCAGCAACTGCTAAGTTGGTGATCCGCGAAGTGTTCCGACATCATGGTCTTCCTGAGAGCATTGTTTCTGATTAAGGCCCATAATTCATGTTTAGATTTTGGCGAGAGCTTCTCCGGAGTCTACAAGTTAAAACAGATCTTTCTTTAGGATATCATCCACAAACTGATGGACAATCAGAACGCATCATTCAGACCTTGAAGTAGTATCTTCACTACTTCATCAGTTACCAACAGGACAACTGGTTGGATCTTCTTCCTCTTGCGGAGTTTGCTTACAACAACTATGTTCATGCATCTACATGCCAGACTCCTTTCTTCGCTCTTATATGCTATCATTCACGTTTTGACTTTGCTCCTCATGTTCTCCTTCTTCCACTCCTGCAGTACATGATCGTCTTTAGCATCTTCATCAGGTACAAGATGATCTTCGAGTTCATCTTCAGCAGGCACAGGAACGGTACAAGCGTTATGCTGATGCTCATCGTCAGCCAGCACCTGCATACAAGATTGGTGCTATCGTGTGGCTTCTTTGTCGGCATATTCGCACCAACAAGCCTTCTTTTAAGTTGGATTTTCAATGATTGGGCCCTTACATGATTGCGACTGAGGTCAATCCTGTAGCTTTTCGACTAGAGCTACCATACAGTGAAACTTCATCCTGTGTTTCACACCTCTTTGTTGGAACCGTATCATCCTTCTTTTCTTCCTGATCGTGCTTCTTCTCCTCCCCCTCATATGGTCATTGATGATGAACCTGAGTACAAAGTTGCAGCTATCCTTAATTCTCGTCTTCATCGCCGCCAACTTCAATACTTGGTGGATTGAAAAGGTTATTTGCCTACCAATTGTACTTGAGAACCTACATCCAATTTATTCCATGCTTCTTTCAAGGTTGCTACCTTCCATCAACGTTATCTTGCTAAACCAAGTCCCAAGACTTGTGGAACTCGTCCTTAGGGAGGAGGTGCTGTCACGACCCGATATAGGATACAGGATACAAGATACGGGATATGCCTATAGGATATACCTACAGGATATGCTTACAGGATATACCTACAGAATAAGGGACATTATTTTAGCTCATGACTAAATTAGCTCTTGGAGTATATTTTTAGGTCATGCCTAGATTAGCTCTTGAAGTTATAAACATAAAAGCTCTGACTTAATTGTTGTACAATCAGTTACTATAACACCAATCATTCTATGATTATTGTCTTGCTCCTTACTTTATGTTCTTGTCTTATTCTTAGTTCTTGTCCTACTCTTGAATCAAGCCTCCTTGCTCTTGGATCGTGGCTTAACATCTGGAAAGTCTGTCACTTGACATAGACAACAAGTTAGTTAATTTCTTGAAGTTGACTAGAATTTATATTGGAGGCGCCTCTAGTTAATGTTGTCTGTTGGCCCCTAGGTTAATAAGAAATAAAGTTTACTTCATTTCTCATCATCATTACAACAGTTTGAAACCTCGCCTCAAACTCAGTCACTAACTCCATTGCATTTAATAAATTCTCCAATAGTTCCCATGTTGACTCACATTTCAGGTAACCTTTCCATTTAACAAGATATTCTCATTTATGTTTCCACGACCCTTGGTGTTTATTATCCTTTGCATCCAAAATTGACTCAACTTTGAACTTTTTCGTATCACCGACCAACTCAAGAAGCAGATGTAAGTTTTCATATCTTTGCGGATGTTTCTCATCCTTGTGGAATGGCTTCAGCAAATTGAAATGAAACACATTGTGTATTGCTCCCAACTCCGGAAGAAGATCTAACCCATAAGCCATCTTTCCTACCGCTTTACCACTTTTATGTACCTATGTAATGCGATAGAAACTTCCTCGAAAGAGTCATTGGTTGACGGTGGTCTGACACCGTCAAACTACCAGCCGCACGAGACGAGCGATGGGACATAGCGTCAGGTAAGGAAGGTATCGTAGGTACGGACTGATGGCACAAATGTCAGCGGTGCGTAATCGGGCATAGATCCGATCATCCAGATCAACTACCCAAGGTACGCAAGACAATATTTATAAATTTTTCTGCGATTAGCTTTTAATTTTGACGTTTCAAACATTTTCGAAGCTATTTTTAAAATTTTAGGGTTATTCTGCTAATTAGAAATCAAAGTATTCCTTGGTATATTCTAAGGACAACACGCGTGAGGGAGGCACATAAATGAGATAGACAAGACTCTGTCACAGGGAGGCAGATCATTAAGAAAGTGCCACCTGTACCTAGGTCTAGCGCTAGGTGACCCACTATATAAACAGGAAGGTTGGTAGTGGGACGGGGTCTTTGGGTTAGGAAGTCTGCGTCTTGTGTCTTGCTCCCCTATCAAAGATAGTTTGTATCAAGGCACTACATATATATAACCATATGCTCCTTCTATTCACCATCTTACCGATGATGCTTCTCTTGCTCCACTATAATGCACTCTACTAACCGACACAGCGGTACCCTAGAAGAACTCCCCCATCCATGTACAGGACCCTCGCAACGTCTGAGTAGAGGCCATTCAACACCTTCCAGTACTCCCGAGGTAAGGCCGGCTTGCCGGCTCAGACCCCCAGGGGTTGGACGCTATCCATAGCGTCCTGGCAACTATCGAGGCTTCCTAAGAAAGCACCACATCTGGCCTATTGGAGTCCCCAACGACCAGTCGTCAAAACCTTCAGGTTTTTAGACATCCCATTGATGCTTATGTATTGCCAATGATACCTTTTTTGTGTTGTAGTCATTGCTTGGCAAGCAGCTTCCCATGTACAATACAATTGTCCGGTGAACTCTACTATAGAGGGAACTTAATTGACATCGTCTTTCAATAACACCATACTTTGAGGAATATCATCCTATTTCCAGTTAACACCTCCATCAAGCTACAACCAATCATAGTTGCATTGAGTTATTGTCACATATCTTAGCCATATCCAAGTGTTCAACCCAATCAAGTTGATCCCCTTGAACTAGCATCTAGATAGTCCTCGACTTGTCAAGTCACCCTCTCCATTTGATCATTATTGGCAGATGGTAAGGCGTACTGAACTTCAGCAACTACTTAAATAACGTTCCCCAAAAATTACCCATAAATCGAGGATCCGATCTAAAATCATCATTTCTATTAGTCTACATACTCTTATGACCTCTTGGAAGAGCAACTTTCCTGCTTGTTTTGCATTTACAGTTTCTACATGTCATAATTTTCACTATGACTCCTCTTTACTTTGGATGTTGACTGTTGTTACCTACCGAACTATGTTGATAAGCCCTAGGTGTAGAAGAAACATGCTTGCTTAGTGAATTTGGATATCTAGTGATGGTCCGGCCAGGTGTCATTAAGTATTTGCAAGAAACTCTGGGCGAAGCTAGCACTTCCATTTAGAAAATTCTTACCCTAGTTTTCCGTGTCTCAATTAGGTTTTTGGGTATTTCGATGAGTTCAACATGTCAATATGGGTAAAAACACCCTTAGGGTTGCCCTAACCCACGCCCTAAACCCCTCATGTTAGGGTTTAGGGGTTAATGGGTCATTAATTAACTCACCAAGTATATTCCCTCTGGGAATGAGATTCCCTGCCAGCCCACTTATATAAATAGGAAAGGGGGGGGGGGGCTCTATCACATATATTAAGTAGTACATGTAGGAGAACTCTTGGGTTCATGACGAAATTCGTTACTCTTCTGCTGGTGCAAGCTTCAACTTGTGTCATTAAGGTACAACTTTCTGTTGTACCGCCCTAACTTTTAAATGACAGGGGTACGTCCCACCTTTGGGGTAGTTCACCTTTAACATTGACGAATCCATGCCTAAAAGATCTTGTCGAAATGCACGTTCCAAGAGGCAAAGGTTGAGGCTTATCTCCAACCTCCTTTTCCATGTCAAGCTAGGTGTAGCACTCATGGCCAAGCAAGGCACATTCGTGTCCTTGTTCAACTATGGGCATGGGATCTTATTTGATAGATTCACATTACCTAGTTCTTGAGGGTTCACTAAGGGGTTCTAGAGTTGGCATTTAGGAGCCACGTTTGTGGCACTTGGTACAACTCTTGAATCTAAGGGCTATGGCAAGATAGCCCACATCGTGGAAGATAATGTTGCATGGAGATGTGACACTGGGCTAGATGTCACATGATACAATGCCCGAGGCACACCCTTTGAGGTCGTGTTATGGGTTTGTCGCCAAGGGTTGGATACTCTAGTAAATAAGCATGCTTGTGTTCACACTAGGGTGCTAAACTTTAGGCATCTACTCAAGGGAGGTTAGGTCTCATAACTAGGTGTGCTTTGGCACACTTGGCTAGGGGGTGTTCTCTTTAAGATCTAAGGGTTGAACAACCTAAGCTCATTAGCAAAAGCCCTATCATGAAACACTTGCAAGGTCATGTACTTAGGGTTATCCAAATTTAACCTTAGAGAGTTTGCTTATCAGAACATTCGTGTCCGCCTACGGCGCACACTCATGTCCTCACTAAGTACTAGCCCTAGGTCTAGGATATGACTTGGCCACTCAAACCCTTAGGGGTTAGTAGTGGTTCAGGGTACCCCTAAAGGGGTTGCACTCTTGAATAAAGGTGATTCCTCAAGGGGTAAGTGCCAATGCATTAGCTTTGTCACGGGGCCATGTGTGAGACACATCTTCTTTGTGGGGTTAGGGCATGAGCTTGTCTAGATCTATTGGGATAGGATCCTAAAGTCTACTCGAGATATTCTCTAGGGTTCGGGGGATGGTCATTTTAGGGGACTTAGGGTAGAACTCTAAGTCTTTTGTTTAACTAGGCATTTGAGTTAGACTCTTAAAATCATCTTCAAAGACTTAGTGTTGCTCACACAGGGAATTGACGCCGGAAGGCCACGTGTTGCCACATGTTAACCCTTCGGGTTAAAACTCTGACACTATAGTTGGAATGAAATGGGTAACCTTTGAAGACCGATCGACCACCAACATGAGGGCATTAAAACCACAAGATTTTGGCAATCTCGTAACAAAGTCCAAAGTAACACTTTGAAATGGCTGCTTTAGAATCAGTATATACTGTAACTTTCCAGCTCGTTTTTGCAATTGATTCTTCACTTGTTGACATGTGGGGCATGTTTTAACATACTTGGTAACATTGTCTATCATACTCGGCCAATAGAATCCATGTTTTAATAAAGCCAACGTCTTATGCCTTCCACTATGTCCTACCAAAGGAACGTTGTGATGCTCTCTTAATAGCCTCTTCCTCCATGCCCCTTCTGGAACATAGAGTCTCTTTTCTTTATAATAAAGAACTTCATCTCGCACCACAAAATGTGCCCGTTTGAGTGCATCCATTCGACTTTTTATTTCTATTGGAATATTACCATCTCTTCGTAATTGATGAACTTGTTTTCTCTTTGCCACCAAGTTCAAAGCCTCCTTAGCAAACTCGTCTTGAGGATACGCTGTTACAAATTTATCCACTAGAGTTGACACTAGTGTTAACATAATACAAAAATGACCATTCCTACTAAGTGCATCAGTTACCACATTGTCTTTTCCAGCTTTATGTTTGATTTCAAGCTGAAATCATACTAACTTCTGTTGCCATCTAGCATACTTTGGTGATAGCTTTGACTGCATTTCAAAATACCTTAAATATACACTATCTGTCCAAACCACAGTGCCATGACTTGAAAGATAACGGCGCCAATACTCCAAGGAAGCAACAATAGCATGCATCTCCTTTTTGTAAATAGGCCATCGAATTTGTGTGGCATTCAACTACTTCGAGAAAAAGGATACTAGATGTTCTTTCTACTGCAATACACCACCAATTATAAAATCGGAAACATCATATTTTACCTCAAATGGATCTTCAAAAATTAGCAACTGCAAAATTGACTTAGAAGAGATAGCTTCTTTGAATTTGACGAACACCCACTAGCATTCTAGAGTCCAATGCCATGGAATGTTCTTCGTGAGATCTGTCAATGGCATCGCTATCTCTGAGTAACTTTTTATGAATCTTCGATATTAATACCTTGTCAAACATGATCTAACTTCATACACATCTTTCAAAGTCGAACACTCAGTAATAACTTAAATTTTCTTTGGATTCATGGCCACCTTCCCACTTGAGATTGAGTGTCAGAGTTCTAACCCGAAGGGCCAACACGTGACTGCCAAGTGGCCATTCGGCGTCATCACCCTGTGTGAGCAACATTAAGTCTTCCAAGATAACCCTAAGAGTCTAACTCAGGGGCCTAATTAAGCAAAAGACTTAGAGTCCTACCCTAAGTCCCCTAGAATGACCATCCCCTAAACCCTAGAAGATAACCCGAGTAAACTTTAGGATCATGTCCTAGTAGACCTAAACAGGCTCATGCCCTAACCCACAAAAGAAGATGTGTCTTACACATACCCCCGTGACAAAGTTAAGGCATCGTCACTTACCCCTTGAAGAATCACCCTCATCCGAGAGTACAACCCCTTTAGGGCGACAAGGGTACCCTGAACCATGACTAACCCCTAAGGGTTTGGGTGGCCAAGTCATACCCTAGACCTAGGGCTAGTACTTAGTGAGGACACGAGTGTTCTACTAAGCAAACTCCCTAAGGCTAGGTTTGAAAAACCCTAAGTACATGACCTTACGAGTGCTTCACAAAAGGCTTCTGCTAACAAGCTTAGGTTGTTCAACCCCTAGATTCTAAGAAGAACACTCCCCTAGCCAAGTGTACCTAAGCACACCTAGTTACGAGACCTGACCTCTTTTGAGCAAATGCCCAAGGCTTAGCACCCTAGTGCGAGCACAAGCATGCTTGTTTGTCAAAGTAGAGACAAGCCCATGACACAACCCCAAGGGCGTGCCTCGGGCATTGTATCGTGTGACGTTTAGCCCAGTGTCACATCTCCATGTGACACTGTCTTCCCATGTGGACTATCATGCAATAGCCCTTAGATTCAAGATTTGCACCAAGTGCCACAAACGTGGCTCTTAAATGCCAACTCTAGAACCCTTAGTGAACCCTCAAGAACTGGGTAATGAGAACCATCAAACAAAATCTCACGCCCATGATTGGACAAGGACACGAATATGCCTTGCTTGGCCATGAGTGTTACACCTAGCTTGACATGGAGGAGGAGGCTGGAGACAAGCCTCAACCTCTGCATCTTGAAACGTGCATTCTGACAAGACTTCCCAGGCATGGATTTGCCAATGTTAAGGGTAAGCTACCCCGAAGGTGGGACGTACCCCTGTCATCTGGAAGTTAGGGTGACACAACAAAGGGTTGTGCCTTGACGACACAAGCTAGAGCTTGCACCAGGAGAAGAGTAACGAGCTCAGTCATGAACCCAGGAACCCTCACTCCTACATACTCTACCTTATTTATGTGACGGAGCCCCCCCCCCCTCTTTTCCTGAATGTGTATGTGGGTAGCACAAATTTAGCTAGCCCCTTATTAAATTAATGAGAGAATGTTTAACTTAGCCTAACTCTAACCCTAAAACACTACCCAAAGGGGTGGGTTAGGGCAACCCTAGGGTTAGGTCAACCCTAGGGGTGTTCCTAACCCTACTAAACACGCCGAACTCATCTACATTAACCAATCAACCTAACTGGGACGTCAAAATTGGGAGTGGGTTTCCTAGAAGGTAAGTTCTAGCTTCGTTTAGAGTTTCCTGTAAATACCTAATGACACCTAGCCGGACCATCACCAAATACCCAAGTGCACTAAGCGGGCCTATTTCCTACTACATCTAAGGTCCATTAACATAGTGTAGTAGGTAACAACAGTCAACATCCAAAGTAAAGGGTCGAGTCATAGTAAAAATTATGACATTGAGTGTCTTAAGAAATCTATCTTAGTTTGACCAAATGCGCACTTGTTTTTTATTAACATACAATTATTCTCCCTCAACCTTTAAAACTCTTTTTTCAAGTGTTCCACATGTTCCTCAATTGTTAAATTAAAGACTAAAATGTCATCAATATACACTACTATGAACTCGTTTAGATAGTCTTTAAACACATCATCCATCATTGTGCAAAAAAGTTGCTAAAGCATCGCATAACCCGAATGGCAAAACTAGATACTCAAATGATCCATAACGCATTCAAAAAGCGGTTTTCTCAATGTTATTTTTTGCTACCTAAATTTGATGATACTCAGATCTCAAGTTTATTCTTGAAAAATACTTTGCTTTTGTTAACCTATTAAATAAGTTGTCCACTCGTGGAAGAGGATACTTATTTTTTTATAGTTATCACATTCAGTGCTTGATAATCAACACACATCTGCATTGTACCATCCTTTTTCTTTACAAACAAGATCGGTGCACCATACAATGATTGACTAGGTCAAATGTGTCCTCGACCACTTAATTCTATCAATTATCTCTTCAATTCCACCAACTCTTGAGAATTCAACTGATATGGGGCTCTTATCACTAGAGACGAACTTAGCAAAATCTTTATCATGTGGTCCACACCTCAACATGGAGGTAGCTCGAGTGGCAAGTCTTTTAGCAACACATCTTTAAACATGTTTAAGACTTCAAAAATAGGTTTGGGAACAGATTCTTGACCGTCTCCTATCTTGACTTCACCAATATCTAAAACCATTGCAAGAAATACACATTTCTGATGTTTAATTGCTTTACACAAATGAGTTAAGGTAAGGAACATAGGATTTCAATTTTTATCAATTAACGTCTCCATTTTGAGCGTCGTTTTTTTAATGTCCTCTTTGTCTGTTACAAGTGTGATTCGATTATCTTCAGAACCCCTCATTTCAACTATATGTTTATGAAACTATTCCATACTCCACAGAGAGTCAAACCCGGTCATATTCAAAACAATTAAGTCTAGCTTAGCCTTTTAATTTTTAATTTAAACAGGAACTACCCTTGTTATATTATTAGTATTTTGAAAACCTATTTTGATCTTTATTTCATTCATTTTTATTATATTTAAATTCAATCAACGAGCTAGACTAGTCAATATAAAATTATATGTTGCTCCAGTATCAATTATCATTCGGACTCGATCCCTTTGTAGCCTTCCTATCAAATATAACAAAGGGTTAGTTTTGTCTTAAATAATAAATAAAGCAGGTTGTGTCTGGCACAAACATTACCTCATTTGACTTGTCTTCTAGATCTTTAAGCGTTTCAGGTTCAACAACTTCCTCTTCTACCATCGCCTTAAAATGACCCAATTATTGTGAGGGTGCCCGACATTCTTTAGCAAAATGACCATGCTTGTTGCAATTATGACATTTTAAAACTTTACAGACTACATAGGAGCAGGCTTTTGAGCCGGGCCCTTGGCCTGCTGAGGTGGTGGTAACGCTAATGGTTTCCAAAATCCAGTGGTTCTTGATGTGTCTAAAAACTTAGAATTGGGACTTGCAATTTGATTTGATGGTGACTGAGTACCTTCTAAACCCAGGTTTTGGAGGAAATCTCTTCGATTTAAGTTTTGCTTTCTCCTCCTTATTATACAAGTCTTCTAATGACATACCATAAGCAACCTTTTGAACTGCCTCTTGACATTCTCGATAGCTTATTAGCTTGTACCTTTGAATTTCCTTTCACGTCTTTTCATTCAAGCTAACCATGAAGCAACTTCGAGCTTCATCATCACTCATATTTGGCACCAAACATCGTACATTTTCGAATCGATAAATGTGGTTTATTGGACTTCCTCGAACTCCGCAAACCAAGGTCATCTGGCATATATTGCTTTTTTAATCTCTTTTTTCATATATTTTCAACTGTTTCAGTATTCATGTTTACCTTCAACAATCTGCCATCAAGTCTTAACTTCTCCTTTATAAAACTGCTTGGCTCACGAAACTTTTTGTTTTTCTTATGAAAGTAGCCTTGAAATACCATTCCATATCATACAACTATCCAAAACCTTGTAATTCCTTGAACCCATCAAATTTGAAGGCTTGATTGATTTGAACTTACTAGGACCTCCACCATTTATTTCCGTCGAAGAATCTGATTTAGAAACATAATTCTGAGTTATACTTTTTTTTTTTTTTTTTTTTTCCGTGTGTCTAATTGTAAAACATTTAGTACTTCAATTCTTTTAAAATATACATCAGTGGACAAATATGTGACGATGGGATCATATAGAGAGGGGAAGGAAGCATAATCCGCTGCTGTTTAGGGAGCAATCCCCACATTTCCTGGCTGACGAGGTAATCCGGCGATTGGAGAGAGGAGAATGCGAGCATCCGGTTCCCAAGAACATGAGAACAGTCTCTCGGCAATTCGCATCAAATCTTTTTTATCTTATTATTATAAAGAAAGAACGGAATGTTTAAACACTTTTAAATTTAACTTAATAAGATGTGTGTGTGTGTGAGAGAGAAAGGTTAACAAAGTTTCGGAGTAGTTAAAGTTCGTATATATTAATTAAAACTATGTGTTTTAGGGTTACAATTGCAAAAATTCACCTACTGTGATTTATTATTTGTTTATAACTTAATGTAACGCTATCAATTTGTTATTTAGATAATGTTTTAAAAGTAAATTTATTTATTATTTAATCTATGGGATGAATGCCATTGCCCTAGAATACCAATGGTATAGTCCTTTCAAAACTTTATGGCGGACGGCGATGTGAGGGTGCGGATCTTGCGCCCAAAGAGCGCCCCTCTGCAATGCAGCTATCATTCGACCGAGGTGCTAAGGCGCGAATTTGGCGGCGGCACTCTTCGGGATTCGACGGGAAAACTTGTACACGGGGGCGACCATCGGATTCCTGCCGGAGAGTACATCTATGTTTGCGGTATGATTTGAGTTTCCCATAAAACTTGCTCGCTGTTTCTCTCAGGTTTTGAGAAGCGCCTGTTTGATGGTCTGCAGCGAGTGAGCGAGTACAGCAAGGAGGGCCCCAGCGCTAGTCCTCCCTGTCTCGTGACGTCCTGCGTATAGCCCTGGCGGGGTGGCAGTTTCACCTGGTCCTACATGGTGCTCCTCTACCGATGGTTAATGCCATACACGAAATGGTAGAGCTGATCTGGACGGCAGATGAGGACTGGCTGAATGGGCTGATTGGAGCGATTGGCGAGAGGTACAGCGCAGATGCTCTTTTTCCGGCCATACTCGAGTACGCAAGCGCACCCCAGGAACCTCCAGGTGTAGAACTTGTGCTCAAGCGCGGGTGGACTCGTCCTTACGAGGATCCTTTCGATTTCAAAGTAGTCGACTACGTTCACAACGTGCTCGAGGGCTATGTTGGGACCTGGTGCAGCGAGGCTGCATATTACGCAGCGTGGACCGCCATCATACAGAGCTCTGGGGGAAAGTCGAGAACAATATGTCAGCTGTCTACCAAGGGAGTTCACGTGGCTTACGTCTCCTTCCTCAAAGACGGGAGTTCAGGGCTTCCCAAGCGAAGCCCGTAGCCGACGTATTGACGGACGCCAACGACCCACGCAGTGTTGCGGCATGGGTTTTTGCCATGCTTTTGGAGCTCTCAAATGGAGCTTCAAGTCCCGAGGATTGGCTGGCAATGCAGATGGAGGAGTGGGTGGGAATGCATATGGACGACAAACAAGAGGCCAAGGAGAAGGTCGAAAAACATAAGACACAAGTGAAGCAGTGGTACGATTTCTTGTGCTTGTGCTTCTGAATGATTTTTGTGCTTGTCCGTTCCAGCTATCACCAACTCCGGGAGGAGGTTTATAAGGAAGTGACTCTTCCGAACCCTGGCCCGGGAGAGCAATGGGATTGTCCCCTGTTGAGGAAGTGGGTCAAGAAGAAGACTGACGTTGTCTTCTCCAATTTGTTGGAGAAGACCAGCACCAAAGATGTCTCGTTGGAGAAGATGAAGATTGTGATTTGCCTGGACGAGGCCGCATCACTCTTTGGAGAGGTACAAGGCTCATTCTTAGCACCAGGCGGTTCTTCTCCTGTATCCAGCGTGGATCGTGGATTTCGGACTGGTGCAGACACTGCAGGAAAGCTTGGCCTGGTGTTTCCCGATAAGATGTACGATCCCAGCGCGCGTGCAACGGCTCCCGAGTCAAAGTTTTTCCAGCCGATCAGCGTGGTGGGCATTCTGCAGGCCGCGGTAAAGAGCTTCTGCGGTTGATGTCTTCACACCTGAAAAAGGCAGTCGATCCGACCATCCCCTCGGAAGATGTGTCAAAGGAGCTTTTTAAGTGGGGTCGGCCTCTGTGGAAGTCTGCTTTGGAAGAGACTGACTTGGATGCGGCCCTTACGTTTGCCATGCAGAAACTCCTGGGCGGGATCCCGTCGGCACAAGTATCACGAGAAAACATGACAGAGGCCATGGGTATGGCCATTCTCGGGGTAGCAGCTGGCCTGGAAGTGGCGGCCTGGTCAAACTTAGCTAAAGATATGGTAGCGTGCACATGCGGACGGTCAGTCATATTGCTGAAGAGCGTGATCAAGTTTTCTCGGCCGATGCGTTGGAGCCGATATTGGGTGAGGCCGCTGCCAAAATCTTGCGATCCAATCTGAGCGCAGTGCTGGAGGTGCCTGAGAGGGTTTTCAAGCAGGCTTTTGTTATAGAGGGCGAGAGGAGAGATAGTGGGGCGCCTGATCATGGTCTTGGCCATGCATGCCTGTTGCAGTGGCCACCCAGTGCAAAGTTCTTCAACATGTACAGCCACCCCGTCAAAATCGCTGATTTTCTCACCAAGTTGTGCGGGGGCTTAAAGATTGAAGCTGAAGGTCTTGTATGCTTCAACAGGTTCATCATGGTGGACAGGGAAAAGATCACCGGGGACCACCTGCTCCTTTGTTTCATCTGCTGCGTAGCCATTTTCCGCAGCGCAATCAGAAGGGGTTCGATGCCATCTTGCCAGTACTACTTCCAGGGAAAGGATGGGAAGTACGAGCGAGGGCAGAGAATATGCAAGGGTGCCAGTTCAGATTAGAAACAGGGATACATACACAGTCGGGTCTGGTTCTCTTCTACCACATATCTGTGAGCTCGCACGTGGATCGCTTGTAACACACATCAGTGAGCTACCACCAAAGGTACCAACGGCTGAGGGGGACGTCGAGAGGTACC
This sequence comes from Selaginella tamariscina, assembly GCA_003024785.1. Classification (NCBI taxonomy): domain Eukaryota; kingdom Viridiplantae; phylum Streptophyta; class Lycopodiopsida; order Selaginellales; family Selaginellaceae; genus Selaginella; species Selaginella tamariscina. Next base: position 176,342 of record PUQB01000131.1, read on the forward strand.
AACAGCGGAGGAGGACGCACCAGTGATCTACCAGCAAAGTACCAATGGCGGAGGGGGGCGTACCAGTGATCTACCACCAAAGATACCACATGTCCATGAGCTCGCGGCAACAGCGTCAACGGAAAGGTAAATGCTTTGGTGGTTTTGTACCCTGACAAATTTGAGTTTTCTGTATGTTTTTCAGACTTTTGAAGGACGACACAGCACCTTCTGAACCTCGTAAAAGAAGAAGGTAAATTTACCTCTAGTATTCTTTTCTGGTAAAAGAACTAATGTGATGATCATAGTAGCCGCAATGTGGGCCGGGTGGAATACCGTGAGTCCTCTGATTCGGATGATCCCAAGAAAGAAGATTGGGATCCTGATTATCTACCTTCAGCAGACAAACCGAAGATGTTGATGATGAGCGAAATCCAAAGAGAATACGTGTTGATAAGGAGGCAAAGCTGAAAATGCCATTCGGCATTTATCTGCATCTTGGAGGCCGGAACAAGTCTAAGACAGTAGAATTGGCAGAGGAAGGCCAGGTTTTGATCATTCATCGGCTGGAGTATTTCATTCCTCAAGGTATTAATTAGTACATACTTTTCTTTGGCATTCTCATTTGTTATGTGCAGCCGGACGAGCTGAATGCCTTACGGAATCTGCGGTCAGCCTTCTTCAAGCTGGCAGATCATAATTCAAGGCAAGGGAGGAGAAATCGTAAAGCATAGTCTCACCAACTACTTCAAGCCGGAGGAGGTGGGGCGTGTTGGGTCTCTCAATTTGCTTTGGCCTTATGTTATGTTTCTCTTGTATAGCCCATGGAAGATCCATTCGGCCGCTTCCTCAAGGAGAAGGATGCGTAAGACCGGAGACTTTATGTGTTTCATTTTGTTCCAGAGGTATGTGTTTTTAAATATAACTTTATGACTTACATTAAGATTAGAATAAAGCTTTATAACTTATCTTATTAAACGCATCTGACATTCATATGATTAAATGCAACACACATAAATATACACACATCTAAATCTATATGCTGGACGTACACATTTTAAAATCTCATATCCAAAATGCCTGTGTAGCTATTTTCTTTATTCTAGTATTTGAATAGGGGGTTGAAACTTACTTTGATGAATTATAAGAATTATATGCGGGAATATGCTTTAAATAGGAGGTACATTTTATATGTGGGCATAGATTAATTTTAGTTTTCATCAATACCCACTGAGTTTCTGTCGTCACATATCTATATCATAGGAGTCACATTCAAGTTCTGGAAGACACTACCGATGCTTTCTCTCAGAATACAGAGACTTCCTATTACATGTTCTCAAAGAACATTCTGGTGAATATTCGATTACAATTAAGCTCTTTGCTGCTGGTTAACTCCACGTGTCTTCGTTTTTTCCTTCTGCATATTCATTTAATTTTTAATTATTATGTTCATATGTTTATTAACGTTTAATATATATTATGATATTTTTCTTACAGGTTTGCCACAGCACCATTGAGTAGTTAAAAAGAGGCTTCTTTTCTATGTAAAGGACTTCCTGCAATTGCATGGGATGAGGATGAACTTCCTCCAGCTGGAGCTACGTTACATACACATTTCTTCATCATTTGGGTGCCCAGGTATATATGTGCATACACATGTTTCTGTGTGTGTCATAATTGGTTTTTGTAGTCAATTGTTTAGTCCTCCACTGCGTGTGTGTGTGTGACACACACACAGAGAGCATATATGCAGTTAGACAATACCATTTATACTGAAGATTGGCATATCATCAAGCTATGTATGTGAAATAGGATAGAGGTATACATAGTTGTACATGAGGGTTAATATCTGGTATATATCTAGCTATTTAGTCTGGGTCTAGTTTCTCTCTTCGGACAGCTTCGGACGAGCCACCAGGCCTGCTGCTTTGTTGCTTATCGACCGTTCGTTAGATCTGATAACCCCGACATCCCATTTATTCGATAGACTATTCTCGATTCTCCGACGTGTTGAGGAGAATTCTACTGATAAAAGACCACGACATGATGTGCAAATCCCATCCGTTGATGAAGAATAAACCATTCTCAAAGATGGTTTTCTTACAGGGTAGTTAATCATATATATGAATGTGAAACTATATATATAAAAATATATATATAGTGTGTTTTGTGTGTGTGTGTGTGTAGCTTATTAATTATTACATTAGCTTAATTCATGATGTTTTCTAAACTTTCTAATGCAACACACACACGCTCGCGCCCGCACACATATGTATTAATAGTTTATTTTTTATATAGTTCACTAAGCAGAAAGTGAAGACAAGTATATTATTTTTTCAATTCCGGCAAAATGGAACTTTTTAAAATAATTTTTGTAGATACCAAGTTTATGTTAATGAAATTGATTTCCAAATAAAATTTATGCCAAAAAATTGCAAAGGAATATTCTTCAAAGATTCTGTTGTGTGGATATTACTTGTTAACACATTTAATGTAAAAATTTTTATAGATATAATATAACATCTGAATAAGAAACTTCAAGCTTTCTTCAATTAAGTAATAATACAAATTCATTCAAAGTTTATATTATACATTAAAATTTAATTTATTATTATCTCAATTATTATGTTTCATTTGTGCACATATAGACATTTGTTCCCATGTGTAACAACTTTAAACAATAAACATATTTGTACATACTTCTTGAGTATATTTTAATTTTTATATATTTAAAATTTCTTAAGTAAAACTTAAGATTAAATTACAGTTTGGACAAATTATTCTTTATATATATACTTCATTAAACCTTAAACATAGCATATTATTAAATAATTAAACTTTCAGGTTAACTCATTTTTCTTTTATTAAACAGTAATATGGTCTTTAATTTTATATTCAAGTTCTAACACAATATATGAGTTAAAATGTTTATAAAAACAATAAGTTACATGAACATTATAATTTTGATAAAATTAGAAAGTTTATAACATGTATATATGTTCTAAAATTTAAGTGAAATAACATTTTACTTAAGTATATGCATATGCATACATATATATATACATATGGATAAACTACTACTGGTATATTTTAATTTGTTAATAATACTATATTTAAAAGAATATAAATATAAATGTCGTTTTGGCCGTCGGATCAAATATTAATCTGAACAAAATGTTCGATTGAATTTTTGAAAATATATTTTCGAAATGTTCTACGACACAACATGACTACCCATATGGCTATACACCCACTAAATTCTTCCATTTTAATAAGGAAGTAAAACAACATGATCACACTATAAAAGTGTTTTACTCCCATGTAAGTAGGTATGAAGTTTTTTAAAACCCCAAATAGCAGCAAGACATTCTTTTCAGTAATAGAATAATTTCGTACAACAAGCTTGAGTATTTGACTAATGTAAACCACTGAGTGTTAAATAAAAAAATCCGTAACATCGGTTTGCATTAACACACCACCAATACCAATATCTAACATATCTATTTGAAAAATGAATGGACAAGTGGTATTGAAGTAGTGGTGGAATTGTCAAAAACTCTTTTAACTAGTCAAATACTTACAAACACCTGTGAGTCCACCTGAAAGGTACTTATGGACGAACTAATTCCTGAAGAGGGCAATTTAATCAGTGAGATGATCGATGAACCAACCTAAGTATTACACCTTGCCCAAGAAATGCTGGACTTTTTGTACCATAGGGAACAAGGGAATTCTCAAATAGCTCGCAACTTTGTTGGATCCACTTGTAAACTCTCTTAAGATATATGGTAACCTAAGTAAGTGGTGTTGGTCAAACTGAACACACACTTCTCAAGTTTCAACTTTAAGTCAATTTTTCAAAATTGATTGAGAACTTGCTGTACATCACGAATGTGATCCTTTCAAGAATCAGACTCATGAATTAGCACATCATTGATAAAATCGGTAATGATATCAAGCATATCTGAAAGAAGCTCATCCATTATGCGTTGAAAGGTGGTAAGAATTAAAGTTAATCCAAAAGGCATAACTAAAAACTCATAAAGACCAAATGGTGTCCGAAAGGTCTTTTTTGGAATATCCTCCTCAACTATAAGAACCTGCTAATATCTTGATGCCAAATCCAACTTAATAAACTATTGACTCTAACCCAATCGATTGCACGTTGTAACTAAAATGGGCATGATACATGAAAATGGGAATATAAAATAAATTACTAATTAATACTTAAGTTTTAATTATTAATTAATATTTAATTAATATAATTAAGCCTTAAATATTAATTAATTAAAAATTAATCCTTCAATAACCTTACTTAGTAAGGAATATTCCTAAAATATCTTAGAATATTCATATTATTCTTCTAAAAATAGTTTACAATAATTAAAAAATACTATCAAACATAATTACAAATGAAATCATTTCCTTATCAACATGTTAATTTTTTATAAATACTTTTTCCTAACCATACAGAGAAATCTCCTCATTTTGTCTAAATCATCACTCTCCGGATTAATCAAATCATTTTGGTCAATATCTTGATGTTGTTGCCACCACTTAACACTCTCACGAATGCAATTGGGAGTTGCCATCCTTGTTAATACATAAGATGTGATAAGAACAGGTCTGCATAAAGGCTCATCTAAAAATGACGTTCCTTAAAATAATATTATAAAGCGCCCGGTTGCTATCCTTCATTTTATAAAATTCAAAATCACGAGAAAGAAAAGCTTCAGGAAATGTTTGATACGGTGGATACTGCTCACAAAATTTTCGAGATTCTTCTTTCTGAGGCACGTATCCAAGTATTCACTAGCTCATCCATGATTGGTATCAGAATATGGATCGAAAGTGATTGGATGACAAGCAATGTTTTGGTTGAGCATAGCCTTCTGAGGAGAGTCGTCTACCACTAAGATATGTGCGTTCTTCATTATCCTTAATTAAATTGATCCCCATGAAGCCCAATTATCTTTCATTCTTGAAGAAGTATGGCTTGCTTTCCTTTCTTATATTGTGAAATTCGAGAGGTTTATAACATATTCGCTGGTCAAAAATCCAATCTTTACGAATCACCTCTTCTGCAACACTACAATGTTTCTTAAGCAAATTCAACAGCGGTTAAGTTGTGAATCTGCATGCATGACCAAATCCCCACAAGCGCACCCATCTCCTTAAGCTTTTGAAAGAGACGATCCAACCCTGGACGAAAAAATAATATCATATCGAAATTTACCATGACAAGGAATGAAATCTCCTTGTTTGATTTCTTTTTTCTATCCTCGGGCCTTTGTCGATGAAGCAGAACACCATTGACATCCAACAACACAATATGGCCATGAGTAACAGGGTAGTTGCCTCTTGAATACTTTGCAATCACTTGTTTGCTCCCTTTCACATTTATCTGTTGACACTATATTCGTTGCCTATCCCTTATCATTTAATTGTACATCATCCTTACAAGATTCAGATATTGCAGGCGCTGAAGAAATTGATTTCGGAACTGAAGCCAATAAAAATGTGATGAAAAAACTGAAGTGGCCCCATGGTAACGATGTTTTGAGCTGCATTATTATCCATTTCCTGCATGAACTCTGTCATTCTGACATGTGGCACAAGAAATTTGCCAAACCCCTCTCTTACCTCATGCCAATGCTGAAAATCCATGTTCTCAATTGTTTCATTACATCTGCAAAATGATAGTTAGCTGCCTTAAATTATCAAGGTATATTATTTACCTTGTTAATGTGTGACCCATGTTTGAACTAAAAGCTTCATTAATCCTTGAGAATTTATTTTCTGTACAAATATAAAAAAATATACAAAAATGCCTTATGTTACACTCATTTACAACTATTCATTAACAATCTTTTTCTTGTTACCTTCTGAGTGAGGCGAAGAAGGTTAAGCCGCTTGTGAGATGGTTCATGATCTTCTGTATCTTCTGTTGATGTTTCCATGGGTAATGGAGTATGTGAATGTTCTGTACTCCTCGAGATAACTTCCGTCTAATATCTGATTGAAGTTGTCCTCAGACTCCGACATTGAACCAGATTCTCTTAGAGCTATCGCACTTCTCGGGAGGAACTTTCCAAATACTCCTATATGGGTTTGTTGGGGTAGTCAGTTGAGAACCTCTATCCACTTGTTCAGGTCCTCAACCATGGTCTTATCCTTTTCAACACAAACACACATGTATCCCGAAGGTAACACTCCTTCAAGACGGACCCCTAGTGCAGTAGTAAAAAACCCATGCATCACTGTGAGGACCCCTGATCAAGTTGACGATGCTCCGTGCGCCTGACTTGTAATGTTTGGATAACGTACATTGCCGAATACGTCCTCTAGCTATCGGTGTATCAGATGGAGGTTCAGGCCGTTGGAGTAAACAGATGCCTGGCCAGTCATTTGGAAGTTTGAAATTGTTTGGCGCATTCCTAACAACCAAGTGAACAACCGTATCAATGCACTTGGGATAGCATCGTTCATATAAAATCCTGTCCAACGATGTCTATTCTTCTTGGGAAGGCAAAGGCAAAAGTATCGGTGACATGAGCAAAATCAAGAAATAAATACCTGAAAAGTAGGTATCAGTCAAGAGTGCAAGCATGAATTCAATAATAAATACCTTCTTTATACATGCTTGCACGGCTAAGTTTCTCCACCAAATCCTCTAGTGCCCTATCTGTCGAAGGATTTTTTGACACCCCCGATCCATCACGAACAATTGAAACGGTTTCCTACAAGCAGTGATGTTACCCCATAAAGTCTCCGAATCCAACAACAAACATTATAGGGCTTGTCGTGATTCGTAGCATCCTCCTTTATAAGGTTCAACTCGGTTCTCGCTTGAAGGACTGCCATAAAGAAGGCGTCATCGCAATGTTCTCCTTTTTGGCGTTGGCGTGCAATAGATTCTTGCCAGATCTTCCGATTGGTTCACCCATTCGACAAGCATATCATCGTTTGTCACATGCAAATATTTGCTGACCTTTCATATGTTGAAGCCGAGGTCCAACCCAGTTTGTGGCAGTGTATTCCCAACCACTCCTTGAAGTGCCTGACCGTCTTCAACTCCATTGCCTTGACATAAAAAAAGAGGTGGGGCTGCTGTTGTTAATTTGTAGTTTGCCATCAATCACCAAATCAGCCAAGACTTCCATCTCCTCCATCGTTGTTCCATTTAAAGGCTTCAACCATGTGAGCTTGAAATCGTTGTCTACATCCTTTGTAGTACTTCTTTTAGTGTTCCTTTTGCAAAGGATTCCATAATCCCCAACCATTTGGCAAAGATCTTATCCTCAGGGCAAGAAATCAACATCATTAAAAAGGATGTTTCCTTCCCCACCTGGGCAAAATCAACTGCTGCAATATCTTCAACTCTTTAAGAAAAAAAAGAGACAGATTAATATACTGGCAAGATAAATCCACCAAGACAATTTATTTACCCGGTAGTCCGCACATTGTTCTTTCCCTACAGTAGCTCTTTGTGGTCACCCAAGAGTTTCCCACACGGATCGCATGTGTTTGAACTTCTCCCATATTTTGTTGTTGTAGTGGTTGGTATCGGTAGTGTCCCATTCTGCCAATAACTTATGGTACTGCTCGATTGTGAGATTTGGCTTAGTTAAAAACACCAATCTTTTTGTCAGCTTCTCACGGGTATGCTTGGAAAGTTTTGTTGCCATCGTTCCTTTATTGTGTTCATCGAGAAGTCGTTGGGCTGCCGTTATTGTGTGCTGGCCATTAATAATGTAGTACTTGATTGATTTTTTATTCTCCGTTAAATCTTCGTGATTTGTTCTGGTGTTGTTACCCACATTTTCTTAGTGCCTTTCTTTCTTTCATAGTATGGGCACAAAACAACATTATGTGGAACGATATAAGAATTGTCGTCCTTCATCTTTTCCATGAGCTCAGCTACACGTTCCTGGTTGAGTGGGTTGTAATTGAAGTTTGAGTTGACGCTACAATACTTAACCCTAGACTGTAAATTCTATCATCCAACATCATTTCCTTGTGGCTTATTGCAGCATAGGATGCCACAGGTGTAGCTAACAAAACGACAGATGATTTTCTTTTTGCAATCCGAATCAACATGTGTGATCCCCGACTATTGTTCTAATGTTCTCAGCACACTCTTCCAGCTCCCGAAGATTCTTAAACAAATTGAACGTGATCTGTAAAGAATTTGGCCGAGCCACCCTCAATCTCCCTAATGATGTCCCTATGTTCTTCTTCAATAAGAAGAGGGACGATTGCTCCACTTGTGGATGTTTGTATTGTGAAGCAATATCTGCTGAGAATACACTTACTTGATGATTATGGAGATCTTTGAAGTAGATTTAATTGGATCCCCCCATATATGAGCTTTTATTGAGTTGAAGAAGAACTCCACGATTAACATCATTAGTGAAAATGTGAACGTCATTATTTACAAGTTGACAAAACCACCCGAGATTAATGTCGTAACTAGCGACCTCTGGATTTGAGAACGTGACATTGAATGGAACAAGGCATTGTGTCAAGCATTGTTGAATCTGGGTTTGCAACCTGCTTTCGGGTGCTTGACTAGTAAATTTACTTTCCATTGTTTTGCTTGTTCACGCGTTGTGACAGAGGTTAGTTTGACAGCAACCATGGGTGCTCCAATGCGCTTCCTGTTTATTTTGAAATATGGCCAAGTTGATTCCAGAATCCCCCTGCCCATCTCATCTCCTCCTCTCATCTTCAATGTCACCTCAATTCCACATCTGAATACAAAAATGATTAGTTCTTCAAGCACATATTCGAGTATAACAGATTTTATATAATTCTTACCCAGAATTTGACGATGACTCCATAGTAATGACTGAATCTCCTTATTTGATCAAATCGTCCTTTTGTACAATAATACACTATGAATACAAATCATATAAAAATGCACACACTTGTATAAACCTGAATATACAAAATTAATACACTGATAAATTCATATACACCCTTATTTGTCTTAGAGAGAAGTGGATGGGATTAACTGTTCAAAACTCACATTTGTGCTAGTGCAAAAGATTGATAACATTTAGTTTTATAACCATCATAAATGTGAACTTTGGATAGTTTCACATAGTTTACTGGCTTTTATTCAAAATATTATGATAAGATGATAAAAGAAATAAAATGAAATAAGTAACTTATATATACTAATAATATATTTCACATGGAAGGGGTGGTGGGTGAGATTAATCTCACCACCCTTCTAAATCCCTTGAATGGATGTGTGGATTAATCCCGCCACCCTTCTCGGTCTAATAGAGAACTGAACAGATTTATTTGGCACACCCCTTTATGTGATCCAGAAGGGTGGTGGGATTAATCTCACCCACCATGGAAAGGATGGTGGAATTAATCTCTCAGTCCCTTAAATTGGTGTGCGGTAACCCTTTTCGTCTCAGACAGCTTACCAATTCCTGAAATGGAGAAGGGTGGCAAGATTAAGTGACGGGATTAATCCCGCCACCCCTTCCATGCCTAGTGAGCAGGATTAATCCCATCCATGACACTTTCATATGGATAATGGTGCTTGGCAGGATTAATCCTGCCCTACAATCATTGAGACATAAAGGGTGGCGAGATTAATTCCACAACCTCTTCCATGCCCAATGAAGGGAATTAATCCTCCCACCATTTTACGCCTTCTCGGAGGGACAACGGAATTAATCCTGCCATGCATGGAAGGGTCGGCGGGATTAATCCCGCCGCCCTCTCATAAATCTTGCGCACATACACATATATATGGGCGGGAGATTAATCCCGCCGCCCTTTGGTTAATCCCGCGCAACACACAAATATTTATATGCATATGTATATACAGGAATGTGCGAGAAATGAACAAACACATATATATGTATATGTATATACAGGAATGTGTGTGTGTGTGCCAAAGATAGATAAATAAAAAAATTATACAGATACACACACACACACACACACACACACACACACACATATATATATTATATTATATTGTATATATGTATAGGAGTGTGTGTGTGTGCAAGAGATAGATAAATAAATAAAATTATACAAATAAACACACACACACACACACATATATATGTATGTATGTATATATTATGTATAAGAGTGTGCGTGTGTGTGCGAGAGATAGATAAATTAAAATTATACAAATACACACATAATATATGTATGTATATATGTATATAGGTATATATAAATGTGTATATGTATATCATGTGTATGCGAAACAAATAAAATTATACAAATAAACACACACAACACACACATATATATATAGTAGTGTGCATGTGTGTGCGAGAGATACATAAATAAATTAATTACACAGATAAACACACACACACACACATATATATATATATATATATATATTTAAATGTAATACAGATATATGTATATGTGTATGTATATACAGTGTGTGCGAGAAATAGATAATAAATTTATTATTAAGATACACACTATAAAATGTATATGTAAATACAGATAAATAAATATACACAGGAGTGTGCGTGTGAGAGAGATAATTTCACTTGTGTGAATGCACTTTAAACCCTACTGCACCACCGCGCCATTTTGCACTGCCACACCTTCTGAGAGAGAGATCTATTCATCTATGGCACAGCGAGCACAAACCGCTCTATTCCACCACACTGCCACGAAACCCTAAGAATATACCTAAACCCTAAAGAAATAAAATTATATTACCCTAATCAAATATTCCCTTTAAGATATATCTAAACCCTAAAAGAAAAAAAATATATTGACCCTAAACGAATATTCTTTCATTATATTATCATAATTTTAAATTTGTGGCGTGTGTGGGTGTGGATGTATCACATACACCCAAAAATATAAATTATGCAGGGGTTTAACATATGTGTGTCTATGAGAGTGTTAAATTTTCACGTGTAGCAATACATATATACACACATATAATATTATACACATAAACATATATACATAGTACATAATATTGTCACGTCAGTACATATTATGGAGTGTATGTATGAGAAAAGAAAGACAGACTACATATTATAGATCATGTATGGTGTGTATGTATGAGAAAAGAGAGACAATACATATTATGGATCATGCATGGTGTGTATGTTTGAGAAAAGAGAGATAGTAATGTTATGGATCATGCATGGTGTGTATGTATGAGAGAAGAGAGAGAGTGTTAACAAATTAATTTCGTACACATTGCATATATTAGTACACATATATACATCACACGTGTATACACAGACATATATACATATTACTTGTGTAAATTCAATGTGTTACATACACCAACTGAGTATATATGATCATACATGCATTAGCCATGATGTTTTCAATAAAGAGTAACATATTTTCCGTTTAGTTTAGGGTTTAAACCCAATGCAAGTATTTTATTATTAAATTTTATATGATACATATATATATTAGTATAAAATCTTCATACTAATATAAACTAAATGCATGCACATTTTTCTAATATTTAATATAAATTTACTCTAAACACTAAACATATGTAAGTTTGTGTGTAACTATAAATATTTAGTTTTGGTTTTAAGTTGTGTGTAACTTATAAATATTAGTTTTGGTTTTAAAACTCTATATCGTAAATAAAAGTTAAATGCTTTATTTATATCGTGATCCACTCATCGGCTTGTGCATGTGTGTGTATATGTGTCTCTATAGTGCTTCTAATGCGTGTGCACGTGTATATATAAATTTTATTGTGTTTATATATGTGTGCAAAAGAAACATCAAATAATTAAGAAAATAATATTAATAAACACACTATGAAAATATTTTAAATTATATATAATAATATATCATTTTATCTATATATAGCCATTATAGTTTTAATATTATATTAATTTAATATTGATAATAAGGTTTAACATTGAAATATTCTTGAAATTAATTGAGAAAATCCCATTAATATATACAAATGTAGAACAAGTACTGAATAATTAACTAAATTAATTATGATAATCATGTTTAATATTGGAATATTCTTGGAATAATAAGAAAATAATAAGAATATCCCATTAATATAAAAAATGTAGATTAATTACTCGAGTAATTAAGAAAATGATATTAATATACACACTATGAACATATTTTAAATTATACATAATAATATATCATTTTATCTAATATATAGTCATATATAGTTTTAATAATATATATTAATTTAATATTGATTATAAGGTTTAACATAGGAATATTCTTGAAATAATAAAAAAATTAATTGAGAAAATCCATTATATATACAAATGTAGAATAATTACTGAAATAATTAAGAATAGAGACTAATTTAATTATGATAATCAAGTTTAATATTGGAATATTCTTGGAATATTAAGAAAATAATAAAGAATATCTCATTAATATAAGGAAATATAAATTAATTACTCGAGTAATTAAGAAAATAATATTAATAAACACACTAGAATATATTTTAAATGATACATATAATATATCAATTTATTTATTGTATAAGTATAAATATTATAATATATATTTAATAATATATACTGGAATTATAAATTTCGTAATATTAAACAGCTTGAATCACTTGAATCACATTAAATGCAATTTTATAAAACTCATTGTAATTGGAGAGTATATATATCAGAGTGTTAGTTATTTGTGTCTCATTTTAAATTTTATTTTATTTTATTTTTAAAAATTTTAAATTTCTGATATAAGTATTATCAATCTGACATGTAAATTTGAAACTGCATTTAATTTTCTGCTCAAATTTAGATCTGGTTCTTTTTTTGGCAAGGGTTTCTTTATTTTTGTATTTTTCACTCTTCAAATCTTCTTTTTCTTGATAGTGATCAGCTCAAGAGCGACATTAAATTGGGTGCTATTGTTTATAGGAAAGCACGGCGCCTTCAATGTTGTTTACAAGTAAGTATTATAAATAAATTTAGAAATACTTATAAAGATTCACTCTCTTACGTTCTTTCTTAAAATTAGAATTTAAGGGTTTAGGAATGCATTACGATTACATTATATTCCATTAGGGATTTATCCCATTTAAACATCCTTTATACTTAATATTCTCGTTAGCCGGGGCGGCAGGATTAATTCGGCCATTTCTTTTTCGCCTTTTAGAAGAGGTGACGGGATTAATCCCGCCACCAGCTCTTTGAAAGCCGTGGCAGAATTAATTCGGGCAATGCTTCTCCGCTTTGAAAAAGAGTGGCGGGATTAATCCCGTCGATAACTCTCTCAATTGTTGAAGAGTTAACATAATTTATTAGAAAGAGTTGTCGACGGGATTAATCCTGCTGACCATTCTAGGAGGCAGAGAAGGGGTGGTGGGATTAATCTCGCCATCACTTCCCTGTTTTAGAGATTTGTGAGCAGGATTTATCCCGCCGATCAGTTTAGGACGCAGAAAAGCATTGGCGGAATTAATCCGCCACCCCCTCAAGATCTCTCTGAAGTCATACATTCGGAGAGAGTTGTGAACCAGATTAATCCCACCACCTATTCCCTGTCGGTGAGAGTTGTGGGCGGGATTAATCCCGCCAACTCTTCCTCGTTGGAGGGTGTTGTGGCGGGATTAATCCCGTCACCTCTTCCTCATCAAAGGGAGTTGTGGCAAGATTAATCCCGTTGCCTCTTCCTCGTTGGAGGGAGTTGGCGACGGATTAATCCCGTCGCCTCTCTCCGACTCGCGGCGGGATTAATCCGCCGACTTTCCTCATTGAAGAGAGTCAGCGCGAGATTAATCCGTTGCCTCTCTCCGAAAAGGAAGAGCCGACGGCAGGATTAATCCCGCCGACTCTTCCTCGTCGGAAAGAGTGGCGGCGGGATTAATCCCACTGGCTCTTTCCCATTGGAGGGAGTTGGCGGTGGATTAATCCTGTCACTCTCTTCAATGGGGAAGAGTCGGTGGCGAGATTAATCCACCAACCCTTCCTCATCGAGGGAGTCGTGGGCGGGATTAATCCTGCCCACAATAGTATTAATCAAGCATGAGATATTATCTCTATACATAATTATGTATATGCACATGTATATTATTAAGTACCCGCAATTCAGATTTCTTAAAATATTGCATAAACAGATATCATAATACACAATTATTTATGTGCAGGATATATGTTTAATACTGGAGATAAAGTATATTTCTTCGGAACAACATAATTGGCACTGAACTGTGGAAGTTCGAGATGATAATGTATCATCTCACAATATTGTCCAAGATCTTGTGTGTACGTATGGGTGAAACCATTTGCAAGCATGTTGAGGTTCCGGAATGGAATTTGAGAGGGTTCTCCTGTATTGTGGAATTTGGATAAGTCAAGGCTGACACAAAATATGCAGAGTCACAAACAAATAATAGTAGAGATCACAGATGATGGCTTGCCTGCTGTGATGGATGAGGTGATTCTCTTTTTCATTGAGATAAGAGGCATCATCACAGCTATAAATCCAATGGAAGCAGTGTCAGAAGAGAAACTAGGGTCCGACTTCGTGGGTGTAGTTGTGACAGAGGTTTCACCTAATGGCACATTGCATCCTGGATCCCTCGTGAGGTGGCATTAAGACGGCAAGATGGTTCAACATATTCTGGGTTGGATTTAATAATAACAACCGGAAGAACAACCATATTTGAAGAGGTTCCTTGCATTGGTCCTATTGTAAGAAAAAGGCGATTCATGGGTTGCAGATCTTCCCTGCAAGTTTGCAAGAGGGTAAGATGGATCCTACATCTTTGAAAGTGTTACGAGCATTTCCACATTGACTGCTGCAAGAAGAAGTGTTGTCAGATGGCAGACCGGAATGAAATTACCCAATGTAGACATGTCTTTCGTATGCTCACCCAAAAGCAAAGGCATGAGTTTGTATATGCTGCACTAACTGGGTGTATTGATGGAATGGCCTCGGACACAGTTATCAGAGTACATCCATGGTATTTAATAAGGTGGCCATCTGCTTCAAAGCTTGGTACAGTATATACGGGATCCCAAAGACCACGTTCTACCGTCGGAGGGATGAGTGGCTAGATGGAGCACGAACCTCAGTACATGGGAACACTCGCTTGGTCAAAACCCTCTCACATTATGGCAGCCATAGAGATACTCAAGGCTTTTGTGAAGCAAATGCAGACAGGATGCCTCACAAATGCCGAACCACAAATGCAGGGTCAGGGAAAATCTCAAGGTTTTGCCTTCAATCTACACTCAATTGAAGCTGTGTGAACATGTGAACAAGTGCCTCAGTTTGATGGGGCTCAAGCAATCTGCACTGGTACCTTCAACAACATATGGAATACTCATTTTAAGGATGTGGAGATTGCAAAACACTCTAGCTTTTCCAAGTGTGACACTTGTACATCATTGAAGGCTGCAGAGGCTTGTGCAAAAACCTTGGTGGAGATCACTGCCATTCACCCACATGATTGCACAACAAACTTGCCGGTCTCAGTACTATGCACACCGCATGCTTTCTGTGTCACGCCCATCAGAGTACCTGTGCTTGATCCATGACAAGATGGATCATTCAAAGACCAGCATTCCAAAGCTCGTTGCAACACCAAAGTGCCTTGGAAATGTCATGAAACTTCCGATTTCATTGACATGTGCTAACACATGGACACGGTTGTGAATCATATGGACACTTTTCACTTCCACATTGGTCTAGCGACTCCAATTTCACTATTGGGTCGTTGGCCATGTGTTTCAAAACCTTGAAGCCCACTCACAAACAAGTCCTATCAGTGATCTCAAAGTGAAGAAACAACACCTTCAACCTTTACATAATGCTTCATGAACACGTCTGCACTTGAGGCTACTTGGGAATATGAGAGGCATTGTCAGCAGCCTGCACAAAAAACAGATGGCCCTGTTGAGAGTTCTGGTTCAGTGGAGGGATCTAGCTCAAATAGTGTACATGTGTCCTCAACATCAAATAAGCTTCCTCGTCATTTGCTTTTACAGATGGATAATTGTGCAGGCGAGAACAAAAATAGGTAAATCATTTTACTTAAGGGTTTCTCAAGCTCATACTTACTTTTATTTTTAGATATGTGCTAGCATACTTGTCAATGCTTGTTGCCAAAGGTGTGTTTGAAACAATCACGCTCAGTTTCCTTATGGTTGGTCACACTCATGAAGATATTGATGCGTTCTTCAGCAAGGTCTCCAACTCTACAAAAAGGACAAGTGCACTTACCTTACCGCATATGATGAATCTTTTTGAAAATTGCATCTCCAAAAAAAGTTGTGCTTTGCTTGTGACTGAGGTGCCAGACTTCAAAAAATTTCTCAAGGAGTATATAAAAGAGGGAGTGATTCTTTAGTTGGTCACCTTGTGCCGCTACAATTCTTTTTCTCCATACGAGATGGTATACCTATTATGCAGTACAAGTTACGGCCATCAGAGCAGGAGTGGTTACCGAAAGAGGGCTTAATGCTCTTCAAAAGTGGAGAGGATGGAAAGCCACTTCTCCCAGAAGGACAACCAGACCCTATTCCATTGAGTGCCCAGCTCAAGGAACAAGAGGTTATTATTGATGGCATCAAAAAATATGTGGCATGGGTTCAAAAATCGATGCCAAAGAATTCTGATAAGGCAACTGGTTACTCAGAACTATATAAGCATGTGGTCGACTATTGGGAGACTGTTGTTCGAGAGTTAAGGGCCTACTGTCACAAGTACAGAATTGCAACACCCTTTTTGGCCTAAAACAAGGTGGCGAGAGGAGATTGAAATGACATCACTGAGCACAGACGACATAAAGCCAGTAGTGATGTGGAAGTGCAAACCCCACACTTTGTTACAAAGGAACCAAAAACCTAAAGCATACTTTGATTGCTGCAAGGATCTTCAAAAACTAATGATGGTTCTCATTACTCCAGATGCGTCATATAATCAGCCTATTTGGATGGGTCAAATTATCGACACATGAAGTAATCACAAAAAATAGTATGTTAAGGTTGCATGGTTCAAACCACAAAAAAGGCGACAAGAAGGAGAGCGAAAGATATAATGGATGCCTAGAAAAACATGGTCTCCCAATCAAAAAGACCCAGCATGTTTTATAAATGTTAAATCCATTCGATATGTCAAGAAGCGTTGATAAAGTCATATTAACAAAACTGCAAGGAATGTATGTTTTCTGAAGCTTAAAGCAATTACAAAATTATAAAATATTGTATATTTAATATTCATAATTATAATAACTCTTTAATAATAGTACCAAATTATTTACTTAACTATATAAATTTATAAAAAGATATGTTAAATTGATTATATCTTTATAGGATTTTGTATAATTTAATATTTTCTACTTTTATAATGTTATTAATTTTTGGTCCATGAATGCTATAATTTATTAAAGGGTCAATTATAAATAGAATATTTTAAAGAATATTTTGTCTTCAAACATATATTTTAAAGAATATTCCCTCAATATTAGAAAATGCTAATTAAATAACTAAAATTGCTAATTATTAAGAAATGGGACTATAGACATGCCCATTTTAGTTACAACATGTTTAATAGATCGGCAAAGTTTGAAAGTGGAGAAACATCTTTGATAGTAACATCGTTGAGAGGTCGGTAATCCATACAGAATCATAAAGATTCATTAAACTTAGGATGAGGTTCACATGCCCATGGACTCCATGATGGATGACACACCCGCTTACCAATCATATCAATAATAGCTATTTGCATAGCTAATAACTCTTTTGGTGACATGCGTTGACCTGGGACTTTGAAATGCTTTGCATTACCAGTGAGTATATAGTGTCGAGTCTACACATGTGCACCTTGGGATAAATCAAATTTGAGCAAACTTGCATACTAATGCTTAAGTTGTTCAATGCGTGCTCGATACTCCGGTGACGGATCAGGTATTTGAACCTATTGAGATAAACACCACCCCAAGACCGGAATCAAAGGAGCTTAGTATACCATGGATACAAGCAAAGTGGTATACATCATCTCTCAAATCACCATAAAGATAGAGAATGTCACAACCTTTCCCTCTCCCCTATGCTAACTAGGCAAAGGGCCAATTGGTGTTAGTTGGCATAAGGGCCAATTGGTGTTTATGAGAGGGCCTCTGGTCGTGATGACCCAGGTTTGCTTGGGTCTTTTTGCCCACATATTCCACTATCCCACAATCTTTACCCAAGTAATCAATCCACCAAGTTAGAACTATGACACTCTCCACCCATTTGAGAAAGTGGATGTCCTCATCCACATACTTATGACACTCTCCACCCATTTGAAAAAGTGGATGCCCTCATCCATAGACTCAAGGGGTTGCTACTATGCCTTCCTCCATAAGGTGCAACCAGAGGCGTTTTTACTCATGCCCTTCCTCTTAGAAGGTGTAACCAAAGGCATTTCTACTCACGCTTAGCAGGTTAGAACTATGACACTCTCCACCCATTTGAGAAAGTGGATGTCCTCATCCACAGACTTATAACACTTTCCACACATTTGAGAAAGTGGATGCCCTCATCCACAGACTTAAGGGGTTGCTACTATGCCTTCCTCCAGAAGGTGCAACCAGAGGCATTTTTACTCATGCCCTTCCTCCTAGAAGATGCAACCAAGGCATTTCTACTCATGCTTAGCTCTACTTACACTTGACTCACGCTCTCCACCCATTTGAGAAAGTGGATGTCCTCATCCACAGACTCAAGGGGTTGCTACTATGCCTTCCTCTAGAAGGTGTAGCCAAAGGCATTTTTACTCATGCCCTTCCTCCTAGAAGGTGCAACCAGTCAAATGGGTGGATGCCCTCATCCACAGACTCAAGGGGTTGCTACTATGCCTTCCTCCAAAAGGTGTAGCCAGAGGCGTTTTTACTCACGCTTAGCTCTACTTACGCTTGACTCACACATCCACAGACTCAAGGGGTTGCTACTATGCCTTCCTCCAGAAGGTGTAGCCAGAGACATTTTTACTCATGCCCTTCCTCCTAGAAGGTGCAACCAGTCAAATGGGTGGATGCCCTCATCCACAGACTCAAGGGGTTACTACTATGCCTTCCTCCAGAAGGTGTAGCCAAAGGCATTTTTACTCATGCCCTTCCTCCTAGAAGGTGCAACCAGTCAAATGGGTGGATGCCCTCATCCACAGACTCAAGGGGTTGCTACCAGTCAAATGGGTAGATGCCCTCATCCACAGACTCAAGGGGTTGCTACCAGTCAAATGGGTAGATGCCCTCATCCACAGACTCAAGGGGTTGCTACTATGCCTTCCTCCAGAAGGTGTAGCCAGAGGCATTTTTACTCATGCCCTTCCTCCTAGAAGGTGCAACCAGTCAAATGGGTGGATGCCCTCATCCACAGACTCAAGGGTTGCTACCAGTCAAATGGGTGGATGCCCTCATCCACAGACTCAAGGGTTGCTACTATGCCTTCCTCCAGAAGGTTGCTACCAGTCAAATGGGTGGATGCCCTCATCCACAGACTCAAGGGGTTGCTACCAGTCAAATGGGTGGATGTCCTCATCCACAGACTCAAGGGTTGCTACTATGCCTTCCTCCAGAAGGTGTAACCAGAGGCGTTTTTACTCACATTTAACTCTACTTATGCTTGACTCACACCCAGCTCGTACCCTTCCTCCTAGGAGGTGGAACCAAAGACATTTCTACTCACGCTGTAGAGACAAGTGCGCCACTAAGGATGGCATGAGCTTTACTCAAAATTCATCCCTTGATGAGAATCGAACCGAGACCACTCTAATACCAAATGTCAGAGCCTTTCCCTCTCCCTTATGCCAACTAAGCAAAGGACCAATTAGTGTTTATGAAAGGGCCCATAATCATGATGACCCAGGTTCTACTTGGGTCTTTTTGCCCATATCCCATAATTTTACCCAGGTAGTCAACCCACCAGGTTAAAACTATGACAACGAAGAAGTATTAGAAGTAGATCCCTTGGCAAGAAACTCAAGCAGGGAAGAAAAGGATGGACCCTCAACAAAGCACTCCAATAACTTAGTTTGTGCATCAATAACAATTGCAATAATACTAAAAGACGTTTTCACATTCATTGTCATGAAAACAAGAAAAGGGAGGCAGAAGAGAAGGAATACCCAACTTCTTCATCAATGAAAAACAGATAAATATGCACAAAATGTGATGCTTTATTTAGCTCTAAAACCATGTTTATATACAGGAAACCTTCTACCACATGGCACACATGTGACACATGGCACTTACACATGGGGTCACATGTGTCACTATGCATGTGTATGTACACATGCGTATATACAGTATGTTACAATATTACATAATATATCAAGTGTTTAATGAATAATTGTTTTTAATAGAAAATTTTATGTTTTGAACCATTGTGAAAGATTATAATAATGATATATATATACTTCTAAAATCTGTTTTAGTTATATAGTTTTGAAATTTACATTTTTATTTATAAAACTTTAATTAAACTTCATTGACTTTTGTTTTTTAATAAATATATAAAATTTTATCATTAAATAGTATTTAATTTAAAACACAATTAATTAAACATAAATATTAATTAAATATATATAATTATTTTCTTTTATTCTATTTCATTAAAGAAACTTATAGATTAAATATCTCTATTAAATTATTGTCCCTCTCTTTCGTTTTAAATTCCAGCACAAAAAATTAATAATGATAACCAGAGTACTACCGCTAACGTTACAATCCATAACCCACACTTACTTACCAAGCCTAAAGAAATCTTAGAGGTATATATGTAATTTTCATTTGACTTAATTAGGAAAATAATTATATAATAATTATTAATTAGGATATTATGTTTTAGTTAATGAAACTCATTTGTGTTTAATAAATTATTAACTTTTTATATTTTTCTTGGATCTTTTCTTTCTTTTTACATTTGAATAGCTCACATTTTAGCATAAAAACAGTAAAATTATGATAAATTACATATGTAAGGTAAACTACAGTAAATATGTTTACACAAATTATTTAATGATTCATTAAACTCCGAATATTCTTTATTTAAAATTAGATGTTTTTGGACGTTCACATGCACAAATATAAATTTTAAAAAAAACACTACTATGATAATATTGTAATAAACTTTGTACATGTAAACTCTATGTATATGTATATGTGGGGCATGCATCTAAATTCATTCATACTTACAAAAATATACACACATATATCTAATTTATATACATATAGACAGAGAAGGTGAGAGAGAGAGTCCATGCGAGTGTTATATTTATTTATATATGTCCGTAATACATTTACTAATTTTATGTGTGCTATGGATATATGTATATATTTTTGTACCATTTATTAAATTTTGAAATTTATAAAAATTCTTCAGCACCATTTAAATATATATATAAAAATTACCTACAATGGTATAATAATGTATTAAATATATATATCTGAAAAGAATCATTATCTACAGTTTAATATTTACCAAAATACCTTCTTTTAAATTAGATGTTTAATATATAATTGATTATTATTAATTAACATACATATGGAAGTTAAGCTGGGTGCTATGGATGTGGTGCAGCTGGGTGCATTTGCGAGCAAAATTCCCTCAAGATTTGACAATGTACTCCCAAACGCCACATTTTTGTCTACAATAGCAACAGATTCATCACATTCCTCGGCCAGAGAACGGAGGCGGATGAGAAATGAGCGCAGGTTCTCCTCAATCCCCAAGTTTCCCCAAGAATCCCATGAAAAATCCCATGAGAATCCAGACCTCAGTATGAGCTACAGGAAGAAGGACAACACATCCAGTGATTTCAATCTTACAAGTCTCACCAGGATGGGAATGAGGTGTGCGTGTGTGTCTATATATATATAATTTTGTCATTATATTATAAACATATGTATGCACCATGAAAAAGATTTGTTACTTAATGCAATGCTTAGATTGGGCATTCATATATATATATTCGTATATATACATGCATGCATGAAATATCCCAACTTGTGTATATGCTGTGTTCTTATCTACCAAAAGAGAATTAAAAGCATACATGTATACATCTCTCTCTCTCTCTCACACACACACGCGCGCGCGTGCGCACACACACAAGAAAGTTATGTCATATATATATATAGGTGGTAATTTACTACGGGTATTCTCTAATAACGAAGTTGAAGCGGCTGATGCTCTCCGTACAAACACTTCAGGCTGAGTTTCCTCTTGGAGAATTCGAGGTACACACACACATATATGTGTGTGTCTGTACGTATGTATATGCATTATTAATGATACAAATATATGTGTGTATACACATATATATTTATTTCCCAGCTAATAATCTATAATGTGTTTAGATTTGGTCTCCCAGGATTCCAAAAGAGATTGTATATCGAGGCAAACCAAAATATGCGATGAAGGCTCTTGTAAGTTAACAGCAAATTTTTTAATATTGCATAATTTTTATATATATCATTTTTTAGATATAGTTTTGATGTATATTTATCGGCAGATGCTAGGGCATATTTTTATTCGGTGCGTCTTAACTACACCTGTTTATTGGCATATTTTAAGAGAACGCTCGGTGTTCAGCTTCGCAGGAGCCTTGACACACAAGAGGAAGTGAGTCTCATATTTATTTTTATAGATACTAAAAAATAATAATTAAATTATATGTATTCATATATTATAATATTTTGTATATCTATATTTCGGTGATATATATAGACATTATATATTTTCAGAGATGGATATAATCCCAAGATGATGAAAGGGGATATGCAGATATACGTTTACCTGCACCTATTCCTGAATATCAAATGGAGGCGTTTCGTAAAGAGGTTAAAGTAAAAGAGGAAGAGTTTAGAGTTTCACAGCTTATGAAGAGGGTTAACTTAATCATTACTAATGACGAGCAAGGTCAATTCGGTAATTATGGAAAAGTAGAGATGAAGGTTGGAGATGGAGTTGATATAATTTCGGGGCCTTACCAAAGTTTCAAAGGAACCATTGTGGAGTTTATTTCAGATGAGCAGGTTTGTATATATATATATATATAACACCATGTATATCTTAAGTTTTGCATTTGTAGGTGAGAGTGGCTCTCCCTGTGTTTGGGGCTGACACAGAGATTGAAGTTTGTTCAAGTGATCTTCTACTCAGCAGATAATATTTATATATAATAAAATGTATGTAACTTATTGGGTTGGAAAGTATATTTTTAAGGAATATTCTATTTAAAAAGATGAACTTGTCCATGAGCTAAGAATGGAAGAGACTCGAGCATCCCTTGCAGATAAATGTTTTATGCAATATCCTAAGGAAAAAACATGTATTTAAAAAAGCTTATATACACCAAATTATATAAAACCTAAGGGCGTTTTATATCTTCCAAATGTATATAAAATAAGTAAAATAATTAAATTAATTAATTATGTTTAAAAGAAGGGATTGTATGCCAATAAAGTCCATGCAGAAATATATACTAATACATATTTATATAGCAAATATATTATGTGCTTTTAAAAATTTATTTTTCTTTCAAGCAAAAAATTCCATAGGAGATTTGTAAACCAGCATCGTCCAAACGTAGTCGTATGTTATAAAATATATTATTTAGTAATTAAACCTCAGTGTTTAAGATCGTTGTATAAAGAATCAACAATCGTCGCATAAATAATCTTAGTCCAAAATTCTGCATCTTGTTGATGACCCTATATGTCGTGCGAGAGGGGCGTGGTACGGCAAGGCGGTCTGTTTAAGATATATTCTTTTCTAAACAATAATAAAAAGTGACATTTAAAAATGTGTAAGTGGAACATTAACGGTTGTAGATCAAGCTTATGTGCATTGATGCTATTTATGTTCCTTTCTCAAATGATGTATTGAAAAACACTTGAATAATTGTATAAATAACAATATTAAAATTATTTTTCAAACTGATGTCTACACGTGTTAATAACACATAAATACAGTAGATTTATACATTTATATAAAGAATACATTAATGTCATAGTTTTTACTATGACTTGACCCTTTACTTTGGGGTTTGATTGTTGTTACTTACTAAGTTGTGTGACAAACCTTAAATATAGTAGGAAACATGCCCGTTTAGTGCACTTGGGTATTTAGTGATGGTCCAACCGGGTGTCATTAGGTATTTGCAGGAAACTCTAGGCGAAGCTAGAACTTACCTTCTAGAAAACTCTTCCCTGGTTTGACGTTAGGTTTTTCCAGTATAACTTGTCAAAAGAGGGTTAGGGACACCCCTACCTAGGGGTTAGGGGTAGGCATCTCATTTCATTAAGGGCTGGCATTTCTGTGCCAGCCCACTTACTCAAAGGGGGGGGGGGTCCGTCACATAAATAAGGTAGAGTATATGTAGTGAGGCTTCCTGGGTTCAAAAGAGAGCTCGTTAACCTCTACCGGTGCAAGCTAAGCTTGTGTCGTCAAGGTGCAACCCTTGTTGTGCCGCCCAAACTTCCACACGATAAGGGTATGTTATCCTTATCGTTGGCAGGATCTTGCCTTTGAGACAGGGGCACGTCACTTCCAAGGAGTTAGTCAATTCCTTGGTCCGAAAACCTGCTCGCAAGCTCAAAGGCATTGCCCGAGTTCACGTTCCGCAAAACTAGTGGTTGAGGCCTTGCTCCGGCCGCCTCAACCACGCCAAGCTAGGAACAACACCTATAACTGGCTCGTCTGCGTATCCTGATTCACAAGGTGAGTCTCGTTCATGGACTTGGTCAGTTAGGGGTTTAAGTTCCTAAGGTTGGGTTCCTAATACGGGTTACTTTACCAGATTCCGTGGGGTTTCCAGAGAGGGGATTCCAGGGTTGGCACCTGGCAAGCCGCCTTTGTGGCACCAGGTAAAAACTCTGACAATTGGTATCGGAGCAAGTTCTGCGGTCAGTAGGACTGCCTTAAGTCATAGGGTTTTCAATGTTTAGATAACTCTAAATTCTTGATACTCTATCGCTTTCGGTTGACATGTCTGTATTCTGCGCAGAGAGTTTGATCCTGTGAGTTGTCAAACTTCGGAGAACACTTGCTCAGTGAGTCGGCGTGAGATTCTAGGTATGTCCGAAAGTCTTATGCTAGTTAAGCTGATGTGTGTGGGTGTACAACCTGTGCAGGGTGTTTCCAACTTCACATTGGGAATATTCCAAGCATATTCTCCGAGTGTTGAAACTAGGGTTCAATACGATGAGCAAAAGAAAGCAACCAGAGCCTGAGGCAGAGAGGGCTGTCAGAGGCTCAAAATGAGGAGATGGATGAGGCTGATCCAGGTCGACCCCCTAGAGTTAGACAACGACCTGGTTGCAGAAATAATGATGGATGCCCTAAACGAACTTCGAGGGGATGTTTTGGGGTTGAACGACCGAATCGATAATGTTGCCGTTCGGATTCCGACGAATACTAGTGCCAGATGTTCGCAACAAACACACGGAAAAAGAAAAAGAAGCATGACTCAGAGTCAGGTTCCTCTGAATCAGATTCTTCGACGGAAGTAGGTGGGGAGGTCCCAGTAAATTCAAACCGGTAAAGCCTTCGAATTTCATGGGTTCAAAGGATTACAAGGTTTTGGATGACTGGTTGTATGATATGGAAAGCTATTTCGAGGCTGCTTCCGTGAGAAAGACAGAAAAGGTTGCATGTGAAGTTTCTTAAAGAAGAAGCTAAGACTTGGTGGCGAATTGTTGAAGGTGAACGTGGATACCGAAACAGCTGGAAACACATGAAAAAGGAGATCAAAAAGCAGTATATGCCGGATGATCTCGGTTTGCGATTGCGTGCTGACCTGGCACTTTGTCAACAGGGAGTTCGGGGAAGTCCAATGGACCACGTTTATCGATTCGAAAGTGTACGGCGATTGGTGCCAAATATGAGCGATGATGAAGCTCGAAGTTGCTTCATGGCTAGCTTGAATGAGAAACGCGAAGGAAATCTTAAGGTACAAGCCAACAAGCTATCGGGAATGTCAAGAGGCAGCTCAAAAGGTTGCTTATGGCATGTCGTTAGAAGACTTGTACAAAGGGGAGGAAGCAAAACCTAGTTTCCTCCAAAGTCTGGGTTCAGAAGGTTTGATAGGCGACCAGATCAATCGCCATCAATTCGAAGTGCAAGTCCCTTTGTCGGCAGTTCCAAGTTTTCGGACACATCAAGACCCACCGGATTTCGGAAACCATTGGCGTTACACACCTCCTCAGCAGGCCAAAGGATCGGCTCCAAAGTCTGCTCCCCGCGTTCCGCAGGCGGGGTTGAAATGTTATAATTGTAACAAGCCTGGTCATTTTGCTAAAGAGTGGGCACCCTCACAACAATCAGGACATTTCAAGGCGATGGTAGAAGAGGAAGTTGCTGAACCAGAAACGCTTGAAGATCCGGAAGATGAGTCAGAAGAGGTAATGTTGTGCCAGACACAACCTGCCTTATTTATTCAAGACAAAACTGACCCTTTGCTATATTTGACAGGAAGGATACGAGGGGACCGAGTCCGAATGATGATCGATACTGGAGCAACATACAACTTCATATCGACTAGTCTAGCTCGTCGATTGAATTTGGATGTAATAAAGATGTGTGAAATAAAGATCAATTTTGGCAAAGGTTCTCAAAATACTAATAATATAGCAAGGGCAGTTCCTGTCCAAATCAAAGATTGGAAGGCTAAGCTAGACTTAGTTGTCTTGAATATGACGGGGTTTGACTTTGTTTTGGGTATGGAATGGTTCCATAAACATGTAATCGAAATGAGGGGTTCCGGAGATAATCGAATCACGCTTGCAGCAGATAAAGAGGACATTAGAAAAACAACGCTCAAAATGGAAACGCTAACTGATAAGGATTGGAATCCTATGTTCCTTACCTTAACTCAGTTGCGTAAGGCAGTTAGACATCGGGAACGTGTGTTTCTTGCAATGGTTTTGGATACTGGTGAAGTCAAAATAGGAGATGGTCAAGAATCTGTTCCTGAACCTATTTTGGAAGTCTTGAACATGTTTAAGGATGTGTTGCCGCCGAGTTACCTCCACGTCGAGTTGTGGACCACAGATAGAGATTTTGCCAGGTTCGTCTCCACCGGCAAGAGCCCCATATCGGTTGAATCCTCAAGAGTTAGTAGAATTGAAGAGAACTGACAGAATTGATGGTCGAAGACACATTCGACCTAGTCGATCACCGTATGGTGCACCGATCTTGTTTGTAATGAAAAAGGATGGTACGATGCGAATGTGTGGGACTATCGAGGCTGAACGCAATAACTATAAAAAATAAGTATCCTCTTCCAGAGTGGACGACTTATTTGATAGATTGAAAGCAAAGTATTTTTCAAGAATAGACTTGAGATCTACCATCAGATTCGGGTAGCAGAGAATGACATTGAGAAGACGCTTTTCGAACGTTATGGATCATTTGAGTTTTCTAGTCTTGCCATTCGGGTTGTGCAATGCTCCAGCAACTTTTTGCACAATGATGGATGATGTGTTTAGAGACTATCTAGACGAGTTCGTGGTGGTGTATATTGATGACATTTGGTTTTCAGTTCGACAATTGAAGGAACATGTGGAACACTTAGAAAAGTGTTTCAGAGGTTGAGAGAGAACCAGTTGTATATTAAAGAAAGCAAGTGCGCATTTGGTCAAACCAAGATAGATTTTTGGGACACTTGATCTCAGGTGGGGAAGGTTGCCATGGACCCAAAGAAAATTCAAGCTATTACTGAGTGGATGACTTAAAAGACGTGCATGAAGTTAGATATTTCTTGGTCTGATGGGTATTACCGAAGATTCATAAAGGGTTACTGGAGATAGCGGCACCATTGACAGATTCAAAAACATTCCATGGCATTGGACTCAGAGTGCCAACGTGCATTATCAAACTCAAAGAGGTTATCTCTTCTGAGCCAGTTTTGCAGTTGCCCATCTTTGAAGATCCTTTGAAGTAAATGTGACGCTTCCGACTTTGCAATTGGTGGTGTATTACAACAAGAAAGGACATCCAGTGTCCTTTTTCTTGAAGAAGTTAGATGCCGCACAAACTCGATGGCCTACTCACGAAAAGGAGATGTATGCTATTGTTGCTTCCTTGGAGTATTGGTCATTATCTTCCAAGTCATGGCATGTATGGTTTGGACATATAGTGTAACTTTAGATATTTTAAAACGCAGCCGAAGCTATCACCAAAGTATGCTAAATGGCAGCAGAAGTTGGCACGATTTCAGCCTGAAATCAAACATAAAGGCGGGAAAGGACAATGTGGTAACTGATGCACTCAGTAGGAAGGGTCATCTTCGTATTATGTAACACCGTGTCAACTTTGGTGGATGAATTTGTGACGGCATATCCTTAGGACGAGTTTGCTAAGGAGGCTTTAAGCCTGGTGGCAAAGAGGAAACAAGTTCATCAATTACGAAAGATGGTAATATTCCAGCAGGAATGGAAAGTCGAATGGATGCACTCAAAACGGGGCATTTTGCGGTATGAGATGGAGTTCTTTATTATAAAGAAAGAGAGACTCTATGTTCTAGAGGGGACATGGAGGAGAGGCTGTTAAAAGAGCATCACGACGTTCCTTTAGCAGGACATGGTATAAGGCATAAGACGTTGGCTTTGTTGAAATAGGGATTCTATTGGCCAGTATGTTAAGACATGCCCCACATGTTAACAAGTGAAGAGTCAATCACAAAAACGAGTTGGGAAGTTGTAGTGTATACTGATTCTAGAACGGCCATTTCAAAGTGTTACTTTGGACTTTATCATAAGATTACCAAAATCTTGTGGTTCCAATGCCTTCATGGTGGTAGTTGATCGGTTTTTAAAGGTTGCTCATTTTGTTCCAATTATAAAGATAGTGAATGCAAAATAAGCAGCAAAGTTGTTCTTTCATGAAGTCATAAGAGTGCACAGGCTACCGGAAATGATGATCTCAGATCAGGATCCTCGATTTACGGGCAAATTTTGGGGAACGTTGTTTAAGCAGTTTGGCACGATGTTGAAGTTCAGTACAGCTTCCATTTGCAAACTAATGATTAAACGGAGAGGGTGAACGACAAGTCAAGGACTATCTCAAATGCTATGTTCAAGGTGATCAACTTGATTGGGCTGAACACTTAAGATATGGCTAAGATATGTTACAATAACTTGACACACACTGCAATCGGGTGTAGCCCGATGAAAGTGTTAATTGGGAATAAGGGTGGTATTCCTTAGAGTATGGTGTTACCAAAAGACGATGTCAATCGAGTTCCCTTTGTAGCAGAGTTCACTAAACAGTTGTATCGGACATGGGAAAGCTGCTCGTCAAGCGATGGCTGCAGCACAAAAAAGGTATCGTCAGCAGTTACAATAAACATCGATAAGATGTAGAGTATCAGGTTGGGGATATGGTATTGTTGACTATTAGAAACTGAAGGTTCCAACGATCTTTCGAAGAATTTCTATCGCACTATATAGGTCTATACAAGGTGGTGAAATGAGTAGGGAAAGTGACTTATGAGTTAGATCTTCTTCCAGAGTTTGAGAACAATACACAATATGTTTCATGTTAATTTGCTTGAGTCATTCCACAAGGATGAGAAACATCCAGATAGATATCATAATTTACGTCCGCCTCTAGAGTTAATTGTGTTAAAGTTTAACCCGAAGGGCCAACACGTGGCTCCCAAGTGGCCATTTGGTATCATCACTATGTGTGAGTAACGCTAAGTCTTTCAAGATAACCCTAAGAGTCTGACTCAAAGATCCAATTAGGTAGAAAGACTTAGAGTCCTACCCTAAGTCCCCTAGAATGACCATCCCCTGAATTCTAAAGGATAACCCAAGTAGACTTTAGGATCCTGTCTCAGTAGACCTAGACAGGCTCATGCCCTACCTCACAAAGGAGATGTGTCTCACACATACTCTTATGACAAAGCCAAGGCATCGTCATTTACCCCTTGAGGAATCACCCTCATTCGGGACTACAACCCCTTTAGGGTGAAAAGGGGTACCTAAACCACGACTAACCCTTAAGGGTTTGAGTGGCCAAGTCATACCCTAGACCTAGAGCTAATACTTAGTGAGGACACGAGTGTGCACTGTAGGCAAACACGAGTGTTCTGCTAAGCAAACTCCCTAAAGCTAGGTTTGGATAACCCTAAGTACATGACCTTGCGAGTGCTTCACGAAAAGGCTCTTGCTAACAAGCTTAGGTTGTTCAACCCCTGGATTCCAAGGAGAACACTCCCCTAACCAAGTGTGCCTAAGCATACCTGGATTCCTCTCCGGCAACTAGGATCAATCCTGTACCAAGGAGCATACCTGTGTGCAAGATTGACCATGCCTGTTCCTGTATCAGTGTTGAAGACTCCTCCTCGACAGGATTCACCTCATGTTAGTTCCTCAGCACATCCGCAGGCTCTCTCCACTCCTGTAAGTTTGTGGATTCCTATATAGGGTTCTTCCAATCCTATATTAGTGTCAAAGGTTCCTCCTCAACAGGATCCACCTCCTATTGGTTCATCAGCACACTCACAGGCTCTCCTCACTCCTATGCATCCACGGACTTCTGTACAAGATTCTTCCAATCCTATACACTTGTCAACATCTACACATGTTTCTCCCAATCCTGCCTTTTTTTATTACTTTTCGAGTGCTACCCTTGACATTGAGGTCCAAACCCACACCCACTTATGAAGTAGGTGTTCTCTGAAGAGTTATAGATCTCAGGACCAACTCTCCATGCAGAATTTAGACGTTAGCCGAAAGTGATAAAGTACTTCAAGAATTTAGAACTAACTAAACCCTAAAACACACCACACTTTAGGCAGTCCTACTGACCGTACAGAATGGCTCTAATACCAATTGTCAGAGTTTTTAACCCGAAGGGCCAAAATGTGGCAACACGTGGCTGCCAAGTGGCCATTCGGTGTCATCACCCTGTGTGAGTAATGCTAAGTCTTCTAAGATAACCCTAAGTGTCTGATTCAGAGGCCCAATTGGGCAAAAGACTTAGAGTCCTACCCTAAGTCCCCTAGAATGACCATCTCCTGAACCCTAGAGGATAACCCAAGTAGACTTTAGGATCTTGTCCCAGTAGACCTAGACAGACTCATGCCCTAACCCCACAAAGGAGATGTGTTTCACACATACCCCCGTGACAGAGCCAAGGCATCGTCACTTACCCCTTGAGGAATCACTCTCATTCGGAAGTACAACCCTTTAAGGCAACAAGGGGTACCCTGAACCATGACTAACCCCTAAGGGTTTGAGTGGCCAAGTCATACCTAGACCTAGGGCTAGTACTTAGTGAAGACATGAGTGTGCACCATAGCGGACACGAGTGTTTTACTAGGCAAACTCCCTAAGGCTAGGTTTGGATAACCCTAAGTACATGACCTTGCGAGTGCCTCACGAAAGGGCTTTTACTAACGTTCTTAGATTGTTCAACCCCTGAATTCCAAGGAGAACACTCCCCTAGCCAAATGTGCCTAAGCACACCTAGTTACGAGACCTAACCTCCCTTGAGCAAATGCCCAAGGCTTAGCACCCTAGCGCGAGCACAAGCATGCCTGTTTGTTAGAGTATCCAACCCCTTAGCAACATGCCCATGACACAACCCCAAAGGGCATGCCTCGGGTATTGTACCGTGTGACGTTTAGCCCAGTGTCACATCTCCATGTGACATTGCCTTCCCCGATGTGGACTATCATCCATAGCCCTTAGATTCAAGAGACGCACCAAGTGCCACAAACGTGGCTCCTAAATGCGAACTTTAGAACCCCTTAGTGTACCCTTAGGAATTGGTAATGTGAACCTGTCAAACACAATTCCACACCCACAGTTGGTCAAGGACACGGATGTGTCTTGCTTGGCCATGAGTGCTACACCCAGCTTAATGTGGAGGAAGAAGCTAGAGACAAGCCTCAACCTCTGCCTCTTGAATCGTGCATCCCAACAAGACCTCCCAGGCATGGATTCGCTAACATTAAGGGTAAGCTACCCCAAAGGTGGG
This sequence comes from Selaginella tamariscina, assembly GCA_003024785.1. Classification (NCBI taxonomy): domain Eukaryota; kingdom Viridiplantae; phylum Streptophyta; class Lycopodiopsida; order Selaginellales; family Selaginellaceae; genus Selaginella; species Selaginella tamariscina. The sequence goes on from PUQB01000131.1 coordinate 208,279, forward strand.
ACATACTCTTGTCATCTGGAAGTTAGGGCGGCACAATAGAGGGTTGTGCCTTGACGACACAAGCTAGAGTTTGCATCGGGAGAAGAGTAACAAGCTCAGTTATGAACCCAAGAACCCTCACTCCTATATACTACCTTATTTATGTGACGGAGCCCCCCCCCCCCCCATCTTTTCTATATGTGTAAGTGGGTTGGCATGGAATGCCAGCCCCTTAGTTAATGAGATGAGTTTGCACACTAACCCCTACCCCTAAACCCTACCCAAGGGAGTGGGGGTTTTAGAGCGTGGGTAGGGAAACCCTAGGGGTGTTCCTAACCCTATTTAACATGCCAAACTCATCTTAACTAGGACGTCAAAATCGGGGGTGGGTTTTCTAGAAGGTAAGTGCTACCTTCGCTTAGAGTTTCTTCCGACATTTAAAGATAGCTGGCCAGACTACCCCTAAACACCTAAGTGCACTAAGTGGGCTGTTTCTCACTACATCTAGGGTCCGTCATCATAGTACAGTAGGTAATAACAATCAACCTCCAAAGTAAAGGGTTGAGTCATAGTAAAAACTATGACAGTTCTTCTGCTTAAACACCCACCAAGACCACCTTCCACAGGCACCAGTTAAACATATCAATTACACCCCTTTTTAGAGACGTCCCAATAACAAGGGTGGGTAAGCAAATTAAAAACATGCAAAAAGTCTCATAGTTTTTAAATATAACTAATCTTTATTTTGACCATTGATTATTATTACCTATCGAACTATATAAACAAGCCTTAGGTGTTGTCAAAGCTTTTACCTGGTGCCACAAAGGCGGCTTGCCAGGTGCCAACCCTAGAATCCCCTCTCTAGAAAACCTCACAGAATCTGGTAAAGTAACCCATGTTAGGAACCTGACGCTTAGGAACTTAAGCCCCTAACTGACCAAGTCCACGAACGAGGCTCACCTTGTGAATTAAGACACACGGACTAGCTGAGCTATGGGTATCGTTCCTAGCTTGGCGTGGTTGAGGCGGCCGGAGCAAGCCTCAACCACTAGTTTTGCGAATGTGATCTCGAGCAACCCCTTTAAGCTTGCGAGCAGGTTTTTTGGGCCAAGGAATTTGACTAACTCCTTGGAAGTGATGTACTCCCATCACAAAAGTGCGATACTGCCAACGATAAGGATAGTCTAACCCAAAGGTGGGATGTACCCCTGTCGTATGGTAGTTACGGTTGTCATTTTACTATGACTTGACCCTTTACTTTGGAGTTTGACTGTTGTTACCTACTGGATTATGTGACGAACCCTAGATGTAGAAGAAAACAAGCCCACATAGTGCACTTGGGTATCTATGATGGTCCAGCGGGTGTCGTTAGGTATTTACAAGAAACTCTAGGTAGATAAATAAGGTAGAGTATATGTAGTGAGCTTCCTGGGTTCAAAAGAGAGGCTCGTTAACCTCCTACCGGTGCAAGCTAAGCTTGTGTGGTCAAGGTGCAACCCTCCGTTGTGCCGCTCAAACTTTCACACGATAGGGGTACAACCCACCCTAGGGTTAGACTATCCTTATCGGTGGCAGGATCTTGCCTTTGAGATAGGGGCATGTCACTTCCAAGGAGTTAGTCAGATTCCTTGGTCTGAAAAACTTGCTCGCAAGCTCAAAGGCATTGCCCGAGTTCACGTTCTGCAAAACTAGTGGTTGAGGCCTTGCTCCGGTCGCCTTAACCACGCCAAGCTAGGAACGACACCTAAGGCTCGACTAGTCCGTGTATCCTGATTCACAAGGTGAGTATCATTCGTGGACTTAGTCAAATAGGGGTTTGAGTTCCTAAGGCTTGGGTTCCTGATATGGGCTATTTTACCAGATTCAGTGGGGTTCCAGAGAGGGGATTTCAGGGTTGGCACCTGGCAAGCCGCCTTTGTAGCACCAGGTAAAAAAAATATGACTGGGCAGCACAACAGAGGTTGTGCCTTGACGACACAAGCTTAGCTTGCATCGGTAGAAGGTTTACCAAGTGAGTAAGTGGGTTGGCACGGAAATGCCAGCCCTTAGAGAAAATGGTTGTCCTAACCTAACCCTAAACCTAACCCTAGGGGGGGGTTAGGCGTGGGTTAGGGAAACCCTAGGGTTAGGTCAACCCTAGGGGTGTCCCTAACCCTTATTTTGACAAGCTATATTTTGTGAAGAACCCTAACCTGAAACGTCAAAACAGGGGAGAGTTCTCTAAATGGAAGTGCTAGCTTCGCTTAGAGTTTCTTGCAAATACCTAATGACACCCGGCCGGACCATTACTAGATACCCAAGTGCACTATGAGGCCTGTTTCTTCTACATCTAGGGTTTGTCACATAATCCAGTAGGCAAACCCCAAAGTAAAGGGTCGAGTCATAGTAAAAACTATGACACACTCCCTGCCTTTGAAAATGTTAACGTCCTCATTGACGTCTAACTCCAAGACTAGACTAGGTTAAGAAAAATTAACTGAAAACTAACGCTAATCACTCTATGCAGAGTCAGCAAAAGTTCACAAGTTTTATTACCCCCCTTGTATTACATGAACTAAATACTTCAGAACCGTCGTTCACTGAGTGAGAACTCAGCTGCCAGAGGTACCACCTACGACAAGAAGTCATTTGGAGACCTTTTGCACGTCTGCAAAGTCTGTCACCCGACACAGACGACAAGTTAGTTAATTTCTTTTTAGTTAACTAGAATTTATATCGGAGGCCTCTAGTTAATGTTGTCTATCGGCCCCTAGGTTTAAGAAGAAATAACTTTATTTCTCAATTAGTTTGAGACCTTGCCTCAAACTCATTCACCAACTCCATCGCATTTTGTAGATTCTCCAATGGTTCCCATGTCAATTCGCACGCCGGATAGCCTTTCCATTTGACAAGATACTCAAACTTACGTTTTTGCAGTCCGTAAACCTTCCTTTTACCCAATATGGATTCGACTTCGTACTCCATACCTTCATGAACTAGCTCAGGGGCGGACGTAAGTTTTCATATCTTTGCGGATGTTTCTCATCCTTGTGGAATGGCTCGAGCAAATTGACATGAAACACATTGTGTATTGTTCCCAACTCTGGAGGAAGATCTAACTCATAAGTCACTTTCCCTACTCGCTTCACCACCTTGTATGGGCCTATGTAGTGCGATAGAAACTTCTTCGAAAGAGTCGTTGGAACCTTCAGGTTTCTGTACTTAACAATACCATATCCCCAACCTGATACTCTACATCCCGTCGATGCTTATCGTACTGCTGAGGATACCTTTCTGTGTTGTAGCCATTACTTGACAAGCAGCTTCCCATGTCCGATACACTGTCCAGTGAACTTTGCTATAGAGGAAACATCGATTGACATCGTCTTTCGGTAACACCATACTCTGAGGAATACCACCCTTATTCCCAATCAACACTTCCATCAGGCTACATCCGATCGCAGTGTGTCGAGTTATTGTAACATATCTCAGCCATATCCAAGTGTTCAGCCCAATCAAGTTGATCACCTTGAAACATAGCATCTAAGATAGTCTTCGACTTGTCGGTTCACCCTTTCCATTTGACCATCAGTTTGCAGATGGTAGGCTGTAATAAACTTGAGCATTACCAAACTACTTAAACAATGTTCCCCAAAACTTCCCGTAAATCGAGGATCCCGATCTAAGATCATCGTTTCCGGTAGGCCGCGCACTCTTATGACTTTGTAGAAGAACAACTTTGCTACTTAAATAGCATTCACTGTCTCTACAGTTGGAATGAAATGAGCAACCTTTGAAAACCGATCGACTACCACCATGAGCACGTTAAAACCACAAGATTTTGGCAATCCCATGATAAAGTCCAAAGTAACACTTTGAAATGGCTGCTCTGGAATCGGTATACACTGCAACTTCCCAACTCGTTTCTTCACTTGTTGACATGTGGGGCATGTTTTGACATACTTGGCAACATCATTATCATACTCGGCCAATAGAATCCTTGTTTCAACAAAGCCAACGTCTTATGCCTTCCACCATGTCCTGCCAAAGGTACGTTGTGATGCTCTCTTAACAGCCTCTCCCTCCATGTCCCTTCTAGAACATAGAGTCTCTTTTCTTTATAATAAAGAACTCCACCTCGTATTGCAAAATGGGCTTGTTTGAGTGCATCCATTCAACTTTCTATTCCTGCTGGAATATTACCATCTCTTCGTAATTGATGACCTTTTTCCTCTTTGCCACCAGGCTCAAACTTGTTATGAGGATATGCTGTCACAAATTCATCTACCAAAGTTGACATGGGTGCTGACATAATACGAAGATGACCCTTCCTACTGAGTGCATCAGCTACCACATTGTCTTTTCCCGCTTTATGTCTGATTTCAGGCTGGAATCGTGCCAACTTCTGCTGCCATCTAGCATACTTTGGTAATAGCTTCGGCTGTTTTTAAATACCTTAGAGTTACACTATCTGTTCAACCATAGTGCCATGACTTGGAAGATAATGACGCCAATACTCCAAGGAAGCAACAATAGCATACATCTCCTTTTCATGAGTAGGCCATTGAGTTTGCACGGCATCTAACTTCTTCGAGAAAAAGGACATTGAATGTGAAAGAGAAAAATCCTTACCGAGAGGAAAAGGTGCGTAAGGAAAATGAAGGAAAGGCTGTGAAAGAGGAAAATCCTTACCGAGAGGAAAAGGTGAGTAAGGAAAAGGAAAAGGAAAAGGAAATCTCGGAAAGGAAAAGGATGATGTGGTAAGAGGAAGGGTAGTTAAGGGGTAGTTAGGGCAAGGGAGAAGGGGTCTCCATAAGGGTCTCCATAAGGGTCTCCACAAGAAGTTCTAACAGGAGAGAAGGGGTCTCCATTTGAAGTTCCAGCAGGAAATAGAGGTTCTCTACACTTTGTCTCTTGTATTCATGTAGTAATGAAAGGTGCATATTATAGGATCTTGTGTGTATGTATGTATACTCTCAATGAATGGATCTAACAAGGCAATAGCCAAAATCCGTTCTTGCCCTTGACTTTGGAGACCAGTCATTGTGGCTTTGAGAGGAGTTAAAATATATGTAAATGTGAAGAGTTGAAGGAAAGAAAGTGTGTAGCCTTCTTAAAGGTTAGGAAAAGGAAACCAGTTAAACAGGAAAAGGTGGGGTTTCCAGTTTTCCTGTTTAACAATGACCTAACACGTCACTTAACCTACAACACTCACCGTTAATGAAGGTGTAAGATTAGCTGGGGGATACCCCCAATACTTGGCACTGCTACCAAACAAATAATTAACATGTGAGCACATTGAAAGCCTTTCCACGGCCCACCCTTCAGAATATCCTTCTCACCCATCATCTCCGCACCCCTCCATCCCCCGGCAAACACCCTCTCATTCCCGATTTTGGTGTACACAAAAAATGATCAATTGTGTGTTACCACATTCATCATGGATGACAGTATCCACCAACTTGACTTGTTGGAGGGGCAAGAACATGCTCCGAGGTAAACATTGGAGATCTAGACTTGCATTGCTCCCGTCCCTTGGCGCCGACATGGGAAGCTACCATCAAAACTGTGCGCCAATATGTGCTTGCCAACAAATTTGTGTCTGTCTTTAGGCGTTTGCAGTCTTGGAGCATTGGGAGCAAGAGCCTGCGATCCGGCGGCACATCCTGCAATGTGCACAAGGCAAAGCATGCACCCCAAGTCCCTCGGCATATAGCAAAAAGGAACTCAGAGAGTGGGATGTGGATATGAGGTGATGCTGAAGCTCAACAACATCGATGGAAGCTGGATCATTAGCTGCACCAACACAATGCACACTGGCCATCCACCGTGACTTTTCGATGAGTCCCTCGCTGCCATTCCGAGTGCTCGTTGCTTGAAGCACACTGCAAAGATGTCCGCCGCATCGAGAACATGCACTAGGTTGGCATGAAAACCCAGGCACAACCTCCAAACCGTATCAAGGAATTAGACTTATCGAAGACCTCCTCATAGCTGCAGACATGAGCAACATTATGCTACAAAGAATATTGCAAAAAGCTCGGCGGCATGACATCAATGGAGGCTCTTGTGGAGATGCTATGAAATGAGGCAGATGCTAGTGTTGTCAGCATGGTTGCAGTCAATGCAAATAATCAGGTTACTCACTTATTTTTTCAGCTCAAGGTTACCCAAGTCTTCACGCACTGTTGGGGGTCAAACATCCTCCTCATAGACTGCACGTACAAAATGAATGAACATTGCTTGCTGCTTATGCACATTGTTGGCATCGTTGCAACCAGCCAGAGTTTTCATCATCATTCACCTTTTTGCCTAGTGAGGGCATTGCTTATTGCTGGGCTATTCGGTGCATCACTGCAACATTGCGGACACCCCTAAGGTCATTGTCTTGGATCACGAGCTTGCCCTCATCACTACAATTGAGATCGAGTGGCCGTTGACATTTATCATCATTTGCCATGGCACATTTCCAAAACATTGTGCAGCACTGTAAGAAAAGCTACGCAGATGGCAAGGGCAATGGTGAGGGCAGAAATAGAAATGGCGATGCAGCATTAAAGAAATGGTCAAGTCATGGAACGTTGATGTTGTTAGAGCACCTATAGAAGTTGCTTACTTGGCGGATGGCAGCGTTTCTCAAGGAAAGTGAATTGCCACACCATCCGCTACCTCGAGGAAAACAAGCTACCATGGAAAATCCACTTTTTCGATGCTTGGGTTAACTAGGTTATGCACTTTGGGAGAATGACGACCTCCAATGTTGAAAGTGCACATTGGCAAGTCAAAGGGTGCTTGGCAAGCTGGCTGACCTCTATGGTAAGCGCTAGGGGAGGTGGGTTGAACCTAATTAACCCTAGCTTGCGTTGACACTGCAGGCACCTATGGAATTGATTATGAATGCCGTTGCTGCACAGGCTAGAAACATTTTCAGAAAGCTGGAGGTGGAGAAGACGTAGGCATTTCCCAACCTTTCTGGTTCCCTTTTTGAACGGTTGCACCAGCAAGTTTCGCACCATGCGCTTAAGCTTGTACAAGCAGAGGCGACCAAGGGCAAGGATTGGAACCGAAAGCTGGCGACAATGGACCTTACTGGTGTCAAAATCATACCTTGCATGGGGTACCAGCATACTATGCTAGGCATTTTGTGTGCTCATGACATTTTTCAATGGCTACAGGAGGGTGAGCCCATTCCGGTGGAAGCTTTCCATAACCAATGGCAGCTTGCCAATGACGGAGTGTAGCAAAACCTAGAAAAGGTCGGCAATTCTAGAACCGCACTGCATCGAGCGACCACAGGGATGACCATCACACCATCACTCCACCCTGTGGTTTGAGCACACAGAACAAGAGTTCAGCAGTCACAAGCTCAGGCTCCACGTCGGCGTGGAGGACGGGAGGAAGCGTAGCGCTTGCACCGCAAGCAATGGTAGTAGCCATGCATACATTGGTACAGCTTGGATGGCAACCGCCATCCTAGGTGCCATCCCAAGTGCCATCCCATTTTCTGTCCCAGGTGCCATCTCAAGTGCCGTCCCAGCCATTGCAGCAAGCGCTACTGCCCAACAAGTTTTGACACCACAGGAGTGTAGACAACGACTGTGCAAGAGGGTTGCAATCAACTTGGCCACAACCGACGGATTGCCCTAGCTAGCCAACAATGAATAGACTTTTTTTGAGTTGGCTATGATGTCGTGAGAGAGCTCGTTCTGATTGTGTACAGTGCGCTTTTCCCCTTCCTGCTTTGCTTGTCTCCATAGATGCAGTGAAGTAGCCGATGGTGACAATGATTCTTTATTTTATATATCATGAGAGGTGTACTCACTACGTGGCAAAAATTCACCACACAACTGACAGTTGCTGACGTGTTCTTTAGAGAATGAGTACAATGTGAGAGTGTCGATTAAGACATGTGATATATCAAGATTGTCGGTTGTGGCACTAGATATAGGTCAAGTTACCTGATTTCCATATCAATTTGTTAGAAATGTATATTAGCTTATATCTACTCCTTGAACTCGTCAGTGTTATAAAAGAATATAAAAGTCAGTTGCAAAAGGCAAATCATAGCACTATGACACTTGGTAATAGATTTGATCTAAATTTAAATTTATACATGTATAGTCATGCACCTATAGAATTGCCTCTAGTCAGATTGATGTTTACAAAGAATAGGGTTTTAGGAATAGTACTCTTATATTGGAAAAGAGTTTGATTTCAATAAAAATTTCATACATAGTCTAATGTAGCTATACATTAACAAGGAATAGGTATAGAACAAACCCTTATGCAAGGGGTAATAAGAAACATTGAGAGATGCAAAAATATGAGCATAACAGTGAAGATGTAGAACCATTGGAAGTCAAGAAAACATAAAGGTATGAGATGGATTAAAATTGTTTATTGTGCACATGATGACAAGGTTGTCAAGTGCATGTAAAGTTAAAGAATAAAGTAAAGATTTATTTTTTATTATCCTAGAGGTCGGCAATCAACATTAACTAGAAGCCTCCAATATAAATTTTAGTTAAGTAAAGAAATTAATTATTATGTTATTTCCATTAAGTGACAAACTTTGCAGATATACAAAGGTTTCTAGGTGACTTCATGTTACAAGTGGTGCCTTCGGCATCTGAGTTTACAACCCAATGAATAATGGTTCTAAAGTACTTAGTTTTATGTAATGCAAAGGAGATAATGAAAATTATGTAAATTTTTTATTAACTCTACATAGAATGATATGCTAGTTTTGGTTAATTTTTTCTTAACATTATTTAGTCTTAGAGTTAGAGTTATCCATTAATGAGGACATTAACGTTTTCAAAGGTAAAAGTATATCATAGTTTTATTATAATTATTCTTTACTTTGGACGTTGATTATTATTACTTACTAAACTATATTGACAACCTCTAGGTGTTGAAGAAAACACACCCACTTAATGACTTAAGTATGGAAAAAGAATATTCAAAGTTTTTCCATATTAAAATTTGCACCAACGTTTGACATATCACTTTGCACAATGCCCACCTAAACAAAGTACACTGGCCCTTACACTGTAACTTAACCAAACCACAACACACATTTAGTGATTCAGTCCAATGTCATTAGGTATTTGGAGGAAACTCTAGGCAAAGTTAGCACTTCCATTTAAAAAACTCTTACCCTCATTTTATGTGTTCTAGTTAGGTTTTTGGTTGGTTCTGGTGAGTTCAACATGTCAGATATGGTTACAAACACCCCTATGATTAACCTAATTTTGAGGTTGCCCTAAACCCTTCAAGTTCGGATTTAGGGGTCAACATGTCGTTAAGTTAAACTTACTAAGTATATTCCTATTAAAATTGAGATTTCATGTTAGCCCACTTTACAAAACATGAAAACGGGGGGAGGGGAGAAGGGGGGTCCTATCATATACATTAAATAGGATGTGTAATGAGAATTCTTGGGTCCATAACTGAGTTTGTTATTCATAAGTTTGTGTCATCAAGGCACAATTGTCCCACCTTGACTTTCAAACAATAGAGGGAAGTTTCACCTTTGGGGTAGCCTACTATTAATATTGACGAATCCGCACCTAGAAAATCTTATCAAATTACATGTTCCATTAGTTAAAGGTTAAGGCATGTCTTTAGCCTTTTCCTCCACATCAAGATAAGAGCAACACTTGCAGCTAGGTAGGACACATCCGTATTCTTATCCAATCATGGGCATGGGATCTTGGTTAATAAATTTTCTTTATCATGTTCATGAGTCACGAATGTGGCACCAAGTGTAAATCTTGACTCCAAAAGGCTATGTGAAATAGTTTACATCTTGGGAAATAATGTCACATGAACATGTGACATTAAGCAAAATAACACATGGTATAACAATCAAGGCACGCCCTCTAAGATTGTGAGGTGTGCTTGGCTGCTAAGCTACTCAAGGGAAGTTAGATGTCATCATTGGGTGTGCTAGTATGCACACTTGGTTAGGGGGTTGTTCTCTTTAAAGATGCGAACATGTCCAGGGGTTGAATAACTTAAGCTCATTAGTAAAACCTTTTCATGAGACACTCATGTAGTCACATGCTTAGGGTTCTCCAAATCTAACCTCAGGGGTTTACTTAATACAACACTCATGTTCACCTTAGGTACATATTCGTGTTAACATTAAGTATTAACCCTAGGACTAGGGTATGACTTGGCTACTCAAACCAGTACCCCTAGTTGCCCTAAAGGGGTTGTCACTATCCACGTGTATATCCATTATGAACGTAAGTCAATACATCTCTCTACTCTCTCTCTCTCTCTCTCACTCTCACACAATACTTTAGGATAAGGGTGAATTTCAAAAGGTATGCCTTAGCTATGTCATGAGGGTATATGTGAGACACGTTTCCTTTGGGGGGTTAGAGGATGAGCCTATCTAGGTCTCTTAGGGTACGATCTTAAAGTTTACTTAGGTTATTCTTTAGGGTTTAGGAGATAGTCATACTAGGGGACTTAAGGTAGAACCTTAAGTCTTGTGCTTGTTTGGCATATGAGTTATACTCTTAAGGTTGTCTTGTAAGACTTAACATTGTTCATACATAATGTTGATGTTAGCTGATCACTTTACAACCACATATTATACCTTTAGGTTAAAACTTTAACAAAAAGTGTCAAATAAATGTGGTATGTAACAATTTAATATAAGGCAAGTTTGTCAGACACAAGGTAAAGAGACAAGTAAAGCAAGTATTCCATTTGTCTTATAATGATAAGAATTTATGTGGAATGTGTAATGTCATAGGCTCCCAATACCCTTCATGTTCCTGAAACAAGTTTCAAAATTAAAGAATATACCCAAGCCGCAGTTATATGCTTTGCATGCATATGTATTACATGTTCATCCATGTAGTGTCCATAGAATCTATGCACACATATTCATTCATAAGCCGGCACTTTACAATAAGAAGTTAACGCACTTTTCTTCTAAAGTAGCTGTAGGTGGTCAATTTTATTCATTATTCTTGAATTTGAGGCTTTCTTACACTTCACATTATGTCTGATCTTTCAATTCTTTTAAAATATACATCAGTGGACAAATCTGTGATGATGGGATGATATAGAGAGGGGAGGAATGTTTAAACTGGAACTTAAGTTTAACTTAATAAGATGTGTGTGTGTGTGTGTGTGTGTGAGAGAGAGAGAGAGAGAGAGAGAGAGAGATTTTCCAAGGTTAACAAAGTTGGAAGTAGTTAAAGGCGTATATATTAATTAAAATTATGTGTTTTAGAGTTACAATTGCAAAAATTTCAGATTTATTATTTAAAAATAATATATGGTTTAATCGTTTAATGTTAACTTCGATTTCTTATTTAGATAATGTTTTAAAAGTAAATTTTTTATTATTTGATTTCATTTGTGACAGATGCCCTAGAATACCAATGGTATATTCTAGCTATGGCAGACGGCGATGTGAGGGTGCGGATATTGCGCCCAAAGAGCGCCCCTCTGCAATGCAGCTACTATTCGACCGAGGTGCTCAAGCGCGAATTTGGCGGCGGCACTCTTCGGGATTCGACGGGAAAACTTGTACACGGGGGCGACCATCGGATTCATGCCGGAGAGTACATCTATGTTTGCGGTATGATTTGCTGAAATTAGTTTCCCATAAAACTTGCTCGCTGTCTCTCTCAGGTTTTGAGAAGCGCCTGTTTGATGGTCTGCAGCGAGTGAGCAAGTACAGCAAGGAGGGCCCCAGTGCTAGTCCTCCCCTGTCTCGTAAAGTCCTGCGTTTAGCCCTGGTGGAGTGGCAGCTTCACCTGCTCCGACATGGTGCTCCTGAACCGATGTTTAATTCCATGGGCGAAATGGCAGAGCTGATCCGGACGGCAGACGAGGACTGGCTGAATGGGCTGATTGGAGCGATTGGCGAGAGGTACAGCGCAGATGCTCTTTTTCCGGCCATACTCGAGTACGCAAGCGCACCCCAGGAACCTCCAGGTGTAGAACTTGTGCTCAAGCGCGGGTGGACTCGTCCTTACGAGGATCCTTTCGATTTCAAAGTAGTCGACTACGTTCACGATGTGCTCGAGGGCTATGTTGAGACCTGGTGCAACGAGGCTGCATATTACGCAGCATGGACCGCCATCATACAGAGCTCTGGGTGGGGAAAGTCAAGAACAATATGTCAGCTGTCTACCAAGGGAGTTCACGTGGCTTACGTCTCCTTCCTCAAAGACGGGAGTTCAGGGCTTCCCAAGCGAAGCCCCGTAGCCGACGTATTGACGGACGCCAACGACCCACGCAGTGTTGCGGCATGGGTTTTTGCCGTGCTTTTGGAGCTCTCAAATGGAGCTTCAAGTCCCGAGGATTGGCTGGCAATGCAGATGGAGGAGTGGGTGGGTATGCATATGGACGACAAACAAGAGGCCAAGGACAAGGCCAAACAAGAGGCCAAGGAGAAGGTCGAAAAACATAAGACACAAGTGAAGCAGTGGTACGTTTTCCTCTTTTCTATCTTGTGATTGTGCTTCTGGATGATTTTTGTGCTTGTCCGTTCCAGCTATCACCAACTCCGGAGGAGGTTTATAAGGAAGTGACTCTTCCGAATCCTGGCCCGGGAGAGCAATGGGATTGTCCCCTGTTGAGGAAGTGGGTCAAGAAGAAGACTGACGTTGTCTTCTCCAATTTGTTGGAGAAGACCAGCACCAAAGATGTCTCGTTGGAGAAGATGAAGATTGTGATTTGCCTGGACGAGGCCGCATCACTCTTTGGAGAGGTACAAGGCTCATTCTTAGCCACCAGGCGGTTCTTCTCCTGTATCCAGCGTGGATCGTGGATTTTCGGACTGGTGGCAGACACTGCAGGAAAGCTTGGCCTGGTGTTTCCCGATAAGATGAGCGCGCGTGCAACGGCTCCCGAGTCAAAGTTTTTCCAGCCGATCAGTGTGGTGGGCATTCTGCAGGGCCGCGGTAAAGAGCTTCTGCGGCTGATGTCTTCGCACTTGAAAAAGGCAGTCGATCCGACCATCCCCTCGGAATATGTGTCGAAGGAGCTTTTTGGGGTCGGCCTCTGTGGAAGTCTGCTTTGGAAGAGACTGACTTGGATGCGGCCCTTACGTTTGCCATGCAGAAACTCCTGGGCGGGATCCCGTCGGCACAAGTATCACGAGAAAACATGACAGAGGCCATGGGTATGGCCATTCTCGGGGTAGCAGCTGGCCTGGAAGTGGCGGCCTGGTCAAACTTAGCTAAAGATATGGTAGCGTTGCACATGCGGACGGTCAGTCATATTGCTGAAGAGCGTGATCGAGTTTTCTCGGCCGATGCATTGGAGCCGATATTGGGTGAGGCCGCTGCCAAAATCTTGCGATCCAATCTGAGCGCAGTGCTGGAGGTGGCTGAGAGGGTTTTCAAGCAGGCCTTTGTTATAGAGGGGCCGAGAGGAGAGATAGTCGGGCGCCTGATCATGGTCTTGGCCATGCATGCCTGTTGCAGTGGCCACCCAGGTGCAAAGTTCAACATGTACAGCCACCCTGTCAAAATCGCTGATTTTCTCACCAAGTTGTGTGGGGGCTTAAAGATTGAAGCCGAAGGTCTTGTATGCTTCAACAGGTTCATCATGGTCGACAGGGAAAGGATCACCGGGGAACACCTGCTCCTTTGTTTCATCTGCTGCGTGGCCATTATTCCGCAGCGCAATCAGAAGGGGTTCGACGCCATCTTGCCAGTACTACTTCCAGGGAATGATGGGAAGTACGAGCTGAGGGCAGAGAATATGCAAGGGGTGCCAGTTCAGATTAGAAACAGGGATACATACACAGTCGGGTCTGGTTCTCTTCTACCACATATCTGTGAGCTCGCGCGTGGATCGCTTGTAACACACATCAATGAGCTACCACCAAACGTACCAACGGCTGAGGGGGGACGTCCAGAGGTACCAACAGGAGGACGTGATCTACCAGCAAAGGTACCAATGGCGGAGGGCGGACGTACCAGTGATCTACCACCAAAGATACCACATGTCCATGAGCTCGCGGCAACAGCATCAACGGAAAGGTAAATGCTTTCCTGACAAATTTGAGTTTTCTGTATGTTTTTTAGACTTTTGAAGGACGACACAGCACCTTCTGAACCTCGGAAAAGAAGAAGATGATGAGCGAAATCCAAAGAGAATACGTGTTGACAAGGAGGCAGAGCTGAAAATGCCATTCGGCATTTATATGCATCTTGGAGGCCGGAACAAGTCTAAGACAGTAGAATTGGCAGAGGAAGGCCAGGTTTTGATCATTCATCAGCTGGAGTATTCATTCCTCAAGGTATTAATTAGTACATACTTTTCTTTGGCATTCTCATTTGTTATGTGCAGCCGGACGAGCTGAATGCCTTACGGAATCTGCGGTTAGCCTTCTTCAAGCTGGCATATCATATTCAAGGCAAGGGAGGAGAAATCATAAAGCATAGTCTCACCAACTACTTCAAGCCGGAGGAGGTGGGGCGTGTGGGTCTCTCAATTTGCTTTGGCTTTATGTTATGTTTCTCTTGTATAGCCCATGGAAGATCCATTCGGCCGCTTCCTCAAGGAGAAGGATACGTAAGACCGGAAACTTTATGTGTTTCATTTTGTTCCAGAGGTATGTGATTGTTTCGCTGGTTTAGTGTTCTCTAGGTTTTTGAAATAAATCAAGCTACTTTATGACTTACATTAAGATTAGAATAACAGAGATAAAACTTTATAACTTATCTTATTAAACGCATCTGACATTCATATGATTAAATGCAACACACACATAAATATACACACACCTAGATCTATATGCTGGACGTACACATTTTAAAATCTCATATCCTAAATGCCTGTGTAGCTGTGCATATATTTCCTTTATTCTATCTCATTTATTCTATCTCATTTTAGTATTTGAATAGGGTTGAAACTTACTTTAACATATTAAACTACCAGCTATTCTTATTTTAAAGTTTAATGCCGTTTTATTTTTTTCATCATTTAGCATTTATTAAATAGCATAGAGAAAGTATTAAGAAAAACAATTTTTAATATTATGTAAAAGAATCTAGTTGAATCCACATGGTTTGACTACTTACTAAAACAATACGAAAAAGTTCAATTTTATGTAGTTTCCCTATATGTACAGAGGAATATCGTAATTAACTTCAATATGAACTTAGCACGTTAGTATATGCTCAGTATATCTACATAGTGGTATCACAGTTAATTAGCCTAAAGCATATTTAATGTGTCATGAATGAATCTGGAAAATATTTTCTTATATTTTGCTTAAAAAGGAATTATGTTTTTTTTTTTTCCTTTTGTTATGGCTTTTTGTCTTTATAAAGGTGTGGATGTTTTATTTCTTGTTTGTGTTTGTTTAATCGTTCTCATCTTATGTGCTTATTTCAGTTTGAAGTGTGACGTCTAAGCACTGTGCGATTTTATATCATGGTATATTGTCGCACAGCCCAGGTTAGTTGTGTGTGTGTGTGTTATGTGTGTGTTACTTGTAA
The DNA here is from genome assembly GCA_003024785.1 of Selaginella tamariscina. NCBI lineage: Eukaryota > Viridiplantae > Streptophyta > Lycopodiopsida > Selaginellales > Selaginellaceae > Selaginella > Selaginella tamariscina. The sequence goes on from PUQB01000131.1 coordinate 223,725, forward strand.
GTATTCTATAATCATATATATATTTTAATTTTTTGGCATGTTTAAAATTTAACAAGAGGTAATCATCGTTCATATTCATCCCTATTGTCCCATGGTTTACTTCTTTCAGGTAGGTTGTGTGTGTGTTTTTAATACTTCCATCATATATATATATATTTTGGGATATACACATATATTCATATTATTTGTAGGATGTAACCATACATCCTCTTGTAGCTTATTCCTTCCAGGTCCTCTCTCTCTTTCACCGTGTTGTGTCTCGTTACAAGGCTAGGTATATTTGTTTTTTAATGCACACATACGCATATGTTTATTTTGCAGCATATGGTTGTATTATAAAGCGCACACATGAATTTGTCCTCAGTAAGTGTATATATAACATAGTTGTGTATTTGTGTGTATATAAATACACACATTCTATGTTTTATTAATGTATTTTTGATATATATATTATTTATTGTATTTTGTTTGTTTTAACTTTTAAACAGGATATGTCTAGAGGAATTGCACCCACTCCATATGCCTGTGCACGTGTGTGTGTGGGTGATTGCATGCTTAATTACATATGCATTATGTAAATTATATATGTGGTTTACATATAAGATGTGGAGTATATAAAATTATATGACTATATTTTCGTTGTTTATTTATAAAGGATACTTCTCAATATCAATACATAACTGATATAGTCCATAATTATTAATTTGTTACAGCTTTACATACTTAAATGCGTGTGCATAGGCACATGTGTTATGATAAGTAAAATAAAAGATGTCATAATTGCTGTATTATATAAAAAAAAATAAATGGGAATAATACTAAGTGTGGTATAATGTAACATGGATGTGATAAAGATACACATATGAAGATACATGTTACGTTCTACTGTACTTAATATTATTTCCGTTCTTTTTTCATCTGATATAGTAACTATAACATCTTTTGCTTTACCTATTATAACACATGTGCTTATGCACACGCATTTAAGTATGTAAAGTTATAATAAATTAATAATTATGAATTATACCAGTTATGTATTAACATTAAGAAATATCTTTTGTAAATAAACAAGAATATAATCATACAATCTTATATACTTCCACGTCTTATATGTACAACCACATATATAATTTACATATATACACGCGTGACTAAACACGCAATCACCTATACTCACCCATACACAAGCACCTGGAGTGGGTGCAGTTCCTCCAGACATATTTTATTTAAGAATTAAAAAACAAAATAAAACATAATAAATAATATATGTATGCAGAAATATATTAATAAAACATAAAATACATATGCTTATACACACACAATACGTAACTATTTTTATGTATATTTATCGAGGGTATATTCATGTGTGTGCTTTGTAATGCAACCATACGTTGCAAAACAGACATGTGTGTGTGTGTTAAAAAATAAATATATCTAGCCCTGTAATAAGACATAACACGATGAAAGAGAGAGAACCTTAAAACAATAAGCCGCAGGAGGATGTATAATTACGTCTTGCAAACAATATGAATATATTATATATATTTCAGAATATATATATATATACGATAGAAGTATTAGAAACACACACATAGCTCACATGAAAGGAATAAACCATGGAACGATGGGGATGGAGATAAATATGACTAATAATTATCTCTTTTGAATTTTTAAACATGCCAAAAAATCAGATATATATATGATTATAGAATACTTATAAGTAACACACACACACAATCTAACCTGGACTGTGGGACAATATACCCCATATAAAATCGTACAGCGCTTAGACGTCACATCTAAAACTGAAATAAGTAGACAACGATTAAACAAACACGATGAAGAAATAAAACATCTACACCTCTATAAAAACAAAAGCCATAGCAAAAGGAAAAAGAAGAAAACACAATCCTTTTTAAGTAAAATATAAGAAAATATTTCCTAATATTTTCCGTACTCATTACTTTACGTTCAGGTTCATGACACATTGAATATGCTTTAGAATATGCTAACTAACCGTGATACCACCGATCAACCATGTAAATATACTAAGCATATACTAACGTGCTAAGTTCATATTGAAATAGGTGTACTTTGTATATATATATATATATATATATTATAACACATGTATATCTTAAGTTTTGCATTTGTAGGTGAGAGTGGCTCTCCCTGTGTTTGGGGCTGACACAGAGATTGAAGTTTGTTCAAGTGATCTTCTACTCAGCAGATAATATTTAATATATAATAAAATGTATGTAACTTATTGGGTTGGAAGTTTTGTGTGTTAAGAATAAGACATATATATATATATATATATATACAAACCTGCTCATCTGAAATAAACTCCACAATGGTTCCTTTGAAACTTTGCCCCGAAATTATATCAACTCCATCTCCAACCTTCATCTCTACTTTTCCATAATTACCGAATTGACCTTGCTCGTCATTAGTAATGATTAAGTTAACCCTCTTCTTAAGCTGTGAAACTCTAAACTCTTCCTCTTTTACTTTAACCTCTTTACGAAACGCCTCCATTTAATATTCAGGAATAGGTGCAGGTAAACGTATATCCGCTATATATATCACCGAAATATAGATAATATACAAAATATTATAATATATGAATACATATAGTTTAATTATTATTTTTTAGTATCTATAAAAATTAAATATGAGAGACTCACTTCCTCTTGTGTGTCAAGGCTCCTGCGAAGCTGAACACCGAGCGTTCTCTTAAAATATGCCAATAAACAGGTGTAGTTAAGACGCACCGAATAAAAATATGCCCTAGCATCTGCCGATAAATATACATCAAAACTATATCTAAAAAATGATATATATAAAAATTATGCAATATTAAAAAATTTGCTGTTAACTTACAAGAGCCTTCATCGCATATTTTGGTTCCTCGATATACAATCTCTTTTTGGAATCCTGGGAGGACCAAATCTAAACACATTATAGATTATTAGCTGGGAAATAAATATATGTGTATATACACACATATATTTGTATCATTAATATGCATATACATACGTACAGACACACACACATATATATGTGTGTGTGTACCTCGAATTCTCCAAGAGGAAACTCAGCCTGAAGTGTTGTACGGAGAGCATCAGCCGCTTCAACTTCGTTATTAGAGAATACCCGTAGTAAATACCACCATATATATATATATATATATATATATATGACATAACTTTCTTGTGTGCGCGCGCGCGCGTGTGTGTGTGTGTGAGAGAGAGAGATGTATACATGTATGCTTTTAATTCTCTTTTGGTAGATAAGAACACAGCATATACACAAGTTGGGATATTTCAATATATACGAATATATATATATGTGTGTGTAGGCTTAGGGTTTAGCGTGTTTGTCTTTTAACGAAAATGTAAAAGAATCTAATTGGATAACTACAAATTATACTTACTATAAACTATACTAAAAATAATTTACATTTATGAATTTCATCGTTTATTACTATTAATTAACTTCACTAAGACATTTATTTACACGTTAGTACATGCTGTAACATACTCACATGTCTAACTACAACTTATATTTATTAAAAACAATACAAAAAAATTTAGTTTTATTTACTCTATGTACATAGGAATATCATTCTTACTTTTATTATTACTATTCGTAATTATACTTGCACATTAGTATATGTTTAACATATTCATAGGTCGACCAATCATATCACATATGCTAAAGCATATCCAATGTGTCATGAAAGTAATAAGATTCATTCCGGATCATGTTTTTTTTTTTTTATTTGTTACGGCTGCTTGTATTCATAAAGGTCTGGATGTTTTGTTTCTTCATTCTGTTTTGTTTAATTACTTTCATTATGTGTGCTTATTTCAATTTTAGGTGTAATTTTATATCATGGTATATCGTCCCACAATCTAAATTAGTTCTATGTGTGTGTGTGTTTTGCTTGTAAGTATTGGTATATTTCTATCATATATATATTTTGATTTTTTAACATGTTTAAACATTCAGCAGGAGGTAATCATCACTCATATTCATTGTTAGAGCTGTGTGTGTGTGCATGGCTTAGAATACGTGTGTGTATTGCTTATAAGTATTCTAAGTATTGTAAGTATTGATCATATATATATTTTGATTTTTTAGCATGTTTAAACATTTAGCATGAAGTAATCATCACTCATATTTATGGTTAGAGCTATGTGTGTGTGTGTATTGCTTATAAGTATTGTAAGTATTGTAAGTATTGGTATATTTCTTATGTATTGATTATAAGTATTCTAAATATTGTAAGTATTAGTATATTTCTATCATATATATATTACATGTTAATACATGCTGTAACATACTCACATGTTTAACTATAACTTATACAAAAAAATTTAGTTTTACTTACTCTATGTACATAGGAATATCATTCTTACTTTTATTATTACTATTTGTAATTATACTTGCACATTAGTATATGTTTAGTATATTCATAGGGTCAACCAATCATATCACATATGCTAAAGCATATCCAATGTGTCATGAACTTGAACGTAAAATAATAAGGTTCATTTCAGATTATGTTTTTTTTTCTTTTTTATTTGTTATGGCTACTTGTATTTGTAAATGTCTGGATGTTTCGTTTCTTCATTGTATTTTGTTTAATTATTTCAATTTTAGGTGTGATTTTATATCATGGTATATCGTCTCACAGTCTAGGTTTGTTTATGTGTGTGTGTGTGTGTTTTGCTTGTAAGTATTGGTATATTTCTATCATATATATATTTTGATTTTTTGACATGTTTAAACATTCAACAGAGGTAATCATCACTCATATTCATCGTTAAGCTGTGTGTGTGTGTGTTGCTTAGAATACGTGTGTGTGAGCTATGTGTGTGTGTATTGCTTATAAGTATTCTAAGTATTGTAAGTATTGATCATATATATATTTTGATTTTTAGCATATTTAAACATTCAGCATGAGGTAATCATCACTCATATTCATCGTTAGAGCTATGTGTGTGTATTGCTTATAAGTATTGTAAGTATTGGTATATTTCTTGTGTATTACTTATAAGTATTCTAAGTATTGATATATTTTTATCATATATATATATTTGATTTTTTAGCATGTTATTGTGTGTGTATGCCTTCCTCTAGAATTGCTTATAAGTATTTTAAGTATTGTAAGTATTGGTATATTTCTTGTGTATTTCTTATAAGTATTTTAAGTATTGGTATATTTTATCATATATATATTTTGATTTTTTAGCATATTATTGTGTGTGTATGCTTTCCTCCATAAGTGTAGTCAATAAGAACAAGTACTTTAATCTTATGGTATGAAATTTACTAAAGTTTATCACCTGGTAAGAATCAAATCTAAGACCGCTCTAATATGAAATGTTAGAACCTTTCACTCTCCCTTATGCCAATTAGGTAAAGGATGTTTACGAGAGGGCCTTGGTCACGACGACCCAATTATACTTGAGTCTTTTTGTCCACGTATTTTATAATATTTACCCAGGTAATCAACCCACTAAGTTAAAATAATTTATATTATTTACAATATATTTATATTATTTGCAGTATGTAACCATACATCCTCCCGTGGTCTATTCCTTCCTCTCACATCGTGTTGTGTCGTTGCAGGGGTAGGTATGTTTGTTTTTGAACGCACACACACACGTACACGTGTCTGTTTTGTAGCATATGGTTGCGTTGGTTGCATTACAAGCGCACGTGTGAATCTACCCTCAGTAAGTATATATAACATAGTCGTGTATTTGTGTGTGTATAAGCATATGTATTTTATGTTTTATCAATGTATTTTTGCATACATATATTATTTATTGTGTTTTCTTCTGTTTTTCAGCTCTTAAACGGGATACGTCTGGAGGAACTGGTGTGTGTGTGTGGTGGGTGTGGCTGACTGCGTGCTTAAGCACGCGTGCACTATGTAAATTATATATATAATTGTACATATAGGATGTGGGAGTATATAAGATTATATGACTGTGTTTCATTGTTTATTTATAGAGGATACTTCTCAATGTTAATACACAACTGGTATAGTTCACGATTATTAATTTGTTATAGCTTTGTTTTCATATTTAAATGCATGTGCGTAAGCACATGCGTCGTGATAATTAAGACAAAAGATGCCATAGTTGCTGGGAATAACACCAGGTGCGGTAGAACGTAACATGGATGTGGTGAAGATACACAGTTTAAATCGATTTCATGACTTATTTCTCTGTGTTGCTGGGATTGTTTACTGTACTAGTGAGGTATGTCTCTCTCCCTCCTCCTCCTCTCTCTCTCTCTCTCTCTTCTCACTCACTCACACACACACACGTACGTGTCTAGTACAGATCATTGACCTAGTCGGTACTTCATACCAAATCGTTCAACCAGGTGAAGCGGATGTAATATTGTTTGTCCTTATCGTCAAGAAGATCATTTACGAGGCTTTTCATGTAGACGGTGAATGGACAGTACAAAACACATGCCAGGTCATATGCTCGTGCTTTATGTATAAAATCGTATATTGTACTACTTCATTTAGTCTTTAATGTTCTATTGGAAGTTCATAGTTCATATATTATAAACAGCTCACATGTTCATGTATATGGGATCGTTTGTCAATAATGTAATACAACTCTCTCTCTCTCTCTCTCACACACACACACACAAAAAAAAAAAAAAAAAAAACAAACAAACAAACACGATGGGTATACATAGCACACGGAAGTCCACATGCATAATGTATCATTTGTGTGTAGAAAGAGAGAAACATATAGATATGTGTATGTGTGATCTATGTATGTATGTTTGTATGTAAATAACGTGTGGGATGTAATGGGTATACATATGGAAATATTGCGGCTCGAGTATGTGCATTGCGAATATTTTCAATCTAAGGTCAGCCTAACTATTGTGTGTGTGTGTGCGCGTGTGTGAATCCATTATGTTTGTATGCATGCTTGTTCAGCCTTCAACTTTTTATCTTTGAGTATGGAAACATATGTGGGTTGTATCTGTATGTAAATATACCCATATATGTGTCTGTGTGTAAGTCTACTCTCATTGTTTTTGATGTAGATAACTGGTATACGAAGAGGCACTTCCAGTTTTGTTACTATGCTTCAGACTGCATAAGGGGTGACAAGCGTCTTTGAGGTTCAAAATTGATTGTAGATCCTGCAACAGGTAAGTATCAGTATATAGTGTGTCAATACACATGTATGCACATACATATGTGTGCGTGTTTTTGTTATGAGAAATAATATATTTTTAGCAGTATAATGTACAAGTAATACTAATTTTACGTGTTAAACATAGCTTATTTTCCGGTTTACTTATACAAACAGGCACGAGTTCGGGACTGGAAATCAAATCAGATGGTCAGGCATTAAGGCTCTTTGTAGTGACGACCACGTCTGTGAACATGGACCTCAGAAGCGTGTATCTTAGACGAGCATGGGAACTATGAGCGATCAACAAGCTTTCAGAATTTGTGTGCGTGTGCGTGTATGTATGTGTACATATAAGTATTTCATTATACAATCAATATATGGTTTTAGATGTAGCTGTATATATACAAATTGAATTGTATATGCACACTCATCACCCATGTACATCACTAATAGCCACGTTATTCTAACGTAATATCATTAAAGCAGAGCTACATGCATATACGTCTATTCATAAATATATATATTGTGCATACATTAAAGCTAGCGTATGTATGTATTTTGATTTTCTGTCTGTGCTTTTGAAAGGCTTCCCAGACGCATATGCACATGTATATAGCACAATATGCATAATATTTAAACAGGATATGGTGTGAGTATGTGTGCATGTGCACGTGGGTCTGTTGGTTGTATATAGAATGATCTAAGCAGGATGTGCATGAGGCATGTTGTGTATATGTACATAGCTATACCCAAATGTGTATATGTACACAATCTAATATCTGATATGTTTGCACAGCATATTGTACACATATTATGTATGTGTGTTTGTATTGATGCATGAGCTCACTAATGCACATGTAGGTTAATACCTTTACAATATATACATTCCATATATATATATATATATATATATATATATATGCAAATAGGTCGATATAAGAAGCTCTATCCCGAGAGAGAGAGAGAGAGAGAGATTGCTTTCCTACCCCAGTTTGTTATGTTTGTGTCAGTATAATATGTATACAAGTATCCTGTGTGCGTGCGAGTGCAGTTTCACGTATGTGAGCACTCAGCATGCTGCTTAACTTCAAAAGAGCTATATATCGTTCTACATATGCACACGCACACCCGCATGATGCATGTGTACATGTATATATAGAAAAACACACGTACACATGAGCTGACTTGCCTGAGATAACACACTGGCGTTGTAGAGACATTGATGATGAGCTTCAGCTGTTACGGTCTCCCAAGTACTCTATCCTCGACGAATCGGGAAATGCAACACGAACAACACGCTCCACCTCCTTAACATTATCCTCACCAGACAACCTCTCTCTCTCTCTCTCTCTCTCACTCTCTCTCTCTCACACACACACACACACACATAGAGACAATACATATACACTATATACATGGCATGTCTTCCTGAGCACATTAACGTTTCTGTATTATGAAGATACACTTACACAACGAAGTTATTAAGCTTGTCTGAATCCTTGAGCTTCGTGTAGCAGTTGAGGAGGAGCGTGGTACGGTCGAGGCCTTTCTCATGTAGCCTCTAGATATTTTGAGATTGCAAATGAGCTAGGGATGCAAGAACTTCCATATCACGTACTGCGGCTCTAGCTGTCGGATCGTACGTATGCGCTGTGACATTGCCTCATCGTTGCAGTACAAGTGGCCTCCGTACCTTCGAAGTCGCTGCTGCGTCTGCTTGCCCAGACTTACAGAAGTTGTAAGTAAAAATGTATATGTATATGTATTGATTAAATCTAGGAAGTACCTCTCAGCATATGCCTATATATAATAATATATATTATATGCATATAGATGCATATGGTTTATATGCAAATGTATGAAACAACTAGAGAGAGAAAGAGCACCTTGGAATATTTCTCGTTTGTCCAATCAATTATATAAATAGCCAAGGCCATATTCAGTACATATCTTTACACCAGCAGAGATGGTCAGGCATGCACACGGAAATAGCATATATGAGAGGCTATTTTTTATATTTTAAATTTTCAGTTATATATTTTTAAAGTTGTAGAACAATGCTAGCATATTTATTAATATATTATAATGTGGTTATTTGTGTAAGAAAATGCATAATAAATGGGTGGTAGATTTTGTATACACTACTAACCTAAAAAAAAGGAAGGGTCCAGATCCTGCCACTTACACCTAAATGACCCTAAATAGATTGGGACTAGGTTTTATATGTGATGCGATCCGGAGTGCCATGGCGCGCAGCAGCACCTTATTTGTGCTTCCCGAAGTCACTGTATCTCCCGCCACGGGTCGCTGCCAAAGCAAAAGACACCTGGTTCTGGAAGAATTACGATAAACAATACCGGTCAGTGGTTTCAGCTGACCATCCTGTGTGGTAATTTCTGCTCTATTTATATAAATATAAGGTGGTATTTCATACTCTTAATACAGGATTGGGTATCTTAAGAACGTTGAAAGAGTCAAGGTCGCACATATCGAGCATGCTAAAGGGATAGCACAGATGCTAGGACTGGAGAAGGAGCAGAAAGCTTACACAGAAGAGCTGCAAGAGTATCTAACGGAGCACTTTATCAAAGACAGCCAGGAACTTGATGAGTCCACAATGCATGTGTCTGACTTTGTGGATGAGAACGCTCCGAGGTCCGTGGGATTCCCGGGTGGCTTTGTCTATTTCACAATATGGTGTCTTTTACATAACCAAGTTGTGAAAATGCTTTTCACGATCTACATAAGAGATGTCGACTTGCACAAGAGTATGCAGGTGTGTGTGTGTGTGTGTTGTGTGTTTGTAGCTTTCTCACACAATTTGTAAATAAACTAGTTAAACTTACGATGTTTTATTCATTGTAGCTGAGTGATTGGAGGTATGTGGTTGAAGAGTCTGGCGGGGAGCGTGGAGAGGTTGAGATTATTTCATGTCGCTGCTCCACTCCTTCCGGAGTTTCCTCCTCTGAAACTCTTATACCTCTTTACCCACCAGAGAAAAAGGTAAGAGGTTCTACATATACTTTAAATTTTCATTTGAATTTCTTTTTGTTTATCTTTTATATTGTTAGAGACTACAATTTTACACACTATATATCATATTCACATTCCATATGCTCTCTCTCTCTCTCTCTCTCTCTCTCTCTCTCTCTCTCTCTCTCTCTCTCTCTCTCACACACACACACACTCACACACACACACACACACACACACACACACACACACACACACGTGCATGATATTTTAAATGAAACTGTCTACTCTCAACAGAAACGAAGATTTGCGTATACATGCACATAAACGTACAAAGTGCAAAAGCTCTTCCTTATGACATTCTTTTTTAAAAAAAAAAAAAAAAAACTTCATCTATTTCCACTTATCCATACCAATCCAAAAAAAGTCTATAAATTTTTCAATTTATATTATATTAAAGAGCTAGGGTTTAGGGTTTTTTTGGCATATCAATAAGAGCTCCATCTTTTGTACGTTTCTCAATTAATATGTCAAGTATTTCTGCTCCTTGAGTATCCAATCCATAGTGTACTGTATGAAAAATAAACTATTAGTCCATATGTGTGCGGGCGCGAGCGTGCGTGTGTAGCATTAGAAAGTTTAGAAAACATCATGAATTAAGCTAATGTAATAATTAATAAGCTACGCACACACACACGTTTCACATTCATATATATGATTAACTACCAGGTAAGAAAACCATCTTTGAGAATGATTTTTTCTTCATCAACGGATGGGATTTGCACATCATGTGTGGTCTTTTATCAGTAATTCTCCTCAAACACGTCGGAGAATCGAGAATAGTCTATCGAATAAAGAGTTTCCATGGATGTCGGGGTTATCAGATCTAACGAACGGTCGATAAGCAACAAAGCAGCAGGCCTGGTGGCTCGTCCGAAGCTGTCCGATGAGAGAAACTAGACCCAGACTAAATAGCTAGATATATACCAGATATTAACCCTCATGTACAACTCTATCCTATTTCACATACATATATGCCAATCTTCAGTATAAATGGTATTGTCTGCATATATGCTCTGTGTGTGGGTGTGTGTCACACACACACACACACAGATGGAGGACTAAAAAAATTGACTACAAAACCAATTATGACACACACAGAAACATGTGTATGCACATATATACCTGGGCACCCAAATGATGAAGAAAGCTGCACAAAAACAGTGTAAAGCATCTTTCTCTCTCAACACGAAACTTCTAGAGCTGGTGTCTCAGACAAGTCAAATCCATCCTTTCTTAGTTCCTACATGAACTTAATAATTAATTCATATCTAATATGTTACCGTATGTGTGTGCATAAATACCTTGCCAGTGTGCTGGGCGTGAGCCATTTGCCAATATATATTCCTTCGTCCTTGAGCGTTATTTAAGTTATGCATTACTTGAAAGAAAATGCTTTACCATTTATATTTTAATATAGTTATTATATGCATAATATAATATTAAAGAATTGTTTTTCTTTTCTCTATGTTATTTACTAAATGTTAAATGATGAAAAAAAATAAAACAGCATTAAACTTTAAAATAAGAATAGCTGGTAGCTTAATATGTTAAAGTAAGTTTCAACCCTATTCAAATACTAAAATGAGATAGAAAATATGCACAGCTACACAGGCATTTCGGATATGAGATTTTAAAATGTGTACGTCCAGCATATAGATCTTGTGTATATTTATGTGTGTGTTGCATTTAATCATATGAATGTCAGATGCGTTTAATAAGATAAGTTATAAAGCTTTATCTCTGTTATTCTAATCTTAATGTAAGTCATAAAGTAGTTTGATTTATTTCAAAAACCTAGAGAACACTAAAAAACAACACATACCTCTGGAACAAAATGAAACACATAAAGTTCCGGTCTTACGCATCCTTCTCCTTGAGGAAGCGGCCGAATGGATCTTCCATGGGCTATACAAGAGAAACATAACATAAGGCCGAGAGAGACCCAACACGCCCCACCTCCTCCGGCTTGAAGTAGTTGGTGAGACTATGCTTTACGATTTCTCCTCCCTTGCCTTGAATATGATCTGCCAGCTTGAAGAAGGCTGACCGCAGATTCCGTAAGGCATTCAGCTCGTCCGGCTGCACATAACAAATGAGAATGCCAAAGAAAAGTATGTACTAATTAATACCTTGAGGAATGAATACTCCAGCCGATGAATGATCAAACCTGGCCTTCCTCTGCCAATTCTACTGTCTTAGACTTGTTCCGGCCTCCAAGATGCATATAAATGCCGAATGGCATTTTCAGCTCTGCCTCCTTGTCAACACGTATTCTCTTTGGATTTCGTCATCATCAACATCTTCGGCTTGTCTGCTGAAGGTAGATAATCAGGATCCCAGTCTTCTTTCTTGGGATCATCCGAATCAGAGACTCACGGTATTCCACCCGGCCCACATTGCGGCTACTGTGATCATCACATTAGTTCTTTTACCAGAAAAGAAAACTACAGGTAAATTTACCTTCTTCTTTTATGAGGTTCAAAAGTCTGAAAAACATACAGAAAACTCAAATTTGTCAGGGTACAGAACCAAAGCATTTACCTTTCCGTTGACGCTGTTGCCGCGAGCTCATGGACATGTGGTATCTTTGGTGGTAGATCACTGGTACGTCCGCCCTCCGCCATTGGTACCTTTGCTGGTAGATCACTGGTGCGTCCCTCCTCCCTGTTGGTACCTCTGGACGTCCCCCTCAGCCGTTGGTACCTTTGGTGGTAGCTCACTGATGTGTGTTACAAGCGATCCTCGCGCGAGCTCACAGATATGTGGTAGAAGAGAACCAGACCCGACTGTGTATGTATCCCTGTTTCTAATCTGAACTGGCACCCCTTGCATATTCTCTGCCCTCGGCTCGTACTTCCCATCTTCCCTGGAAGTAGTACTGGCAAGATGGCATCGAACCCCTTCTGATTGCGCTGCGGAATAATGGCTACGCAGCAGATGAAACAAAGGAGCAGGTGTCCCCGGTGATCTTTTCCCTGTCGACCATGATGAACCTGTTGAAGCATACAAGACCTTCGCTTCAATCTTTAAGCCCCGCACAACTTGGTGAGAAAATCAGCGATTTTGACGGGGTGGCTGTACATGTTGAAGAACTTTGCACCTGGGTGGCCACTGCAACAGGCATGCATGGCCAAGACCATGATCAGGCGCCCGACTATCTCTCCTCTCGGCCCCTCTATAACAAAGGCCTGCTTGAAAACCCTCTCAGCCACCTCCAGCACTGCGCTCAGATTGGATCGCAAGATTTTGGCAGCGGCCTCACCCAATATCGGCTCCAACGCATAACAAATTGGAGAAGACAACGTCAGTCTTCTTCTTGACCCACTTCCTCAACAGGGGACAATCCCATTAGGATTCGGAAGAGTCACTTCCTTATAAACTCCTCCCGGAGTTGGTGATACTGGAAAAGGACAAGCACAAAAATCATCCAGAAGCACAAGCACAAGATAGAAAAGAGGAAAACGTACCACTGCTTCACTTGTGTCTTATGTTTTTCGACCTTCTCCTTGGCCTCTTGTTTGTCGTCCATATGTATTCCCACCCACTCCTCCATCTGCATTGCCAGCCAATCCTCGAGACTTGAAGCTCCATTTGAGAGCTCCAAAAGCATGGCGAAAACCCATGCCGCAACATTGCGTGGGTCGTTGGCGTCCGTCAATACGTTGGCTACAGGGCTTCGCTTGGGAAGCCCTGAACTCCCGTCTTTGAGGAAGGAGACGTAAGCCACGTGACCTCCCTTGGCAGAGGGCTGACATATTGTTCTCGACTTTCCCCACCCAGAGCTCTGTATGATGGCGGTCCATGCTGCGTTCGCTGTACCAGGTCTCAACATAGCCCTCAAGCACGTCGTGAACGTAGTCGACTACTTTGAAATCGAAAGGATCCTCGTAAGGACGAGTCCACCCGCGCTTGAGCACAAGTTGCGCTTGCGTACTCGAGTATGGCCGGAAAAAGAGCATCTGCGCTGTACCTCTCGCCAATCGCTCCAATCAGCCCATTCAGCCAGTCCTCGTCTGCCGTCCAGATCATTTCGTGTATGGCATTAACCATCGGTGGAGCACCATGTAGGACCAGGTGAAACTGCCACCCGCCAGGGCTATCACGAGACAGGGGAGGACTAGCGCTGGGGCCCTCCTCGCTGTACACTCGCTCACTCGCTGCAGATCAAACAGGCGCTTCTCAAAACCTGAGAGAAACAGCGAGCAAGTTTTATGGGAAACTACCGCAAACATAGATGTACTCTCCGGCAGGAATCCGATGGTCGCCCCCGTGTACAAGTTTTCCCGTCGAATCCCGAAGAGTGCCGCCGCCAGATTCACGCTTGGGCACCTCGGTCGAATGGTAGCTGCATTGCAGAGGGGCGCCCTTTGGGCGCAAGATCCGCACCCTCACATCGCCGTCCGCCATAGCTAAAACCCTAAGTTTTGAAAGGAATATACCATTGGTATTCTAATATCCCATCGATTAAATAATAAATAAATTTACTTTTAAATCATTATCTAAATAACAAATCGATAGCGTTACATTTAAACGATTAAATAAATAATAAATCACAATATGTGAAATTTTTGCAATTGTAACCCTAAAACACATAATTTTAATTAATATATACGAACTTTAACTACTTCCAACTTTGTTAACCCCTCTCTGTCACACACACACACATCTTATTAAGTTAAACTTAAAGTTCCAGTTTAAACATTCTGTTCTTTCTTTATAATAATAAGATAAAAAGATTTGATGCGAATTGCCGAGAGACTATTCTCATGTTCTTGGGAACCGGATGCTCACATTCTCCCCTCTCTCTACGCTGGATTACCTCGTCAGCCAGAAAATGTGGGGATTGCTCCCCAAACAGCAGCATATTATGCTTCCTTCCCCTCTCTATATCATCCCATCATCACAGATTTGTCCACTTATGTATATTTTTAAAAGAATTAAAGTACCAGATGTTTTGCAACCAACACACGGAAAAAGAAAAAGAAGTATGACTCAAAGTCAGGTTTCTCTAAATTAGATTCTTCGATGGAAGTAAATGGTGGAGGTCCTAGTAAGTTCAAACGGTTAAGCCTTCAAATTTTATGAGTTCAAAGGATTAGTGTGCCAAGCAGTTTTATAAAGGAGAAGTTAAGACTTGATGGCAAATTGTTAAAGGTGAACGTGGATATTAAAACAGTTGGAAACACATGAAAAAGGAGATTAAAAAGCAATATATGCTAGATGACCTCGGTTTGCGGAGTTTGGGGAAGTCCAATGGACCACATTTATCGATTCGAAAATGTACGACGTTTGGTGCCAAATATGAGCGATGATGAAACTCAAAGTTGCTTTATGACTTGAATGAAAAGATGTGAAAGGAGATTCAAAGGTACAAGCCAATAAGCTATTCAAGAATGTCAAGAAGGTAACTCAAAAGGTTGTTTATGGCATATCATTAGAAGATTTGTAAAATAAGGAGAAGGAAGCAAAATTTAAACCGAGGAGATTTCCTCCAAAATCTGGGTTCAAAAGGTTTGATAAAAGACCAACTTAGTCACCAGTGCAAGTCCCTTTATCGGCAATTCCAAGTTTTTGAACACATCAAGAACCACTGGATTTTGGAAACCATTAGCGTTACCACCACCTCAACAGGTCAAGGGTTCAAAAGTTTGCTCCCATGCAGTCTGTAGGCGGAGTTCCAAAATGTCATAATTGCAACAAGCATGATCATTTTGCTAAAGAATGTCGGGCACTCTCACAACAATTGGGTCATTTTAAAGCGATGGTAAAAAAGGAAGTTGTTGAACATGAAATGCTTAAAGATCCAGAAGACAAGTCAAATGAAGTAATGTTATGCCAGACACAACCTGTCTTATTTGCTATTCAAGACAAATTGTTATGTTTGATAAAAAGGCTATGAATGGATCGAGTCTGAATGATAATTAATACTGGAGCAACATATAATTTTATATTAACTAGTCTAACTTGTCGATTGAATTTGGATGTAACAAAAATGAGTGAAATAAAGATCAAAATAGGTTTTCAAAATACTAATAATATAACAAGGGTAGTTCTTATTTAAATTAAAAGTTGAAAGGCTAAGCTAGACTTAGTTGTCTTAAATATGACAAGGTTTGACTTTGTGTTGAGTATGGAATAGTTTCATAAACATGTAGCTAAAATGAGGGTTCCAAAAATAATCGAATCACACTTGTAATAGACAAAGAGGACATTAAAAAAACAACACTAAGATGGAGACGCTAATTGATAAAAATTGAAATCCTATGTTCCTTACCTTAACTCATTTGTGTAAGGCAGTTAAACATCAGAAACATGTATTTCTTGTAATGGTTTTGGATACTGGTGAAGTCAAATAGGAGACGGTCAAGAATCTGTTCTCAAACCTATTTTGGAATCTTAAACACGTTTAAAGATGTGTTGTTAGAAGACTTGCCACTCGAGCTACCTCCATGTCGAGGTGTGAACCACATGATAAAGATTTTGCTAAGTTCGTCTCCAGTGATAAGAGCCCCATATTAGTTGAATTCTCAAGAGTTGGTGGAATTGAAGAGATAATTGACAAAATTGAGTGGTTGAGGACACATTTGACATAGTCGATCATCGTATGGTGCACCGATCTTGTTTGTAAAGAAAAAGGATGATACGATGTGGATGTGTTTAATTATCAAGCATTGAACATGATAACTATAAAAATAAGTATCCTCTTCCACGAGTGGACAACTTATTTAATAGGCTAACAAAAGCAAAGTTTTTTCAAGAATAAATTTGAGATTTGGATACCATTAGATTCGGGTAGCAGAAAACGACATTGAGAAAACCGCTTTTGAATGCATTATGGATCATTTAAGTTTTTAGTCTTGCCATTTGGGTTGTGTGATGCTCTAGCAACTTTTTGCACAATGATGAATGATGTGTTTAGAGACTATCTAGACGAGTTTGTAGTAGTGTATATTGATGATATTTTATCTTTAATTCAACAATTAAGGAACATGGAAACACTTAGAAAAAGTGTTTTAGAGGTTGAGGGAGACCAATTGTATGCTAATAAAAGCAAGTGTGCATTTGGTCAAACTAAAATAGATTTCTTGGGACACTCAATTTCAAGTGGGAAGGTGGCCATGAATCCAAAGAAAATTTATGTTATTATCGAGTGGTCGACTTTAAAAGATGTGCATGAAGTTAAATCATGTCTTGGTTTGACAAGGTATTAATATTGAAGATTCATAAAAAGTTACTCAGAGATGGATCTCACGAAGAACATTCTATGGCATTGGACTCCAAAATGCCAATGGGCATTTGTCAAATTCAAAGAAGATATCTCTTCTAAGTCAATTTTGCAGTTGCCAATTTTGCCAATTTGAGGTAAAATATGATATTTCCGATTTTGTAATTGGTGGTGTATTGCAGTAAAAAGAACATCCAATATCCTTTTTCTCGAAGTAGTTGGATGCCGCACAAATTCAATGGCCTACTCACGAAAAGGAGATGTATGCTATTGTTGCTTCCTTGGAGTATTGGTGCTGTTATCTTTCAAGTCATGGCACTTGGTTTGGACAGATAGTGTATATCTAAGGTATTTTTGAAATGCAGTCAAAGCTGTCACCAAAGTATGTTAGATGGCAACATGATTTCTAAAGCTGGAAAAGACAATGTGGTAGCTAATGCACTCAGTAGGAATGGTCATCTTTGTATTATGTTAGCACTAGTGTCAACTCTAGTGGATAAATTTGTAACAGGTATCCTCAAGACGAGTTTGTTAAGGAGGCTTTGAACCTGGTGGCAAAGAGGAAACAAGTTCATCAATTACGAAGAGATGGTAATATTTCAACATAAATAAAAAGTCAAATGGATGCATTCAAACGGGAACATTTTGCTGTGCAAGATGAAGTTTTTTATTATAAAGAAAAGAGACTCTATGTTCCAGAAGGGGCATGGAGGGAGAGGCTATTAAGGACATGGTGGAAGGTGTAAAACGTTGGCTTTGTTGAAACATGGATTTTATTGGTCGAGTATGATAGACAATGTTACCAAGTATGTTAAAACATGCCCCACGTGTCAACAAGTGAAGAATCAATCGTAAAAACGAGCTAGAAAATTGCAGTATATACTAATTCTAGAGTGGCTATTTCAAAGTGTTACTTTGGACTTTGTCACGAGATTGCCAAAATCTTATGGTTTTAATGCCCTCATGTTGGTGGTCAATCAATTTTTAAAAGTTGCCCATGAAATGGCCTTCCGACGTCAATTCCCTATGTGAGCAACGCTAAGTCTTTGAAAATGACCCTAAGAGTCTAACTCAGATGCCTAGTTAAACAGAAGACTTAGAGTCCTACCCTAAGTCCCTTGGAATGATCATCCTTTAAACCCTAGAGGATATCCTGAGTAAGCTTTAGGATCCTATCCCAATAGACCTAAACAGGCTCATGCCCTAACCCCACAAAGAAGATGTGTCTTACACATGCCCTCGTGACAGAGCTAAGGCATCATCACTTACCCCTTGAGGAATCACCTTCATTCGGGAGTACAACCCCTTTAGGGTGTCAAGGGGTACCTTGAACCACGACTAACCCATAAGGGTTTAAGTGGCCAAGTCATACCCTAGACCTAGTGCTAGTACTTAGTGAGGACATGAGTGTGCACCGTAGGTGGACATGAATGTTCTAATAAGCAAACTCACTAAGGTTAGGTTTGGATAACCCTAAGTACATGACCTTGCGAGTGTTTTATGATATGGCTTCTGCTAATGAGCTTAGGTTAGTTCTTAAGGAGAACACCCCCTAACTAAGTGTGCCAAAGCACACCTAGTTACGAGACTTAACCTCCCTTGAGCGGATGCCTAAGGTTTAACACCCTAGTGCGAGCACAAGCATGCCTATTTACTAAAATATCCAACCCCTTGGCGATAAACCCATGACACGACCTCAAAGGGCGTGCCTCAAGTGTTATATCATGTGAAGTCTAGCCCAATGTATAACTCTATGTATATGTATATTGGGGCATGCATCTAAATTCATTCATACTTACAAAAATATACACAATATACATATATCATCTAATTTATATACATATAGACAGAGAAGGTGAGAGAGAGAGTCCATACGAGTGTTATATTTATTTATATATGTACCGTAATACATTTACTAATTTATGTGTGCTATGGATATATGTATATATTTTGTACGTGCAAATTAAAGTACCATTTATTAAATTTTGAAATTTATAAAAATTCTTCAGCACCATTTAAATATATATAAAAAATTACCTACAATGGTATAATAATGTATTAAATATATATATCTGAAAAAGAATCATTATCTACAGTTTAATATTTACCAAAATACCTTCTTTTAAATTAGATGTTTAATATATAATTGATTATTATTAATTAACATACATATGGAAGTTAAGCTGGGGGCTATGGATGTGGTGCAGCTGGGTGCATTTTTCCCTCAAGATTTGACAATGTACTCCCAAACGCCACATTTTTGTCTACAATAGCAACAGATTCATCACATTCCTCGGCCAGAGAACGGAGGCGGATGAGAAATGAGCGCAGGTTCTCCTCAATCCCCAAGTTTCCCCAAGAATCCCATGAAAAATCCCATGAATCCAGACCTCAGTATGAGCTACAGGAAGAAGGACAACACATCCAGTGATTTCAATCTTACAAGTCTCACCAGGATGGGAATGAGGTGTGCGTGTGTGTCTATATATATATTTTGTCATTATATTATAAACATATGTATGCACCATGAAAAATAGATTTGTTACTTAATGCAATGCCTAGATTGGGCATTCAAATACACGCACACGCACACGCACACACAGTGATTAATACTTTAAATATGGAATAATCTCCCATGAGAGGGAGAGAAATAAAGATCTCTCGTAACCGGTCTGACACAATTTAATCTGTACAGGTCAATCTGATGCGGATGCTTACGTGCAATTCATTTGTATAAATCATATAAAGGTTACATTAATTATAATGAAAATTATTATTAATTTATATTACAAATAGATTAGCATGTCAAGATAGAAGTTATGATTAGCATGTATAACACAAATTCAATTAAATCACATATAGCTAATCAATTAAATTTAAAATTGATTAGTGAGCAATTTTACATTATATTATAAAAAGATAGATAATCTTATATGCCTCATTTTATGGTTACAAGTATAAAGAAATTAGAAATGAACGTAAATTATTAGATAGATATCTAAAAAATGATACATATAATTAAAAAAATAACGGCAAAGTTAAATATATAAGATTTATAATTTTATGTATAATAGATTTAAAATAAAAAAATATCTAAGATACATAAGGATGAAAGATATGCAGGCTGGACATAGCTAAAATAAAATAGCGAACTATTAAATATGTATAAAATAATCAGCATTTAAGTTACTAGGTAAAAATTTTAAACTGAATTAAGGGTTTAATGCTAGTGACCAATATACATATATAAAGGAATATTCTTAAAAGATTCTGTATAATCCTGGCGTTAATGTAAAAATTTATAGATATAAAATTTATATTTTATAACATCTGAAAGTAATAATACAAATTCAAAGTTCATATTATACCTTAAAATTTAATTTATTATTAACATTATTCAATCTCAATTATTATGTTTCATTTGTGCACATATATTATCATATTAAAATAAGCATAACCTAGTTTCATTTTAATATACACATATTATACATATATACATTAATATTAAAAATCTAAATAATACACATTTGTTCCCAGCAACTTTAAATAATAAACATATTTTTTGTACATACTTCTTGAGTATATTTTAATTTTATATGCTTAAAATTTCTTAATAAAATTTAAGATTAAATTAAAATTTGGACCATTCAATTAAGATTATTCTTTATATATATACTTCATTGAACCTTAAACATAACATATTATTAAATATTTCGATTTTTCTATAATTAAATTTTCAGGTTAACTCATTTTCCTTTTATTCAACAATAATATGGTCACATTCAAGTTCTAACACAATATATGAGTTTAAAAATGTTTATAAAAATAATAAGTTACATGAACATTCCAATTTTGATAAAATTAGAAAGTTTATAACATTTACATATGTTGCATATATATGGATAAACTACTACTGGTATATTTTAATTTGTTAATAATACCATATTTAAAAGAATATGAATATATACACATACATTATGTATATTATGTATATTAAGACACCGTCCGATCAAATTTCAATCTAATAAATTAAACAGTAAAATGCTCAAATTATTCTTAAGAATATACTTTCAAAATGTTCTTATGATACAACATGACAAATACAGTAGTAGCAAAATAATAGAATTAGGGTTTATGGGGACATTCTTCCAGTGCTTGTAATCCGCAGAGGACGTTCCCATGGAGAATGCAATAGCATGTTCCCCGCATTTTCTCCTCAATCCCAGGATTTCCCGCTGTGTGTGCTGCAATTCAAGAACAAGGGTTACAATTACCAGAGCTCTATCTTCTGATAGTAAATCCGGTTAGTAAATCATATAAGCATATATATCATCATATCATAGGAACATTTACATATATGTATAGTAGTTCAATGTGTATGTTTATATACAAGCTGTGTTTGACATATTACATCGTCCATTCAATAATTCTGGTATGCCTTAATACATGCATAAAACATATGCTGTGTGTATATCTATCCTTGTGTGTGTGTGTGTGTGTGTGTGTGTGCACGTACGCACATAAACTGACGTATTTATACAGATGGGAGCCATGGGTTTTCGATTATTAGAGAGCCCGGGGACCATAGTTGATCTTGCAAAAATGCAGTTTGAAGAATTAAGGGATAATGTAAAGAGTCGACGGAACAAGATTTTTTCTATTAATGGAGGAGGTGATTATATATGATTGACTATTCTTATGAATTATATATATACTTCTACTTCTAATTTATTAATCACATTTTTATATCTTTATGTTAAAGGTTCGAAGGCTTAGAATTCAACAGCGGCTGAAAGGAGCAGAGCTTGGGATAGATGAGGACGATGAGGTGTGTGTAATCCTATTGTGCATATATAGGCATATATGTATCATATGCGTGGAATATAACGTTGCGTATGCACTCACATACATGTACTCCGTATATAGGGGCACATGGTTGCACAACATTCCCATTTTCTGTATAATGGACTATTTTATCTACACACCTATAAATGTAATCTTGTTTTGCAGGCGAATGACGTGCCAGAGTACTCTTCTCTGTTCCCGTTTCTACCACCTCTGGTACTCTCTCTCCCTCTCTCCCTCTCTCTCTCTCTCTCTCACACACACACACACGTCTTATAGTTATCTATGCTGAGTTTGTTCTTTTCTGTTTGCAGACACACACTACGTTGAAGCTATATTATGCAACATGCTTTGCCATGTGTGGTGCAGTGATCTTCTTTGGAGGACTTCTTGCTCCTGTTGTAAGTATATGATTTAAGATAAGTAATTAACTTTAAAGTATCATCTCTATATATAATACTATTAATGTTTTTGTGTCATCTCAGCTGGAGTTGAAACTTGGCATTGGTTTCACATCATATACCGATTTTATTCACCGGATGCATTTGCCCATTCAACTCAGGTACGTATGTTTTATTCACACCCAGACAGATAGGCACATGTATGTATGAGCGCGTGTGCACTTAATATTACAGATATGGATATACAATGAATACATATGATTATATACACCTACATGTAGATAATTACATATATAAGTGTTATTCATATTTTTATATATGTTTTATTATTTTACTAATTTTAGCTGTTTATTTTTATCAGTCAGGTGGATCCAATAGTTGCGTCATTTTCTGGTGTGCGGTGGGTGTAATATCTTCATTGATGGTGGTTGAGGCAAACAACATCAGGCAACAAGCTAAACAGCGGTGTAAATATTGCCATGGAACTGGTAAACATAATAATATATATATATATATATATATATATATATCATATCATATCATATAATATCTATAATTTATAATATGTATAATTTGTAGTTTTTATATTATAATTTAATATGTATTTTATATATAAGTGTATTCATACTACAAGAAATATTCAATCGTTCTTTGAACCATTATTATTATTAAAATGCATCACACATCTTTTCCATGTATAATATAGTGTAAAATACATCAATTAATTTTCTATTATAAATTAATTATTTAATCAATTACTCAAGGGTATCTGTCGTGTGGACTCTGCTCTGCAACTGGAGCAGTTTCAACAAGCGAATCTGTGGAGTGTAAAAGATGTCCAAACTGCTTTGGCGTAAAAAAGGTGCACGTGTGCGTGTGTGCGTGCGTCTGTATGTGTGTATATACGTCTACTATTATGGTATCTACGTAATCTCTCTCTCTCTCTCTCAGACAAACACACTCGTTAATTATTTGCTTACAATTATTTACCTACTTACTCATACTATGAATGTGATCTGCTTTTATAATTATTCTTACCTACACATATGTATAAACACAAACATATACACTTAGATATAGATTTCTTTGTGTATGTGTTGAGAGAGAGAGATTTTCAATACAAGGAAATATAGGCATATGGCAATGGGGCACACACACGCACACATATATATATATATATATATATATATATATATAATATATATATATATATATATATTTATATTTATACACAGGTGATGTGTCCTACATGCCTGTGCACAGGAATGGCACTTGCTACAAGAACATGATCGCCGTATTGATCCTTTCGAGCTCTAGGAGGTTAAATTAGTATAAAAATATGAAAGCGATTATCAACTAAATTGTCTCCGCTTTTCTGTAAACCTCTCTAGTATCACACAACACACTCAGGCACATACATGGAGCATACTACATACATAAATATAAAAATATGGTGTGTGTGTGTGTTTTAAATTGTTATTAAGCTGCTCACATTCTATTTTTCTGAGTTATATTTCTGTTGCAACTACATATATAGAGAGAGTATACATACACACAGTACATTGTGTAACGTCTAATTATATCCATAGTAGTTCTTCTCTATAAAGTAAGTTTAGATTATAAAAAATCTATAAAATTCTCCCTCATGTGTACACGTAGCATATACACAAACATGGGAATATATATATATATATATATATAAAGATATGCACTGACATAACATGTTACTTATAAAATATATAATAATTATTCTTTTGCTAAGATGTAATGGAAAATTACATAAGTACTCCTCAAGTTTAGAATAGTACAAATTTATCTTAAACGTTTGGAAAATGACATTTGGCCCTTGGCAAACTTACACTTCATTATTAGAATATGTCAAGTTAAATCTAATCATTTTAATAATTTGGTTTTTTTTTAATTGTTTAATTAAAAATTAAAATTAAATTCTGTAAATAATTAGTATTAAATTTCAGAATTCTTTTAAAGCTTTTTGTATTTACGGTTATTATTTTTCTTGCTAGAATTTTCAAAGTTAATATATTTTAATTTTGAAGTGTGTTGAATTTTAATAAAGGGTATTCATGCAAATGTAATATTTAAGTATTTCTATAACTTCAGGGGTAAATTTGTAATATCTCAAAACTCAAGGGTATTTATATAATTTTCTCAAGCTTTTTTTGACCGTAGTGCATATACATCTTTGCAGAGTGGGGTTAGGTGTGTCTTTTCAACCAACCACACTTGGCATTTTAAATGGTATCTACGCTATTCCATCTACAGTAGCGTGTGTAAAATATATATTATTTTAATAATTATATATAATATTATTAAATATATCTCAAAACCTATATAAAGCAACAAGTGCCGACTGCGTGTGCATATGTACACTTTAACTGTATTTAATTAATTAGTATTACTTTTATAAATAAAAAGTTAATTAATATTAAACTTAAAAACAAAGTGCTTTGCTGCTTGTTAGCTTGAGGACCCTTGTATGAGTTCTGTCATAGAATGTTTCTATAAATATATATACATATACACATGTACATATATACACTATATATATGAGTGTGTCTGTGTTAAGACTATTCCTATGGGGAGGAACACTCAAATTGGGGTTTTTATGGAGTGAGATGCAATGGAAGCGGCAATTTATTATTATCTTAGCAGGAAAGCTCGAAATTTATACATCTGAAGATCGAATTTCCAAAGAGGTACTCTCTCTCCAGTTTAATAGTATTAATAAATAAAAATATAATTAATTTTTCAACTTAGAAATGTAAATAAACATTTGAGTGGTGCTGGAATACCTTTAAAATGACAGATATGTTCTCAAGAATTTATTTAATTAACAATTGTTTAAAATTAACAGGCTAAATAGTGCTTTCTCTCTCTCTACATGCATTCATTGGAACAGCCATTTTTTGTGATTCAGTTTTCATTTAATATTTCTATGTAGTTAATAGTATAAACTGTTAAGTGATACTCTCTGACAGCACAATATATATAGTTACATGAAATAAAAAAAATCATTTATATTTATATAGTTAAGATTATAGTATACTTTAACCATTATTTGATGAAATTAAATGAGTATAAAAACTTTTTAATTAAATACCACTATGAAGTTTAATATATAAACACTAAGATGCAGTTAAAACTCCAGAAAACTTAATTGACTTATATTTATATAATCTCTCTCTCTGTCTTCTCTCTCTCTCACACACACTATATATATATAGAGAGAGAGAGAGGTAGAGGTATACACATGTATACTTTTAATAAGCTTAATCTCATAGACAGATGTGTAGATCAACAAAACACACACACACACACACACACATTTATACGTGGTATTACAGAGGAAGGTCTCGTTGGCTGGTGCTACAGTTAAGATAGTAGATTCCACCGAATCTGGAAAAGCATCTCTTGAGAATATATCTAAGTCGCATTTTTGGAGGAGCTCCTGCATTAATCAGAATTTACCTGAGCCAGAAGGAGCTATAGTTATTATCAAGTCCAGCCATGGTAAAAAACTCTTCATACTTGCATCAAACCAGGTAATTTTTATACATATCAAATATAAACAGACACGCACACACACACACACATGTGTGTGTGTTATGTATATGTACGTATGTAGTTATATTGCCATTCTTTGTCTTACATATACAACACATATTTGTGTGTGTAAGTTATTATTAAATAAATCATTTTACTAATACCAATAAACTAATACAAAGCGGGAGGCTGAACTATGGAAGGTGGAGATTGAGAAGGCAGCTATGAGAAAACCAGAGAAGAAAAAGAAGCCAAAAGGTTTATTACTGAGAATATTCTCATTTAAATCATCTAAGATGGGGTTCAACCGGTTAAGTTACAAAGGAGATTACGTTGGGAAGCCACTAATAAGCAAAGTTTTAGTGATAACCCCGGGTTTAACACTGTTCAAGAATGTACATCCTATTTAAGGCTCAGTAGCACATGCAGGTATATATTATTAAACTTTATACTTAAAACTTATTATAACACACATACACACATACACACTTTGATAGAAGAGTACTACTAGTTTGTGAGATGCTGTGTGTGTGTGTGTGTGTCTAGACACACACACACACATATATATATAAACACCGCAGAATATACATATTATATGTGTATATGTATATATTGAGTTATCCAGGTATGCATTTGAAGTTGCAAGTTCAATGGTTGACCATTTTAATGCAGCTTATCAAATGGGGGATTGTTCACTACCAAACGAGGTAGTATGTGTGTGTGTGTGTGTGTAAGTATGTATGTGTATACATATATAGCTACCAAATTTTACATCATTACTTAACTATTTGAGCAGTTAAACACATCATTAAGATATTGATATGCATATACATAAAATGTATGTAGGTATATAAATATAATAATTAATTATTTATTTATTACTTTTTTAGCTTCGCATTGAAGCTTGGAAAGGGACACTCTTTACAATTGTAAGGACTTTGCGAGACGCTCTTTTAATTGATAACTCATGGGAAGATGACTCAGAGAAGGTAATTTATTATATATACATAATAATAAAGATAAACTTATAGAAAATACATTAATGAAGTTTAATAATAATGATATGTACACAGTTATGGGTGGCATGTGAAACCTGGGTAATGGCAGCGGCACATGATAAGATAATGGGAGCTTGCGAACAAATGTTTGCGGTTAATGACAAAGAGTTAAACATAATACTATCAAAACTTAGACTGGTAAATTAATTATAGAAATTATAATAATATTAATTAATTAATAGTTAAACTCTTGTTTTAGGTTGATCCAACGGCACTAGGTATCACATCAAATTTCAAAAATGTCGCTCTTGGAGAAGCTATCCAGGTTTTTGCAAACATCAATGCATATCGAACCCCACTCGAAAAGGTATTAATATTAATACTTATAAAATACAGCCTTTATTATATATAATTTGTAATGCAAAGGTTGATGTTTTAGGCAGTATGCTTGCGAAAGACGGTTAATTGTGTATTAGAGGGGATTCAATGTCAAGGTATAATTTTCTGTATTATAATAAATTATTATATTATACATATGTATAATATCATAATAGTAATATCTTGCATACGTGTACAGAGAATGATTCAACTTGTACCGATGATCTTCTGTCCCTGATGCTGCTCCTAATGTCGCACGCTAAGGTTTTTATTTAAGTTTTATAAAATATAATATACATTATTTTGTTTATTTAAGTTTATATAGTGTAATAAGTTAAAATGTAATATAATATTTATTATGGTATAGTATAATTTTACAATACTGTACATTTTAACAGGTGCAACATCTGCAAGCCACCTCTTGTTATATGGATAACTTCTTCCACATACGTGACCAAGATAGTAGTGGAGAACTGAGGTACTAAATACTTTGATACTCATATAATTACATTAGTATTTAATAAATAGTATATATTTATATTAAAATTTATAGGTACCATATTACGAACTTTGTGGCTGCATGCACTTATTTATCGTCGGAGGAAATAAAAATATTATATGTAATATTGTAATATCACCAAGTTCAAGTACATCATCACCAAGTTCATCAAACTCTCACAAGGTTTTAGAGGGTTCAATAGAGTTAAACAGGTTTAATACAGCATTAGCAACAACTAATGATTCTTCGCCTGAATTTTTATTGGCACCCACTTATGTATAAAAATTTCATCACAATTATATAAATTATAGCTTTTGTATTAATTTATTTTAATTTTCTTATTCAAAATATTAAATTGCTCTTTAATTTAATAACGTTAACAGTATATATTAATAATAACATAATTAGGAAATATATCTTGCCCAATGTTTTTAAATAATCTTTTGTAAGGTAACTATGGTAGATATGTAAGTTACTTTAGTAAGTATAAGTAATTAAGGTATATAAGAAAATTAATTTTATAATTAAGATAATTTATTTACGATAGTCCAAATATAATTAAAATATATCATTTACTTGTATATATAAACCTTAATTTAAATATAAAAGTTATCTTTAGTTTTATGTTTTCTTATTTTTTTTGTGTTATTTTTTTACATTGGTGAAGTTATTGGAGTATATGTCTAAGATGAATTATGGATTTAACTTAGTATAAGTATTATCAATTCTATATGTAATGATGTCTTTTGTGATATATTTTTGATTTTTAATGCCTTGTGGTATGTTGTTAATTGTGTATATAAATTTATAAATAAATAAAAAAATAAGAGTTTATATATATACAAAGTGAGTTTATATATACATATATAGTGTAAATAATTGTTTTGCATGCCTCTTTTGATTTTCATTTCGATCTTACTTAAGATCTCTTTTTTTATAATCGATATTATACCTTTTGTAATAACCACTCTTCTTTATATAAATGCTTAAGCTCCTTCTCATTTAATTTTTATTATTTTATAAGTTCCTCTATTCTTTTTAAAAAACACTTATGAGAATCTAATAAATAAGTTTTAAAAGCCTATGCCATATACATTATCAAATAAAAATTTGCAATCGAAGCGAATCTTTATAGCATAATTATATAACATGTTTGTATGCTACCTAAAACATATAAAAAAAAAGGATCAGACACAATGAAAAATTGCAAACATAAAAAAATTGATCTTTAATTAAAATTTAAGAATGAGAACCTATAAAAAACTGATTTTTAATATGCTTTTGTAGTATGTTGTGTTGTTAATTTTTATTATCTTTATAATATATTATGTTGTTAATTCTTACATCCTTATGATATATTGTGTTATTAATTTTTATTACCTTTACGATATATGTTATGTTGTAATATGTGTTATGTTATTAATTTTTGAGTTGTTTTTATTATCTTAATTTTGAGTCACCTTTACGATATTTAATGAAAATAAAGAAGGAAAAAAAAAATTCACATAAAAAAGGTAGAATATAAAGAATTATGATTTTCTTATAATTTTAATAAATAATACACCAATTTAACTTGCACAAATAGCACATGTTGTGGGATTAAAACACTGAATGTTAGAGTGCCAATATTTTAAGTGTCTCACATGAGAGCTATAATAATAAATTATGGTTAATAATCCTTCTTGAATTATTTATACTCGTGTGTTTGATGATGATATTGTATCGATAGTACTGCCAGACTTTGCCAAGGATTTAAACTCGAAAGGTAATTTATATATTAGATAAATATATGTATCATGTGTTAAATGTGGTTTCTTTTTAGATTTTGACAGACACGATGAAAATACCGAAGATAGTCTTACCACAGTTTGCTACCACTCTATATATAAATATAAGTTTTTTAATATTTGTATTTTACCAACTCTATATATAAATATTAGTTTTTTGATATTTGTATGTGTGTAGAGCTCTCTCTCTTTCTTCGGCAATTTTGATTAATTTCTCAGGCCACACTTTCACTTTCTCAGGACAGTAAGAGCTAGGAGGAACAAGTTTATCCGCCTGAATCAAAGGACGTGGTTGTTTTAAAGAAAGTGAGAGCACTTGCTTGCTCGTGGATGTCTTTGGCAAATCTTCCTGTAGAACCTCGGAGCTCCTTACACGAATGGGTATACCAAAGTTTTGTCCTTTCAGGCTCTCCAATGTAAGCATGTATACACACACATGTATATATGTATGTTAAATGTGTCTCATCTCGAATACTATAAAAAAAGGTAAAATACAAAGAATGATAATTTATTTTATGTATAAGTTAGGATGTTAAAAGATTTCATCATTGAGTAATATAAATTTTATTTAAATAACATTCATTAAAGAAAGCAGAGTATGTAATTGTGGTTAAAGAATTTTTTTTATATGGAAGAAAGTAAAAAATGTATAATTTCAAGATCCATGTTTAACACTAAAAATTAAAATAGGAATGTATTTATAAAACTTAAGAACTGGTATTATGAAGTCCTTAATATTATGGTCATACGTTTAAAATTAAAAATTAAAAATTTATTTTTCACACAAAAAGAAGTAATATAAGGTAATTATGGTAAATACATAAGTTATTCTAATAAGTAATTAAAATAAGTAATTAATGGTTTATAAAATAATCCAAATATGATTAATAATATACTTTTGACTTATATATATAAACCTTAATATGAATATAAGGGTTAATTTTCTTTCTTTTGTGTTGTTATTAAAATAGTCAAAACATGATTAAGAATATATTTTTATATATATAAAGGTTAACTTAAATATAATGGTTATCCTCACTTTCCCTTTTTCTCTTATGTTGTTATTGTATGTTATCTTAGGTCCTTACACTTTCTATTTAAATAAATGATAAATTTAAATTTAAAAGTTAAAGTATATCACACTGAATTGTATGAAACATAATGTTTTTATAATTTTCCTATAATTATAATGAGGCATTTAAATTTACCATATTTATTTGCACATTATACATAGCCCAAGTGTAAGAGGTGGCATATATGTGTACAACATACCGTGTGTGTGTGTGTGTAGGTTCATACATATATAGCTAGTATAATGTATATATACAAAGTCACATATACATTATTAAAAAATTAATATATCATTACCAAAAAATTTCAAAATACATAAACTAACGTACAATGCGGGGCAGGACGCACAATCTTTGTTTAAACTTTACTATCTAATGCATTTTATAGTTTAATATGTTGTATATACTTAATGACATTATTAAGGAACAAACTAAATATTTGTATAAGAAGGTTTAAAACTAAAAACAAGTTTAAGATCAACGATATACCATGAATGTGTAACGATTTACCATGAATATATTGAAACAAAAGAATGTTTTTAATATATATATATATATATATATATATATATATATGAATTCTTCTGTCAATTTATTTATATAGATATAAAATTTGCAGAAGAATTCATTTATGTTGCATGTATGCTCGATGGTTCATGTATGTTTATTTATTTCTGTATGTTGTTTACGTATGTCTATGTATGCATGTTCAGAATCATCAACAATTAAATCGGTTTTGTTCATAATAAACCAACACAGTGCTTACAGGACATATACGTATGTGTATATATATATATGTATATATTATTCATATATATAAATCCACGCATAAAGCAGTATATATCCGAATAAAGATAGATATTCTTAGATTATATTTGAAATTATAATTATATTATTACCTTATACTGTACATTATATAGATGTGTATAAATTATACATATCTCTGGCGCACCTTGTGTGGTTTGTACATAAAGTTTGTACATGTTATGGAAGAGGTATAAAATGTTTGTATAATTATAATGCTTATATATCATAAAATAAAAAATAGTTTGTATTATAAAATAATAACTTGTTTAAATCGACAGACTTTGCGTTAAGAAACAAAATAATATTATTTAACATTGGATTAACCCTAAAACAGGGGATCCTGTTTAGGGTTTCTAGAGAGGAAGAATGCTAGCATCGCATCGTTTAGTACACACAGAACTCAAATTGGTGAGGGAATTTCAATATTTCAACAAATGGGCAGGACGAGATTGTCGCAATTCTGCATTTCCCAACAAGCTACATTCATTGTGTTCATTGCTCCATATTGAGAGCTGCAAAAGACCATGAATCTTCACAGCAATTGTTGACTACTTCTACCCAAGCTCGTGCGTTTCCTATCACTCTCTCGGACCAACATTTGGTTGTTATTGGCGTCCTGTCTTCCGTGGTAACACACACACACACACACCCCTGATATATGTGTGTGTGTGTGTGTGTGTGTGTGTTAACAATCAGTGTTTGCAGATAATGGGTGCTCTTTGTTGCATTTTCATTGCAGCGATACCAACTTTGCTGGTATATCATTTATAATTATCTACTGTATATAATTAGTCATATATCTAATGTATAAATAATTATATTAAAGACAATAAAGAAAGCAGCTGAAGCAATGGAAAAGCTTGCAAATACAAGTAGAAAGGAGCACCTGGCACCATGGCTGCAGTTAGACTTTCTGGCATGGAAATCAGTGATCTCACTATGGAGCTCAGTGAGTTCGGGTATAACACACACACACACACACACACACACACCAACACATGTTATCGTTAATTATGCATGTCCAGGCAAGAAATAACATCAGGGGTTAGAAGATCTACACGGGCTGTTCGTGCAGCTGAAGATGAACTACGACGAGCAAGGAGTTTGGCTTCAACAGGTGTCTCACACAGACACACACGAGAGAGAGAGAGAGAGAGAGAGAGAGTTAACACTGCTCTATGTGCTATATGACATAATTTACATAGGATATGTGTGTTTTTCCATGCGTATATGGTGTGTGCTTAGTATTATTTATTTGAGTTTAATTTAATTAATACTGATTGAATTGTTTATTAGCTATATGGCAGGCACAAGCAGTTCCGGCGAGAGTCGTGGTTCAGCCAATAGTAGCCGAGAAAGCAAGGAATGTTCGAATTATGATAGTTCATGCAAGGACGATAGTCAAGAATCTCAGACGAGTATCTAGTTGGCTCGGAAAACATGTAAGCACGTGATAATTGCATAAATTTGTATAATTATATAATGGTATTCTCATAAATTTATATAATAGCTAATATCTCTATGTGATAAAAGGTATATATAATATATTGTAAATCTAGCACCATATAGTAAAGTATATTACATACATAATATAATATTCAATATTTGAAGACAAACTTTGAAATTCCAAATTATAAATTTGCTGCAAATTATATTATTATGATGAATGAATAAATATAATTATATTATGCTAAATAAAGAACAATTAAGATCTTATAGCACATTTATACATACATATCGTAAAAAACAAAATTCTTTTGAAGGCTTTTCTCTCTCTATGTATATATAGAGAGAGAGACAGACAACATATGCATATGTATACACATATGTCACGATATCAGTGATAAGATTGATACAAAAGAGTAAATGTAGACCTTTTATATGTACATGTGACTTCATTTTATTATAAAACTAAATTCAAACCTTTTTGGGTTTTAATATTTGTTTAAATATTAACTTTTGCATCACCCAAAAAAAATTACATTAAGCATATACTATGTAACATCGTATTTAAAAACTTAAAAAATAATGTATAAAAATCAAATAATCAAATAAAATGCGTGCATGTGTGTGCAATAAAGAGGGAGAGTTATTATAGAGTTTTAAATAAAACCAACCTACATTTTAAAACAGTTAAACAATATACATGTACATGTGTGTGAGTGTGAATGTGTGTGAGAGAGGAATATGGAATGTCTATATATATACAGTAACTATTTATGCTTCAATTTCAATATTTATTTTTTATAAATTACAATAAAAATATGCTATGACAAACTTTCTAGATACTTAACTATACTTTCACACAAGCGCACACACATACACAATATGTGTCCAAAATACAACATTGGATGTTATATACTTAAAACAACACACACATGTATCTTTCTTACAAACTTTATAATAATCTCTCTCTCTCTCTCTCTCTCTCTCTCTCTCTCTCTCACACACACACACACACACACCTATAAAGATTATCAGATAAAAATTCCTTTGGCCCTATATGTTACAAAGATTGCTAAATGATATATTATAGATATTAATGTTAAATATGTAATAAATCCAGATAATATGAGTTATACTATTTATAATTAAATACGTGTATTTTAAACTGTATTAAAACCCTGGAACAATAATTTAAATATTTAAACTATAGTATATGTTAGAATCAGTATTGAATTAATTGAATAATTGATCTGTGTATATATATTCAAATGAAGGCAAAAGTGTTGGACATATAAGAATATATAATAGCTTAATAAAAATATAATATAATATAATGCCTTGTATATATATATATATATATTCTAAGTTAATAGTTATTTATTTCATTATGTCATACTTTCAAAATTTTGGGCAATATTAAATCTAAAATGTATAAATTTAATCTATAGCACTTCTAGATTTTCATTCACATCTAATTGTTAGCTAAAAGCTTGTCACACACAGTAACTAGTGAAGAAAATTCTATAGCATATATTTCATAAAATATTATTATTTACAAAATTATACAAAATAATATTTAAATTAAAGCAAATTATAAATACCAATATTTACAACATATCGTTGGATATAGACATTACATAATTTCATGTCCAAAGTACACGTAAGATGTATAGTTTATTGCTCTCTCTCTCTCACACACTTTACATGATATTGTTTAACTATTTTATAATGTAAACTAAATTTAACTTAAAACTTAATAATAATTTATTTTATTCATGATCAACATCACATCCATTCCAATTTTAAATGTATATATTTGTCATTGCAATATAACACAAAATTCTTTATATACATTATTTTTTTAAATATTTAAATATGATTTCACATAGTTAAATGAGTTGTAATTAGTATATGTTATCTGACGTGACCGTGTTTAAAGTGGGATGCAAATTTGAACTATAATTTCACACACACGTTGTATAAACATGTACACGTGGCACTTCATTTGCAAACTCTTTTTATTTTTAATAACTCAAATCAATTTATTTTACATATCTAGATTTCACACACACACACACAATATATATATGAAATCAAACGAAACAATATTAAAATTTTGCTTAAGTTGAATCTATGAATAATAAATTAAAGTATATAACTATAATGACATTTAAATTCAACTTAAGCAAATTATTATTCACATACTAACGCAAAGCACTAGTAGAAAACGAAACACAAAGTTCTATAACCCAAATCAAATTACATTAAGCACATATTGTTAATGTAAAATTATAAATATCAAATTTATGATATATGATATTACAACATAGGTACTGTATTTATAAACATTATATAATTCATGTCCACAACAAGTTATATATTCAAAATACACACACAGATATATATAAAGATTTAACAAATGGAAAATTCTTTTGGCCTCTTAAGAAGATATATGTTACAAAGATTGCTAATCTCCAGAGGCAAAAGACGTCCACTACAGCCTTTGTACTCGCTAACAACATCTATCATAATATAATCATTATATTATGCAATATATTATAAATATAATATATATATATATATAATAAGATATTTACCTTGTGGCAAAGGACTTATGCGTGGTTGATAATCTTCACCTCTCCATACCATTCTTCATTAACGAAATAGTATAGATAAAAAAAGAAGCTTTATACTTATAACTTGTTTCCAGGTGCCGTTGTACGATCTACGCTACGTATATTGTACTGCTCGTGTACTCTTTGCCTGTTCTCTTGCCACCATTGCTCTGCTTGCTTCTCACTAAACCTCTTCCGCAAGTTAACAAAGTTTTAAGTAAACCTTAACCTGTTCTATGACGGGTTCTCTCTTTCTCTCTCTCACACACACACACACACATGTAAACATACATATATTTAAGCGAACCGTTCTAAGACGGGTTCTCTCTCTCTCACACACACGCGCAACGCACACACCCGCACACACGTACCTGAATCTCACTCGTTTTAACTCTCTACCACCAGAGGGTAAGACGCAAAGAGTGAGATAAACACCGGGTACCCAATCCGTCTCGGGTTCGATTCCCATGGCGGACTCGGCTTTCTCTCCATCTGTATCATAACTCCTCAGCAGACTGGATCTCCTCTGTTGCGGGCTGTTTAACCCGTTTGTATCTGAGGTATTCCGCAAACTGGGTGTGAAACCTGGCGTTTGTGTGAAACCTGGTGTGAAACTCCGCACGTTGTATCTGTAGTTTGACTCATCGTCTGTGAGGGAGTCATGTGGATGGTTTACACCATTTGGAAAGTCGTGGTGAAACTTGCTGTGTGTCTGTGTAATCCTGTCGGTACACGTTCTGCCATCTCCTTGAGCTACTCACAAAAAATCATGTTAAATTTTATATTCATATGTCTGTGTGTGTGTTTCTGCATGTGTAATATAGCGTATGCAAATAGAGAAATAGTTAGAATATGAAATAGCATATTTATGATAAATGGTCTTTGGTCAGCAAGTAATAAACGATGCATCAATATACGCTATATATTTGTAAGTTATGTCTATGAGAGAGAGAGAGCTTATCAACCTGTGCAGTCAGTTGTTTTATGACTTCCTTTGCTGCTTGACACTTGGCACTCTCTTCACCAGCGATTGCCAAGGCCTCTTGCACTTGTTGTCCAGATCTTCTTATTTCTGCATCTTGTTGTTGTACCTTCCTATTTAACTCCTCAACCTTAAATAAACAATACAAATTACAATAGAAAAACCAAATAAACAATAACAATAATTTCATAAACGCACACTCACACAAACATACACGTGTGTGTGTGTGTGTGTGTGTGTGTGTTTATGTATACACACTTGTATATATATACTGCATTGTCAAACTCAGCATTAAGTACATATATAATAAGCACTCTGTAAAACACACATTCAGTGTACGTTCTCTCTCTCTTCTCTCTCTCTCTCTCTCTCTCTCTCTCTATATATATATATATATATATATATATATATAATAATGCAACGCACGTGCGCACACACACACCTGTTCCTTCAACCTCACGACTTCAAGACAAGCTCGTTTTCCTTCCTAAGCTGTAACCCGTCAAAGTGGGCGTCGGCGTGGCTGACCGAGGTGGACTAGGTCTTCTAGACAGAGGTGATACACTTCTCGAAGCCATTCTCGAAGTTGGGACCGATACTGCAGAGACTAAACCCCGGTTAACCCCGCTTAAGTATGGATTAAACATCGATGGAATATCACTGCTCCCCATGCAGGTTGTAATGTGGGTATTACTGGTGAGACTTGCTCAGACCATCCGTTACCTTTTTACCCTTTTTATTGACCCCTCTCCACCTTGTTTATATAAAACATGTGTCATGTATATAGCTTGCATGTATACATGATACATACACATGATATATACATGTATACATGCAAGCTATACGTACATGCATACATATATACATCTATATGTATATGTATATACATACAGAAAACAGTGTATACACACACGTACCTTGTGTCAAGACCAACAGGAGGTTTACCGAGTTTATCACCCGGTCTGACATCGTTAATCCTTCTTACAGGAACTACAAAGGAACCGAGGAAGAAGAAGATGATGCAACCTTGGCACCTTTCTTAAGATTTGTAAAACATGGATCACATACTCTATACGGTTTGTTGGGGTTTGGTGCTAACGACGCATTCACAGATTTCTCATATATATAGAGAGAGAGAGAAAGAGAGACATATACATACATTCATACATAAATACATGTGTGTGTGTTAGTTATCTTGAACTACATGAATGAAAATGTATATTATCAACAACGGATCAAGATTTTGATGTGGCATTACCATAAATTCACACTTACTTTATTAAGGAGATTTTCTGGTTACAAGGTGTGTGAAAGAAATGTGTGTATGTGTGAGAGAGAGATTTAATTATGATTTTTTTATAATTTTAATAAACAATACATCAATTTAACTTGTATAAATAATACATGTTGTGAATTTTTTAATCATGCCAACACTAAATATTGAAGTGCAAATATTTTAAGTGTTTCATATGGGAGCCATAATATAAAGTAACTATGTTACACCTTCGCATCCCTAAGCCATGGTTGACCAAGAAACAAGTAGAATCCCCCTCCAATGTGCATGTCAAGGATGCATGTCAAGGATGGAAGATTAAGTGTATGTGTTAATTACCTTATATTATGGTTTTCGTGTGAAACACTTAGAATATTTACATCCTAACATTCAATATTGACATAATTAATAATTTTATAATATGTACTATTTATATAAGTTAAATCAATATATTATTTATTAGAACTATAAAAAAATCATAATTAAATCTTTCTCTCTCACACACACCTCTCTTACGCATCTTATAATTAGAGAATCTCCTTAACAAAATAAGTATAAATCTATAGTAATGCCATATGAAAATCTTGATCTGTTGCTAATGATATGCATTTTTGAGCGTGAAGGTAGAAGCTCTCCTGTAATAAATAAAAAATGTACTTAAAATATGTGTTATGTTATAATGCACACATGCATAACTCATATAATGCACACACACGCACCTGCAAAGTTCTTCTCCCCAAAACAGATTGACTGCTTGGTAGAGGTAAATATCCCACAAACGTAGTATGTACCCGCTGACAATTGTGAAAACTGCAAGTTGCGTAGAATAAAACCTCCAAAACTACCCCAGTATATTACAATCGAATCTGCAGCTCGAATTCCATAAGAAAGAAAGGACTAGCTGTAACTGACTTAAACCGAATCAGTAAAACAAAGAGTTGATCAAAAACATTGTTTACACCATAGCAATCGGTGTTATGACTAACTGACTGTCTCTTTAAATTCCAAGTTGGATTTGTATGAATGGTACATACGTGATGCCATCCACATCCACCGCACTGAAGTTTAACTTGGCGTATACACGTGGGAGCTTCTTGAACTTCCAACAGTTCAAGGTTGTATTCTTCATAACACCACACAAAAAAAATTATTACCCGCACAAAGATTGAGAAAACTAGAGTCATGGTCAAACTGGGAACATACATCTGCACATGTAGATCTTCTTTGCTCGTTTAAGGAGTAAACACAGCTCTCACTAAGTGCCATAGTGCACTCCCAGACACAAACATACAAAACAGAATCAAAACAAATACCATCTTCAGAAATATCTACATTAACATACAAAACAGAATCAAAACAAATATCATCTTTAGAAATATCTACATTAACAAAATAAATAAATAATTCAGTTCATGCATGCAGTGTGTGGCATGTGTTCTCATATGTATCCTATTACTGTACAGCAACTTATGAAAATAAAATGCAAAAAGGAACGCTCACATATGTATATATAACAGACACGTCTCATGTTATATTTACAGATTACCTAGTCATAACGATTCGCTAGTTTGACCATCGACTCAGTAGTTGTCTTGCCATTTCGGTATACTTTATCCCTAGGAGTTATATACAGAGGCACGTCTGAAGAATAATATCACTCATAAGCATATGTATACAAGCCCATTTTTATACATATATTTAATGTATGTGTGTATATATTTATACCTGTTTCATCCGTCCTGAACAGTGCATTTATGAGATAACTTGATGTCTGTAGACTGCTTGCTTAGCAAAGCTGCATGTTCCATGTTGTTAGACCACACGGACTATGTATCTCTCCCAGGACCGACCTCTGGTGGAGATCGTACAACAACACCTAAAAACTCAACTTTCTGTTAAGGATGTATATATATGTCACATGACATACATAGAAAATAGAACAAAGGCTTACTTACCTTGTCTTTTGACTGGCAAAGCAAATTTCCCATGCTACCTCCATCTATGAGTTTTGAGTTAGGTGCATATATATATATATATATATATATATATCACGGTGGTGCCCTCCACAATCATAGACAGCACACTATGATAATAAGCTATGATATAAGTATATGTCTATGAAGTAGATGGTACATGACAATCTCTCTCTCTCTCGGGTGAGTGATTCAGACCTGCGTCATAGCAGAGAAAAAGAGCGATTGCAACTGGATTACACGACATGTCATGTGGAACTTGGTTCACTCCCGACAGCCTGGAGTATTATCTTGATAAAATTACCAATATTATCACCAAACATAATATGAATATGAGTGTGATATGAATTATATCAATAAAAAGAAGTTCTTACCTCCGAAGTCGAGATTGTTCCATTATCCCCATTCGGCAGGCAGTGGTTCAAAGTGGTGAAGATGAAAACACCTGGTTTCAGGAATAACTTCACTTATAATGCATACGTATACTAACGCATATCTAGGATTTGTCTGAGATTTGTGTGGGCAAGTACATATGTATCATACGTAGTATGCATGTATATCTATGTAATATACCTGTTTCGTCCCAAGCGGACAAAATCCAGCCATAGCGGAGAAGAACAGCGTTTTCGGCGGGATTATACGACAATGTACGCGGAACTTGGTTCGCTCCCGACGAGCCTGGCTTTCGAATCGCAATAAGAGGATTATCCTGATAAACAGATAAAATTATCACGAATATGAGTGCGATGTGAGTTATACCGGAAGAAGGAAAGAACTTAAGACGATCTAACAAAATAATGTTCAGGTAATAAATCCATAGATGTTGTGCCTATATATGTGCACTAACATGGCGTTTCCCATATCCAGATTCGTATGGTCTTGTCCTGCACAAGCAGAAATAAGTTTACACATACAAATGCACATACATGCATACCTCTGAATTGGAGACAATTATATTCCGGTGTGCGTGAAATATAACACATGATACGTTGTTCACGTGGCCTCTCAATGCGTGGACTTTCCATGCCTTCGTATCTGAATTGGACAATGTCATGCACATACAAATCTATACGTGTTCTTTCACACACACACACACACACACACACACACACACACACACACACACACACACGTACCATTCATTCGCCAGAGCTTGACCTGGCGGTCATCGTTTCTGGAGACAATTAGTGGTAAGCTCGGAGTCCAGTTAACTCCCCAAGCATGGCCTTCGAGAAGTACTTCACAGCTGCATCACCACCTAACGCAGAATTGGAGTAATTGTGTGTGTGTGTGTCTCTCTCTCATATATATATATATATATATATATATATATTAATATATATATATATATAGATAGATAGATAGATAGATAGATAGATAGATAGATAGATAGTATATGTAATATAGCACAACGAATGACATAAAGTACCTCGCTGCTCATTTGTGTGAGTACGAGAACGGTCTTTCGTAAAGCACTTATATCCCACACACGGACAGTTTGGTCGAGAGAAACCGATACCACCAAGTCCTATTTGTACCATGTTACGTATAATAATATACTATATATATATATATATATATATATATATATAAACAGCATTTGTCTAACGTGAAACGAAGACACATTATGCAGTGGTTATGGCCAGTAAGAACGGAGATGCAT
This sequence comes from Selaginella tamariscina, assembly GCA_003024785.1. NCBI lineage: Eukaryota > Viridiplantae > Streptophyta > Lycopodiopsida > Selaginellales > Selaginellaceae > Selaginella > Selaginella tamariscina. Next base: position 265,474 of record PUQB01000131.1, read on the forward strand.
GTCCGTGACTGCCAATTCCAGATTCGGATTTAAATCGATCGGCAAAAACATAAAATGCGGTGTTTATAAGTGAAATAGAAAGAAATACATCAAAAATTCAAATTTTCACACAGAATAAAATGGGATTAAAGGGATTTTACGAGAAAACTCACCAATGCCTTTTGTTTTCTATAGTGTCCGAGTGTTTTAGGCTCCTCCATCTAAATACACATAAATGCAGCAGAAATACATACATGTGAAAACATACAGATTTTCTATATAAAAGAATAAAAGAAACGAAGTAGATGCTTACCCTTCGCCTCTTTGTAGAGCCGCCTCGGGTCTCTTCTCTAAACCTACGAAGAACCCTAGCTAGTCACGTTCAACCGTGCGAATTAAAGTGTATACAGTTGGCACAGAGATACGTTATGATTATAGAATTTTTTTTTTTATCACTTCAACATAGTATATTCTATGGTATATTTAACAATTTTATTTTTGCAAATATTCATATAAAATGTTAGGAATATGCTAAATATATTACAATGTTAGAATATTATGATTATGCTATGTATTTAAATCTATTTTAAATTTAGATTCTTTTGTAGATGTGTATGCTTGTAAATATATATATGTGCAAATTTATTTTTGTAAATATTTATAACTAGGTTATATACTAAGTGTATACTTTGTATATATTAATTATTTTTATATCTTACATATACATTGTAAGTAATTGAGAAGTAAAGTATAAAGATAAATTATATAGTCTTGAAATTCATTATTAAATAATAATGTTTATATATATTCAAACATATATGTTGTTTGCTAGTTAACATTTGTGCTTATATATTTATTAAATATATCATATATATTTTATGTTTTTGCATTTATTTGTTAATTTTTTTTATTAACAAAAATTGAAAATCTTAACAATTTATTTTGATTCTTTAAGTATTTTTTTATTTTATTTTTTAATATTAAATCTGGACCATTGATTTGTTTTCTATTTGCAGATTACTTGAGGTTTACAACACTAATCAAAATCAAAATATGTAATAAATAGGATATTTTTATATTTGCACTAATAATACATAGTATTTAGATTGTGAGTAATTGAGTGAAACACTATATTAAATATATAAATCATTAAAAATTCTGAATTATAATAAAATATTAATTTATAGGACGTATGAAGAACATATATATACATTTATAAATTTAGATGCATGCACATTTATGCATCAAAGGAATTTGAATTTTAAATAAATTTAAATATATGTATATATGTAAATTTATGCATCAAATATTCAAATATTTCAATTCTCATAAATAAAACTTCAATATATTAAATTTATATGTATAACAGAGGACTAAAACAAACTTTTTCAAAGTATAATATATATATGCCTTTTCCAATATAATTTAACTAATGTTTATTCCTTAAATATTTGTTTATAAGCATAGTAATTAAATATAGAATAGCAAAATATTGTAACACTTCTCCTTGAGCCTTTTTGTTATATTTCTGTTTACGTTGATATAAGCTATTGTACTAGGTATAAATTACATATATACACACACACACACACAGCTCTGCGGTGTGCATACGTGTACAATGTACGTGGGCTCTTTAGGGATTTCGTTAGCAGCCTTCATGTTTAAGGTTTTGTATTATTGTTTAACTTAAATTCTCTTAAATTTACTTAACGTTTTCTATTAATAAGGTTTCTCAATTCTCTTATCTTTTCTTAAACTCACATGTTTAGTGTTTTAGGTTATCGCTGCCTTAACTTTGAGACTTTAGATTAATTTATATTTTTTGTTTCTTCATGTTTAAGCTTTTGTAACTTTACTTAATTTATTCTTAAGCAGATCAATTTGATTTACCTTTTCTTTTCTAAACTAATTTACATGTTTTATTTAAAAATACAATATTTAAAAAAGTTTTTTAATTTTTCACATATTAGAAAGGCAAATATATATATATTGATATTTTAAGAATATGCTAATGTTTAATGTTAAATTTAATGTTATTTACATAGATTAAGTAATTATCTAGTCATAATTTTCAAAGTAATATAGTCAATCAAAACAATGGAGGTCAACGTAATGAATCATTCTTGTGCATATTAAGCCCTAGTGCATCTTTGATATACACTTGGCTACATGGTTTTTGACGATGATTGTAATGATGATAATGCTTTAATTTTAAAAGTTATACTATAGAAAAATAATAATTTCATAAAAATTAAATCTGTTTCCCACAACATCCCTATGTAATTGTATTTCTTTTGGTTTGTATATCAAGAATTGTAAGTTTTATTAGATCATTTAATTTTTATCTTTGTTGCACAAATGTGTAGATTTTCAATGATTTTATTATTTGATAATGATTCAAATGTGTAAAATTTCGATGATTATGTTGATTGGTAATGATTCCAATGTGTTTTTTAATAATTAATCCTTAGTTAAACAATGCTTATTACTTTTAATATATTTTAACAAAATCTTACACATCTTTACAATCTTATAAGGTATTTCAGTACATGACATTGACAGCATATAATCTTAAATTTATTTATAATGCTCTCATGATTAAGTTGTTAATATTATTTAAATCATAATTAATTGAAGCAATCCAAAACAATTTATAATTTCATGGTCACTCCTTCAATGCTTCATTTTTCACGATTAGAAATAGTTCCTTTTGTAATTTATTTATTTACACATAGAGAAGTTTAATGCTATGTGCCTTACACATATTGCACCAATGATTCTCATTTTTGGGTGGTGTTTATCTTAATAATCATTCATAGCAAGAGTATTGTGCATAATGTATTGAGTAGTTTAAACAAGAGTATATAAATTTATTTAAATTTAACTTATGCACAATGTATTAAGCAATTTAAACAAGAATATGTAATTTTGTTTATGGGATAAAGCATCTACTTTACACTGTTGTGAATATGGTCGATATGTGATGACAAAAGTGAACTTCAACACATTATAAAATGTTACTAGAATAAAAATATATTATTAAACTTGAAATTTTTTATTTCATATGTATTAAGCCCTCGAACATAAATATAAAATATAGATGTTATGAAATTATTAACTACTATAAAACTCGAAATTGTAAAAATTTTATCATTTTAAGAATTCCAAATATAACAAGGTTGATTTGTTTTTGAGAGCACATGTGAAGCCATACTCAATATCGATTAGTAATGTAAAACTTGTTAAAAAATGAATAACAAATGAATTATTGACAATGTAAACTATTATTATTTATATGACTAACAAACATGTTGTTATACATCACATACTTTATAAGCATATGAATTATAATTAGGGGAGTTAAACATGGTAGATATATGTAGAAACACCCCTAGGGTTACCCTAACCCACGCCTTAAACCCCTCATGTTAGGGTGTAGGGGTCAATGGGTAGATTGGTTCAAACTCACCAAATATATTCTTGTTGAGAACAATTTTGTGCTAACCCACTTTACAAAGGGGTCTCTCACTTACAAGTTCCTAAGGGTTTACATAGGGATTTTAGAGGTGTCATTTGTGAGTCATATTTGTGGCACCCACTGTAACTCTTGAATCTGAAGGGTTATGGCGAGATAGCCAACATCTTGGGAAACAATGTCACATAAAAATGTAACACTAGGTTAGATGGCACATAGTACAACGCCAGATGCACACCCTTTGGGATTGTCTCATGGGTTTAATGTCGAACCTCGCACGAGGTCACAATTTGGAGATCGGAGTCGTAGGTCATGTGAGCGGAGGTATGGCGACAGAGAGAGATGGCCAGAACGCAAGGAGTTGATGTGTGCACTATGAAGAGGTCCACACCCACTCTACCGATACTCATGGGTATCCTTAATTAAATCAATGTTGGAGGTGCAAGCACCCGACACCGCACGGGTAATGGGTAGACCCCCTATCGGCCCGACACCAATCCCCGCATTGTAGGTGAATCAAGTAATAGTAGTATTACCAGGACGAAACGACAAGACGAACACAATGCCGCAGGCTTCCTTAGTGGACGAAACAAGTCAACCGCACATACATAGAACCATGGGAACGTGGAGGCACCGTAAGAGGGAATGGGCAACAAAACCCACAGTATTAAAGCAGTGGGTAAGGAAGCAAATCGACATGCCGACCGCTCAAGAACCGGCGAAGCCCAACTAGGACCAAGGATCGTAGGGAACAGCGAGGAGGCGGAAACGCCCCACCTTCAGCATGGGAGAGACCAAGGCATTGATAGGGCAAGAGGAGCCACTTATTTCAGCCGCGTGATGGGGGGATTGGCCACAAGGATTAGCAAGGCCCCGACCAAGAAGCACTACAACCACATTGGACTACGTGAACGACGTGCTGACCATTCTGGTTTGTATGGCAAGTCGCACTATTAGTGAGGTGATTATAAACGGAGGGTCGGTAGTGAACGTCATGTCAACGGAACTCCATCGTGAGCTAGGTATGCCAACCCCGGAGCCTATTCCCTTCCAAGTACGTATGGCAAATCAAGTCGAGGTAACACCCAAGGGCATCCTAAGGACAGTAGAAGTTGAGATCCAAACTATGATAAACGTCGTCGTCCTCGACATGCACATTGGACAAATAAGATTCCCCACTAGGAGGGGAATGAGGTGTGTGTCCATAAGCCAAGTTTAGGCTCCCGCACAAAGATTCAAAGCGCTAGAATACCATGCGCCAGGCAAGCGTAGAGGATGGGACGAGGGCATAACGGTGACCTCTGGTGACTATCCTCCAGGCTCGACCTGCGTAAGGCAGGAGGCCCCTCACCAGAGAAAGCACTGCATGGGCGGACCAAGGATTGCAGGGGGAGCACCTGAAGCATGAAACAATACAGACACAGTACGGGAGCACAAGAACTGATTCACCGACCATTGTTGTGTGTGTGTTCTGTACATAACCTGCAAAAACAACATTAGAAAAAGATGTGTGTGTAAAGCAGAGTATTGGCCTTCCCAGAATAAGTTTTCTAATAAAGTATTTAAAAACGAAGGAATGAGTATTTTCCAAAGAAGGCATAGTAAAAGTGAGATACATAAACTTTTCCTGGTGTAAAAATTAATAATTTATAATTATTAATTTTCATATTTATGTTTTCTTCTCGTCTTTGCTGTTCTTAAACCCAAACTCAAATTCTGGACTGTTCACCTTCCGAAAGAACAGATCAACACTCTGTGCTGCGGATGAAATTGCAAGATTACTCTTCTGAATTTCTATAATGATTAAAAACAAAACAGTTTGTTATAATAAAAAATGAAAATAGTCATTTTAAATAAGGAATTAAATTTTTTAAATGAAAACTTAAAATTACCTTGAGATGTCTTGATGATTGAAACTGACACATCAGAAATCTTTAAGTCCTCGATGGTGTGTGTTAGATTTGTCAAGTCGCGATCCAGACCGTGTCCAATTTGAATCAAACCGTGATTCAGACCGTGTCCAATTTGATTCAGACCCTGTCCAATTTGACTCAAACCTGTTTGTAAGCAGTATCCGCAATAGATCGCAGTACCAGCCGGAATTAAAACAGGCATAAGCTCATAAGACACCATGATCCAAGCCTTAATTACTCCCTGCCCTACCTTTTATATAAAAAGAAAAACTAACGTGGCATAGATTTAGGGCCACGTGGATTGACGTTCGTTTATTATTATTTTGTAATATTTCAATTACAATTATTAAAATTGAGTGGATATTAAAATTATTAACATTGAGTGGATATTTTAGTTTGGGTGCAAAAGATAATATAGTTTAAAATATTTATAAATATTTGGTTATGAATGTATAAGTATAACTTTTTAATAAAATTCATCACCAGGTTAAGCATAGGTTTCAATAATAACATTATTTTATCTTATACAATTTATCTAAGCCAGCTTTAGAATATTCTAAGCATATACTAGTATTAAAATATTCTTCAATGTAATATACATGCTATAACATATATATGTACGTACAATTGGCACATCCAATATGTTATATTTACCATTTTGAATACTTTATTATTTATTTATCCATTGAGTTGGCTCTATAAGTATTAATTTATAAGTTTTAATACATAAATTTGGCTGAGAATTTTTCTTATTAATATAAATTTATATAGAGACCTTATCAATATATTTAAATAATTAAATAATTTTAAATAGAGCTTACAAATGTTTTACATAAAAAAAACAGAGAAAAAGCCAATGCTAATTCAAATTCAAATTATATTTAAATATTGTCATATGAATATATTAAAATATTAAATACTATGCATAATGTTTTAATGATATTTCATACATTCTTTTTTGTAGTGTCACTACTGACGTAGTGGATGAGATTCTTTCTAATTTTCTTATATACTGATCCCGAGAAAGATAAATTATTGACAAAATTTAAATTTTAAATTTTGATTTTTCTATTGCCAAAGTTTAAATTTTAAATTTTGATTTTTCTATTGCCAAAGTTTAAATTTTAAATTTTGATTTTTCTATTGTCAAAGTTTAAATTTTAAATTTTGATTTTTCTATTGACAAAGTTTAAATTTTAAATTTTTATCAAAATCTAGTCCACCACAAATAAACTATATATATAAACATTCAATATTATAGTTTCTTCTTTAATTTATAAAGTTTTATTGTAGTTAATTTTCCCAGAAGATTGGGTTCTATTGTAAGAATATACAAAACATTAAATTGATAAGATATTTGAATTATTAATGAACAATAAAATATAATTTTAATTATGTTTTTAATAATGAACAATAAAATATAATTTTAACTAAAATCTAAAATATTAAATAGTACATATTAAATTATACTAGTTTCATTGGAGTTATCTTAATTAAATAAAAACCCTAAGCATATTCTGTCCGAAAAAGCATATTCTGTCCAAAAGGGCACAATTCGACATCTTTGTTAGACACGTCACCCATCGTATCTGAAAGATAATGCTTGAATTAAGTCACATACATAATAATCATTTATATTAAATAACAAAAGTGATGTATCTTTCTTTCTTTAAATTATATATAATCACTTAATCTAAATAAATAGACTCTGTATTGCCAATCTAAGTTGCTACCTGAACTTTACTGCCCCAGTGCTTGGAAGTCTCCTGACACATTCAATCTTAGTAGGTTTCAGAACTCCAAGATGGATGTTCAAGGGCAGCACTTTGAACTGCTTCCGTTTGGTTATGGCAGACGTAGCTGTCCTGCGGTCCAAATGGGCCTCCTTATGGTTCAGTTAACTCTTGGAAGCTTGCTGCATACTTTCGACTGGGAACTTGCGGATGGGAACAATCCAAGGGAGCTTAACATGACGGCCAAGTTCGATGCCACGCTCCCAATGGCCTCCTTGAAACCGATTCCATCTCTACGTTTAGACTGCCACCTTGAAACGAAAAATGTACTGCACTATGAAAAATAAAGTGAAATTTTTATTATAGAATATCCTTCCAAAATACAAGCATCATGTACACATAATTTGAAATACATACATACATAATATTTTACGTTTGTAGTTATGTGTATATATGTTATATTTAAAATGAATTTATTATTGTTATAATTTAATTATGTGTTGGATGCAATTATTATATTCATATTAAATTTTTTAATATAACTACAATTAACATATAATATAATAAACATATATAAAACGTATAAGCCAGCTCGCACCCGCAGTTAACATTAAGTGTACAAAATGGACATAAATTTTGATTTAAAATATTTGCTTTTATCAAAATTAATTTTTAACCATTAAAATATTTTAAAATCTGAAATATTCTAGTAATATCATATGTTTAAGGTCAATATATCATAAGCATTATACATATTTACGATCCAATTTATAGAAAAACTTTTAAAAAATAATAAATGCTCCTCATTTAAATATTCAACATATGTATACTTTATTATATTTACGTATGTAATATGTTGAACTTATGTATTAAAATGAAATTATTGTTTTGAAGTGAATATAATAATTATGTTTAGAAATAATCATTCTATAATATTGTAATAATTTAATATTTATACACATTTTTGTAATATAATATTATATATAAATTGTGAAACATGATTGTAATATAATATTATATATAAACTGTAAAACATGATACACACACATACATATTAATAATGTATATATATAGCGTACCCAAATGTATATGTATAGCTGCGAAGCATCATTTATAAGAATATATAATTAAATATTGACGTTATATAATGAATATAATCAATAATGTAAGTTTGTAGAATATGAATTATATATATATATATTTATAAATGTGTATATTACCATAATATGGAAATATTATCTGGACTTTACTCTTTTTTAAACAGAATTTATGTGGCCGTCAGATGCATGGGCGCGCCAGCTTGGCTTTTAACCCATGTTTCCCGTGGGATGTACGGTTTGAGATTTTTACAGCATAATAAATATGGGAGACCGAAATGGAATGCTACTTGTTCGAGGTATTGTGATTTTGGAGGACCCACTTAGACACACCCCAACCGAACAACCACACCAGTCAAGCAGGCTCAACCCAAGCCCAGTGGTAGAATAGACCGAAAACCCTATAGTAGCCCCGACCTCAACCGCGAATACCACAAACACAGCTGATTAGAGATCAGCTCTAGAAGCGGGGGGGGGAAGCTCCGGCGAGGACACTCCCTAATAAAAGTAGGGCGCGAAGTCCTAGATGTGGGACACACGGGATTGATGGCAAAAAGCTTTGGTAGGAAGGGACCAACAGGCAAGGCTCTACATTTAGGACCACCACCAGGTACCATCAAGGTCACAACAAACGACAATGATGGACAAGCACTACAACGGATAGCCGACAGTAGCTGCTTTGGGCCAAACATCCACCTAGACGGAGCTCAGTCCTAGGCACCCCGGGGCAAGGTAGCCAACATGACAGGGAACCCCCAAGGAAGTGCAATAGGAAGGACGGCACGGTCAGAAAGAGGATCTTCAAACACATGTGTGGCCAGCTCATAGGGTCACATGGTCCACGAGGATGGACCGCACGCATGAGGCACTTACTACAAAGGCAATGATGGTCGGACGGCACCATCATTGCGTATCTAGGTGCAGGGATAGTCACGCCAGTCACCTCAAAGGACGTCATGAGGACCACACGTCACCTATACTCAGGAAGGAGGTGTATAGTGCATACTTCCACTACCATGATGACAGATTGGACAGAGAAGAACAGGCCAATGGTGATCCAAGAGATTTGTGTGTCCATTGAGGGCCAGGAGCAAACAGTGAAACTCGTGTCGCCCTAGGTAATCCAGGTTAAAAGAATTGATTGGTCGACCCGACATTCGGCGGGTTAGGAGATAGTTGCATCTGGACGAGTTCTTCGACCTTCCATGGGGGAAAGTGCAAACCCCGGGATTCTCTGAGAAGGCCAAATAATTTATCTAGTCCATAGAACTGGTAGCTAGCTAGATCGGGCACTGGGGGATCCAATTCCATGTGGATGGGAGCGCAGTCTTCCGCATTATGTTTAACAAACTAGTGATAGTCTTCCGACTACCGGGGGATGGACTCACATTAGAAGAATTATCAGAGACAGAGCCACAGAAGCCTGCCACCACAGGTAACCATGCGCTACGGGGCATACAAGTAAAGGAGGAAGCAACCAAATTCATAGCACTAGTGGCCTTCATGTTCACGGGAAGAATGGGGAGACAAATCACTAGGCGGTTGGTAAACGACCTTTATAGGGCTTGGGAAGGAGTCACGGTAAATTGGGTAGACTGCCTTAAGCAATACTTGGTTCTGGCTCTAAACAGTGGCATCCACGGAGTTCGGACCGGGACCGAGTGAAGACTTTTCATGGTCAACCATATCGCTATCATGACTGCAGGTTTGTTTGGCCGAACTACAGTTAGAGCACCACAGCTCCAAACAAGAGAGGAAGAGCAGATTGAATAAGTCAGGACAGCTGTAAGGAGCAGCCAGGACCCCGGAGTCGACAGAGGAGCATGCGAGAGGTAGCCCCCCTCTTGACCAGGAACCACCTAAGCATTGGATGTTGGAACTTATACATGCAGTTCCCTTGGTTGTGGGACCCCTGTTATTACTAGAATCCCCATCAGAAATACCAAAACGATCAACCATGCCATGCTAGGGAGAAATGGAGGGCGAGTCCGAGGAAAAGTCAAAGGTTACTTACCAACATTTCCATGCTGATTGTCGGTGGGCCTCAACAACTTACATCAAGCTCGTGGAGGAAGCAATGGTGGCATATAATGACCTCGATCTCTTAGCCATGGCAAAAGAACACAATGCCATAGTAGCTAAGCTTACTAAATGATGATAGAACGCACGTGAGGGCACCTAAGAAACTAAGGGACTGCTTTGCCAAGGAGGCCGACTGTGTAGGGTAGTATTGAAGGGGAAGAAGGACACCTAGGAACTCTGGAGCGAGAGAGTAATGAAATTTTGTAGGTTACAAGGTGAGTGCAATACCCTCCAAGGGCTCCTAGACCACCACTAGCACACCCGCAGCCAGGCCATAGCAGAGAAAGAATGGCAAATTATCGAACTTAGGACTCAGATTGAGCAAAGGAGTAGGGAGTTCGAAGAAGCTAGAGCAGAGCTAGTGGTGGTCAGGGAAGAATTGCACCAAAAGACTCAACTCACAAGGGCCAGAACCACAATTATGGCTGACCAGGAGGAACCCTACCCGGAGGGCTGGAGGCGAGCGTTGCCTTACAGCCAAGCACAGAACAAGAGCACCAGCTCACCCGAGAAGCAGGACCCACCACAAACGACTACCACAGAATAGTGGAGCACACTCGACAATAAACCCAATGCTATAGGCATGATCTGTCAAGAGAAACAGACTAGTGAGAGAGTCCCACATGTACCTAGGGTCTAGCACTAGCCGACCCACTATATAAGAAGGAAGGTTGGTAGTGGGTCGGGGTCTTTCTAGTCCATTTTCATCTTGTATCTTGCTCCACCTTCTAGGGCAGCTTTGTACTCAGGCATGCAATATATATACTTACATACTTATGTTCCTTTATCCCACCACCTCTCTCGTTACTCTCCTCACGCTCCGCTTCTGGCCCAACAACGTACTAAGGTTCTTCCAAATGAGGCTCTTCCTCCCCTTTTTTGGGCATCCACAGTCCACTTGCCTTACCCTGCTGGCCCTGGGTTTCCTCCCTTGCATCGTTGGCCACGTAGAACCTCCAGCTCTCATCCCATGTCACTACCTGTGTTGTCATTGCCACCTCGAGTTTCTTGCCTCCAATATAGGCATTCCCTTTGTTGGGGTTCTTCTGCGTGAGGTCTCATCACTTGGGGGTACTTGTCGAATACGGGTTTAGCTCTTTGGTGTGGGGGTTCATCGTAGTTATCACTTTCACCTACATCGAAAAGGGGTGGAGGGCTTCCATTGTCCTATCATTTGTCCCACTCTGCATCATAGGCCATTGCTAGGCGAGATTGCCCGTCCAGGTGTTGCTCATTCCCACATGCTCCTACATCTGGGATTTTATCAAGATGTGCTAGGGGTTCTTCATACCTTGCAACCGACTTCGATGGTGTTGTGCTGGGTTTTTCGCTTCTCAAAGATTCAGCCATGTGGTGTTTGTGTTGTTCCCTCAAACATGCGAGACTGGGGCTGATTGTGGCATTCGGGGTACCTCCTTGCCCTCCATAGCTTCTCCCAACCAGCTCGACGCATTCGCCTAGCAAGCTGGTACTCACTAATCTTTAATTGTTCAAACGAGTTAATCCGACTCTTTGATCCCTCTCCGGGCCGCAACTCTACTTGCTACGGTGAACTCCATCCAAGTTTAATTAATATTTCTCTGCGGTTGTCACAAATGGTCATTGGGGATTGCACATGCTAGATGTGGGTAACTTATGTAGCCTCGGTGGTCCAGGATGTTGTTACCAATGCACAATCTTGGGGGTCTATGCCAATGGGTCGGCCTTTACCTCGGATGATGCAGAAATGTGTGGTGGTGGCTTCTACCAGACGCCACGAGGGTCAGTGTATAGGTGGGTAGGAGTTCCTTAGGGTAGGGCTACTGCTCGGAAGGATACAGTCAGATGAGAGAGGAGAGAGAAGAGGAAGATTTGGTGGGAGTCACGGTAGATAGAAGATATATATATATATTGCCTGTCAAGATACAAGATGCCCCCTTCCCTAAGAAGACGGACTAGAAGGACCCCCGACCCACTACTCACCTTCCTATTTATAGTGGGTCGGTTGTGCTAGACCCTAGGTTCAGGTGGCACTCCCCTACTGGCCTACTGCCCTGTGACTGAGTCATGTCCTATAGCATTCATGCGCCTCCCTTATGCGTGTTGTCCTGCGTACCTTGTGTCACGACCTTGTTCAAAGGGTGAAACCTTGAGAACAAGGGCGAAACCTTTGAGCTGAAAGGAGGAGATTGTATTCAAGAAAGAATGAATACAAAATGAAATAAGGCCGAAGACTAGTGTTGAATGATTTTGAGAAACCTGGAACTGGAACTCTGTTATATAACTGAGGAACCTGACTTCTGACCACGAACAAGCTTGGAGACAAGAATTACAGCAAACTCGAACTCATGTTCACCAGCAACTGTAACCAGAGGAGGTGGTGGAAGAAGTCAATTGGGTTCAAAAGGAGCATGATAAGGCTCCAACAAAGAAACATGGAACACGAGATGGATTCGGATGGTTGGTGGAAGCTCAAGATGAAACGTCACATCAAAGAGTCTCTCGATGATGCAAAATGGGCCCAAGCATTGATAGTCCAGCTTGTCACAGGGACGTGTGGTTGGCCAATGACGCTAGAGGAGCCACACTTGGTCACCAATTGTGAATGCTGGAGGAGAGGAACGGGAATGATCAGCAGCTTGTTGTTACAAATCTCGAGCGCGTTGAAGATGATGTAGGACCAGCGAGGATAAACACCAGAGAACGCGAAAAATGGCGACACACTTATGGATGAGTGTGCCGTGTTGTTGTACGCGAACCCGAGGAGATCGACCCAATCATCTTGCAAATGAGAAATGAAACACTGGAGATATTGTTCTAGAGTCTAAATTGTGCGCTCCGTTTGGCCATCTTTTTCAGAATGATGTGCAATAGACAGCTTCCTAGTGATACGTAGTCGATCTAGGAATCTTTGCCAGGATGCCAAAGTGAACTGGGGACTTTGATCAATGACAAGTTCATCAGGAAGACCATGAAGATGGAACACCTTTTGATACACCAGATCTGCAGCATCAAGACCCTAACATGTCTTGTTGCAAGGAACAAAGTACGCCATCTTAGAGAACCAATCAACAATGACTAGGACAGCATCAAACCCTTTAAAAGGCGGTAAATCAATGAGAAAATCCATGGTGATGGAGGACCATGGCTGCTAAGTAATAGGAAGAGGCTGTAGTAGTCCAATCGGTCGATGATGAGGAAGCTTTGTACGCTAGCACGTGTCACAAGATCGCTCAACATTGAGGCCACCAGAACACGCGCTTGTACTAGCTCGATCGTCTTCCGAATGCTAAAATGTCCGCAGCTGTGTTGTCATGGCAGTGTTGGACAGCTCGCAACCTCAGTTCTCCGTCCGGAACATAGATTTGGATGTGGTGGTACAAAACCCATTATGAAGATGGAAAGCAGCATAATCTCGTAGTTGTGACCCTGAAGACAATGGCTGAACTCGTCGAACATGTGCAAGGACATCACGAGCAAACTCGTCTTGAGGGAGATTTCTCATTTAGATCCAAAAATGAAGTGTCAACTGGAGCAGAAGAACGTTTACCAACAACTGGTCGGAGCTCAGATGACTTGTTCTTGTTGATCAAATCGGATTTCACCTGGTACTGGAGCTAGGTAACTGCGACGAGATAAGGCATCTGCTTTGCCATTTAGACGACCGGGACGATGAATAATCTCGTATCAAAGGGACAAAGACTGTGCCCATCGCGCCTGACGTCGATTGAGAACTCGTGCTGTTGCCCAGTACTGGAGGTTCTTGTGATCACAATACACCTTAACCACATGCGGGGAACCTTCAAGGAATCTGTGCCACTCCTCAAAGGCATCGATGACGCCAATAGCTCCTTGTTGTAGACATCGTAGTTGATCTCAGGTGCAGTGAACTTGCGGGAATGGAAAGCAATGGTGATGATCTGGACCTTCCTGGGACAACACTCCACCAATGGCGAAGTCAGAGGCATCAGCTTCCACGAAATATGGCTTCGCAGGGTCAGGATGGATAAGAACAGGTGCCGAGGTGAACGCCTTCTTTAGGAACTCGAACGCCTCCTCAGCCTCAGAGGACCAGACAAATGGAACATCCTTGCCAGTCAACTTCGTCAATGGCAATGCAATCTTGGAGAAATCCCGAAACAAACGTCGATAGAAGTTTGCAAACCCGAGGAAACATCGAACATCACGAACATTTGATGGTCTCTCCCACTCCAATACAGTCCGGACTTTTGCAGGATCCATGTGAACACCTTCAGCTGAAAATGTACCCCAGGAACTCGACAGACTGACTGAAAGAGCACTTCTCCAACTTGGCAAACAAGTGGTGCTTCCGGAGCCTCTCCAAGACTAACCGTACATGCCGTTCGTGTTCTTCTCGAGTCTTGAAAATATCAGGATGTCGTCTAGGTACATGATGACAAACAAATCCAAGAAGTCCCAGAAAATATCGTTAGCCATGTGCTGGAAACAGCAGTGCATTTGTCAGGCCGAACGGCATTACTACGTACTCGAAATGTCCATGTACGGAATGTTTTTCCACTCGTCCCCTTCTCGAATTCGGATGAGATTGTACTCCTCTTAAATCGATCTTTGTGAAATACGGGCACCAGAAAGACGTTCGAGCATGTCGGAGACGAGCGGAGAGGATACTTGTTTGCCTTATTCAGATCTCGGTAGTCCACCACGAGCCGACTTCCATCCTTCTTGGAAACAAAGAATACTGGAGCACCAGCCGGTGATCGCGAATGACGGATAAATCCGGTGACAAGATTCTCCTCAAATTTCCAACTCTGTTGGTGAAGACCGTAAATGGGACCGGAGGACGGCTGCTTACCCTCAACGAGATCGATAGGACAGTCGTACTCACGGTGTGGTGGCAAGGCAGAAGCTTTTTTTTTCGAAGACGTCTGAAATCGGCATACTGCTTTGGTAAGGCAGAGAGAACAGAAATCCTTAGCAGAGCAGGGATAGACTTGATCGCGAACACGGATGCTGGGTCATGTCGGCTATCTTTCTTGAACTGCTTCAAGGTGATATGCGAGACTTGAAGTGGAGGAGGAACTGGAACAGGATCGGAATCAAAGAGTGTGGCTGGAGTTGAAACAGTGGGAAACTGTTCATGAAACGTTCTCTTCCAACCAGGATCCACCAACTCGATCCATGGCAAACCAAGGATAATCGTAGAGTCTGGAATACAACATTGAAGGAAATGTTGCACACAGCACCGCAAGCAACGACCTCAACGAACTCTGTCATTTATTACCGCTCCAGATTTAATCTCGTCCATCAACCCGTACAAAACCAGGAGTCTTTAAAGGATGTAGATGAATCCCGTGCTTGACGCAAAATTGTTAGAGTTTTTACCTGGTGCCACAAAGGCGGCTTGCCAGGTGCCAACCCTGGAATCCCCTCTTTGAAAACCGCACGGAATCTGGTAAAGTAACCCGTATTAGGAACCCAAACCTTAGGAACTTGAGCCCCTAGCTGACCAAGTCCACGAACAAGGCTCACCTTGTGAATCAGGACACGTAGACTAGCCGAGTTACAGGTATCGTTCCTAGCTTGGCGTGGTTGAGGCGGCCGGAGCAAGGCCTCAACCACTAGTTCTGTGGAACGTGAACTCGGGCAATGCCTTTTGAGCATGCGAGTAGGTTTTTGGGCCAAGGAATTTGACTAACTCCTTGGAAGTAACATACTTCCATCACAAAGGCGTGATCCTGCCAACGATAAGAATAGTCTAACCCAAAGGTGGGACATACTCATGTCATGTGGAAATTAAGGCGGCACAATAAAGGGCTGCGCCTTGACGACACATGCTTAACTTGCACCAGTAGGAGGTTAACGAGCTCTCTTTTGAACTCAGGAAGCCTCACTACATATACTCTACCTTATTTATGTGATGAAACCCCCCCCCCCGTTTTCCTACATGAGTAAGTGGGCTGGAACGGAAATGCTAGCCTTAAAGAAAATGAGTTGTCCTAACCTAACCCTAAACCTAACCCCTAGGGGGGAGTATTAGGGCGTGGGGTTAGGGCAACCCTAGGGGTGTCCCTAACCCTTTTGACAAGCTATACCTTGCAGAAAAACCCTAACCTGGAACGTCAAAATTGGGGGCAAAACGGGGGAGAGTTTTTCTAGAAGGTAAGTTCTAGCTTCACCTAGAGTTTCCTGCAAATACCTAATGACACCCGGCCAGACCATCACTAGATACCCAAGTGCACTAAGTGGGTTTGTTTCCTACTACATCTAGGATTAGTCACACAACTTGGTAGGTAACAACAGTCAAACCCCAAAGTAAAGGGTTGAGTCATAGTAAAAACTATGACACACTCCCCGCCTTTGAAAATGTCAACATCCTCGTGACGTCTAACTCCAAGACTAAACTAGGTTAGGAAAAATTAACTAAAAACTAATGCTAATCACTCTATGCGGAGTCAGTAAAAAGTTCACAAGTTTTATTACCCCCTTGCATTACGCGAAGCCAAGTACTTCAGAACCGTCGTTCACTGAGCGACAACTCAACTGCCGGAGGCACCACCTACGACAAGAAGTCACTTAGAGACCTTTTGCACGTTTGCAAAAATCTGTCACCCAACACAAACAACAAGTTAGTTAATTTCTTTTAAGTTAACTAGAATTTATATCGGAGGCCTCTAATTAAAGTTGTATGTTAGCCCCTAGGTTAATAAGAAATAAAGGTTCACTTTATTTCTCATCATCATTACTCAAAGAACTATAGGATGCAGGCTTTGTTCTGGAAGGTTTATAGGGGATGGTAGGAAGAGTAGATGAGGGTCAGACACCATCGCCACCACGTGGAGCTGGATCTACAACAATTCCACCCTTCGAAGGACGCATGGTCCGGACTCCAACAAAAATGTCTAAGGAACAAAAGAAGAATTTTCACAAGGCCAAGATGTTTTTAGGTCATGTGAGAAATGTTGAAGTGACAGTTAGAGAACGGAATGAGGCTTTCGTTGTGTCGGTAGGAAATGACTCTACAAAGGTAACCATCAGTACTTATCCTACATGCAGTTGTTCTACTTTTCAGAAGAGCAAAAGTTGGAGCCCATGTGTACACATGTACTTTGTTTACAACCATGTACTTGGTTTGAACCCATACATCACATACTTTCTACAAAGGTGATCGCTCATTGAGATGGAGGTCCACTGTTTGCTGGTGAATTGCAGCAAAGTTCATAACCCACCTGTGCTACAAGGATAAATGGTATACATAAAAATGCTTTGTTTGAATAGTAACTTATTGAACTTTTTTATAAAGTAATAAAAAAAATTCTAAAAATTTAAATGATTTATTTATTGATTGGCAAATATTAAGCCAGTTGGTATATTAAAAAAACTTATATAAAAAAATATATTCTTGAGAATATTCCAAAATATGCTAAAATAAACCTGGAATATCCTAATATTACGAAGCCTCCTGAGCCGAGCCTCGAGACCCACTAAAACACATGAGATTTCATGTTAAAAAAAATTAGAGTAAACAAGAGTACCTCTCAAGTAAATTAGGGCACACAAGACCTCTCAAGTAAATTAGGGCACAATATATATATAAATTATTTTAACTAACAAAAATACATATATTTATAAACTTTATTATTTATATTTACATATTGTATTTCTCCATATAAATATATTTTAGGATTATAATATGTGAAGTGTTATTAATTATTTATATAGTAAATATTTTAAAATTATGCTTAAAATATGTATATATTCCAAGAAGTTCAAGCTGGATTGAATGAAACAGGTGTATACTGATAGGATGTGTATGGTATCTCTCTTTCCTTCTCTCTCTCCCCCTTCAAACACGCGTATCCTCACTTGACTGCAATCACTTCCCATAGAAATTTCGTTCGGTTTCTAAGCCTGGGAGCATCTTCCAAGCAGATCCAGGACAGGCACAAGTCCTTCTTCCTTGCATGCTTCAGAGGTATGCATCATTGCCGAGTCTCATAGCTTGATATAGCTTCCATATAGACTTTCACGCAGAAACCTCAGCACCGGGTGTAAGTGAACAAACTGACCTGGCAGTATCCATATTAGCACACATATATATGCATTCTCTCTCTCTCAAGTTCCCAGAGAACCACAGGAGTTAAGGACGGTTAAAGACGCCTCTCATTGTTAAAGCCCCTTCCTGCTCTCTCTCTCTCACTCTCTCACACACACACACACATGCACGCTACACAGTACCTGGTATGTGTTATTAGTACAAAGTTATAATGTAGATGTATGTCCCCATGCACGCACACACTCCCAAAAGCAATGTCTTTCCGACTCAAGAACCCCACACGCTTCACAATAGCCCCCACACAAACTATTTTGTAGCAATAGCCACATCATAGCTGAGGGCCATGGACTTGTCCACAGCCCTTTCTCGGTAGTCCTGCTAAGTCCTTGAGAAAGCCTCCGCTAACTTGGACACAAGTCGTTACCCCAAGAGCAACTTCCTTCTCATGCATTATTCATAACTGAAGTAGTTGCTCCCTTCCTATCTCTATGCCTTAGAGTCGAAGTCTAGCTTCTCCATTAGTCTCCTGTAGAAGAGATATCCACTCACGAGGGTCCACCATTAGATGCTTCTTCTCTATGTTGATCACCCGTGCTTGTCATGCCCGCGTTAAGTTTGGCAACGATTCAATCTTCACATTGTGTGGCTACAACGACCCCCCATGGGAGATTTGAAGCTTCATCCTTCCTCCGCAAGATAGATTGAGGACGATGGGGGATTGGCAGTTATAGGGATTGGTTAATACTGGAGGACCAACAGGCACAGATGGTGTGGTTTGTGTATGATGCGGAGGGCCATATGCTAATGTCCTCACTACCTTGAGCATAGTACCTGTCACCATCCACATCGGGTGGTCTCCCACTGTTGGAGCCATTGAGTCATCAAACTCGCCTCCCGGAACATTAAGTCATCAAGCTGTTGAACTTATTTCAATCCCACCCTGTGCCATCGCCTAAAGCAATCCGGCATCCTCTCATCACCAAGTATTCAACCCTCCTTTGACCTCATAAGCTCATGTACAAAGACAGGGTGTCTCCAGTACTCCGCTATGCATCCTGGAGCTACCGAACGTACTGCTGCCTTGAGCTTCTCCCACGTGACATGCAGCTTCCCTCACAAACCACTAGCAGTTTGAGAGGGGATGTTGCCAAAAACCATGTGTTATCCCTGACCCACTATACCGTTGTCGGATCAACACATCTCGTAGCATTATCTTTAGAGTGTACATGTGGGAATCCTTGTTCTAAGAAAATTCCATAATTAATTCTCCAAGTCAAATTTATTATGGTATAAAAACTAAATTATATTTTCAGATGAATAAAGAAATGCTTTAAACAAAGTTAATGAATTAAAATAAAATAATATTCCATGAATTAAATACATTTAAATGAATAATTCATTTATTTTTAAAGCATATTTAAATAATAAATGGATAAAGACTTTAAATGAAATTAATCTCATTTCTTACTTTTAAATTCAATTAATGAATTTAAATGAATTAAATAAATATTCATACATTACATGAATTTACCCGTTGGAATGTAAACAATATTTTTAAAATAATAAAGCACATTAAGTTTGACCCAAGGGTTAATTGTGGAACTTTTTTATACGTGACAGTTAAATCAATATACTGTGTGTATAAATTATATATATATATATATATATATATAAAGCATCCACAAGGACGAACACCATATATGTATTTTGGAATTAAATGTATATATTTATATAGTACATAGCTTTAACATAATACAGCACAACATACTATACACTGAGTATATACTAAGAGAGATAGACCTTTGATGCTCTACATACACACTTTTAAAACAATCTATGCACGCACGCACGCACACTAGATTATGTAAAGTTTGGATGCATGGTTAGATACTAGTTAGATAAGATTAAGGTGTAGCTCCTCATGTGTAAACAAGCTCGTATTCATAATGAACGGTTAAAAATTGCATTCTTAAAGAAAGTTAATAAGATTTTAATAAAAATCTTATTAATCTTCTCTATAAACTTTAACAAAATGTATTAGTTAAAATTATTACATATTAGTTGAAAAATATTAAAGGATTCTATAGTTTTTTAATTAAAAAACTCTATTGGAATCCATCCATTATCCTTAACATAATTCTTTAATTTAAAATTGATACGCCCACATGATTCTGACAAAAGAAATTTTCTTATAATATCTACTTCGTGTAGAAATAGACACTCAATTCATTAATTCATCTAATTCATGGATATTCATTTAATTTATACATAATAATTTTACTTTAATTTCTAGCACATCAAGTTTATCCCAAATGTTAATTTAAGGATTATGTCTCACACGCGCGCGCAGGCACGCACACACACATTAGAAAAGCTAAAATGTCATCTTAAAACATGAATAAATGCACACAAACAAGTACCAAGTTCCCTACTCATTCTCGAGTATTTCATTGGGGCTCTCCTCTCCACGATCTTCTTCTGCTGCTGCTGGGCTACGGCTTACGCTCTGCATAACATATATATGAATAGTCATAATATGTACTACGCAAGGATATACATATCTATGTATATACATGTATAAATGTGTACTTATATAAACCACCAACACTAACTCATATATAAATGATATTAACCTGTCTGCTCCTCCCATTTGCAATAGGGCTTGGGCTCTTTGAGCGACTCCTAACTTCATCCTTGTTATCACCTGGAGACAGAGACTGTTTACCATCCCCAACAGGTGACATGCTCCTGCTCCTTTCTCTTACTGGTGATCTGCAAATATACTGTTTAGATGTGTGTATACATATATATCACATGTGTGTGTGTCTCTGTGCATATATCCACACAAATAACACATAAATGACATATACACACACTATTGTGCATCTATATGTGTGCACTATATGTATAACGTATCTACCTGCTTCTGCTTCTGCTCCTCACTGGACTCCTACTGTATTTCCTGTTTCGATGGTGTCTCCTTGGTGAACGGCTGCAAACGAGTAATATGGGTTACAAAATCCATATTAGACACACAGCATATGCTCATAGAACACACAGTGTACATAAGCATAATTACTCAACACTAAACATAAACATACATACAGGAGAGAGAGGCACAAACCTTGAAGATCTGCTGCGGTTTCTTTTGCGATCGCGATCAACTGAGCGGGAACGTGACCTCGAAACACTCCGATCGTACCTGGACAAAAGGCGTGTTATAATCTTTAAAGATATTCATTAATGGAAACAAAAACCATCACACAACACACACAGATGCTCTTACACATATAAACTCTAGAGGTATACCTGCTAGTTGATCTCGGACTGTTACGGCAGTTCCTCTCTATATGACCACGCTGGCCACATCGGTAACACTTGTCTTTCCAGTCACCAGCTTTACAATCTCGTGCCCAATGACCATCATTACCACAGTTGTAGCACCTTAAGCACACAAATGTATGTTAGATTATCCATAAGTTAAATGGCTCGTTTTATGTATCACATATTATACACAACATAAATGTATGTATGAACATGTTTATCTATACAGTCAATAAACGTGAATTACAGAGTACAAATATGTGTGTACGTATGTGTACAAAATCTGCGCAGACATACCTTCCAGTGCCTGGAGGAGGGCCTCTGGAATCTTTTCTCCCGTTACCACGTGGACCCTGTATAATTTTTCCCAGAGTTAGTCAAAAAGCAAATATTATACTAATGTATGAACAGAACACAAACATAAACATCGCACAAATGTGTGTGTGTGTAGAAAAAGTACCCTCCGTGCAAACTCAACAATGATGCGATGGCCCCCAAACTCCTTGCCGTTGAGATAGTGCCTTGCATCGTCTGCATCTCGAGGATCACTAAATTCCTGCATGCAAAGTATAGTACGAAATACTTGAGACAACAAATGCATATGTAGTAGGTATATAATAAATCACATGTTTCTAACATTATTGAGCATAATTCAATTACATTAAGGCATGGAAAAGTATATTACATATAAACTGCATGCTATAGCAAATGAATGACATGTATTCATAAATGCAAACAAACACTATGTAATATATACACACATAAACATATTCGATATTATTTGAATGTATACACTTGCACTCTTTACAGATGTATAGTGTGCCTGTATATCACTGTTCAACACAATACAAAACATACAACTAACATAGACGCACATATGCGTAGATGTGTGTGCGTGTGTGTGTGAGAGAGAGAGAGACTTACAACAAAGGCGAAGTCGTGCTTGATAGACACCTCACGGACTCTGCGGAAAGGCGCGCAACACAGCGGAACACGTCAAAGGCAAGAAGAAATCGTTCATGTGTACACTGCCGCATTCCAACATGTATGTGTATGTACAATGCGTATGCGTAATGTACTCCTAACCCCACTTTCTTCTAACTGGTTTTATACTAGAGAAAAGAGAATATCCCTCTCTCTCCAACCGATAGATACCCACCATATACCTTCAACAACCATATGAATATAGTTATAAATACACTATAGTCAAATGGTGCCCTTCCATATATTCCCAAATTTTGCCCCGGCAGTTTTAAGTGACAGATACACACATAATATAAATACATTTAAATTACATATACAGTATAAAGGCTTATATTATAAGTATAATATATATATATATATAGCACAGAATTAAAGATACATATTGGGTCTTCAATACACGGGCAAGTATCTGTATAAATTTGAGTAAGGCCAAATTGGGAATTTCCGGGGCAAATCTGGGAATGTTTACCCTTAATTAAAACCTCCCATAAGCATATGCAGATGCAAAGACATCCAGAAGCAGGAATTTCTACAAAAATTCACAAATACCTGCCATATTTGCTGAATAATGCTTCTAATTCACGGCTGCGTGCGCGTGTGGAAAGGCGTCCCACGTACAGGCGTGTCGGGCCGTCGTCGTATCGTGGCATCCTGCTCGTCCGAAGATTGAAGCCCCCTGTACCCGTGAAGATTTGCTGCCCTTAGGGCTAGGGACCGTACCCTTTCTATCAATTTAACGAATGATTCTAAAATATCCTGGTATTGTAAGAATATTCTTAGCATCTACGCTACAAGGTATATACTGCTTATACGTTCAATAACACATTTTTGATGTATTTACTTGTTTTTAGGTAATTATTTTAAATTTTAATTATTTCACACTCAAGTGCAATATTTAGTAGGGTCATTGCACCTATTAAGATACCAGTTTTAAAAAGTATTGTACGGAAGTGAAATTTTAAATGAAAAATTGTACGTCACTAATTTATTTTATTAGTTTAGGGTTGATTAATTTATAAAAAAAATTAAATTTAAATTTTATTAAATTACAAGAGTTATGTTAAAAAATGTTAAACTCTAATTTGTGTCGAGACTGCTTCTTTTATGAACATAATATGTTTGAATTATGAGTTAAATATGCATAGATAATATGCCACATATGCATTAATAATGAGCCACTTTATGCATGAATAATCAACATAATTAAAATGGAAAAAATGAGAGTAGTTTACAAGCATGCATAATTTAATAATAAATATATGTAGTTTCACAAAATGTAACTTATATATATATATATATATATATTTAAAATGACATAAGCGCCAAGATTACTATAAAAAACTACATACTTCATACTTTATGTATTACTTAGGCAAAGTAAGCATTTTTAAGTCTAAATCCTCCATTTGAATTGGTACTGCATTAACTTTTATATAAAAAACTGTGTGTATAAAGATAATTTATATGCATATAAAAACATTATCCTTACAGTATATACATTGGCTAAAGTTTGCTAAAGTGTTTGGGATATATTCACTCTCCAAGTCGTTGTCTTTGTCCACCTCATTTTCTAAATTTTGTGATATTCAAGGTGAGTTTAAAACATTAACTCGTGCACTTGAAGTACCAACATTTTGCACAAGTATAGCTTCCTTTTCTATATTATGAACTTGCACCTTCGTAAACAGAAAACATCACACACACACACAATTTTAAATATATAAGCATATATACCTGATCTATTGAAAATCTTGTACAAAAGTTGCTCTATTACTAAGTTCTTCCTCTCTTATATCATAAAATGATAAAATTATATATACACATGCATGCATATATATAAAGAATTTATAAATATGTAATACCTGTCCAAAGCTTGTTGTATTTGTCTTTCTCTAGTTTGAATACGCTTTATTGCCGTATGAACTTTGTTCTCAATTCAAGATATGATTTGTTGTGGAGTTAAACAAGGAGGCAACCCAATAAGTTCATGTGCTCATGCTCCACCACCCCATAACATAGCTTGCAATTCAAGTGTGCGTTGCTCATATCGTTTTGTTGCCTCAAGCTCCATTTGTCTTTCCTTTCTTGTAGCCTCTCTCCTAGCTTTCTCAAAAGCAACTTGAGCTTGCTTCTCCTTTCTCTGTACAGCTCTCATAACAACCTCATCCTTCTTAGCTTGCTCAGCAACTAGTTGGAGACGAAGAGTTTCACAAAATTTAGACTAGAAATAACTGCTCCAATAACTGAGGCGATACATCTTCTAGCCCCCTTAGATGTTTCAACTGCATTTGCCCTATATTGAATCCCTGGAGATAGTATATGTTGCATTACTCGCATAAAAGGGTTATCCACAGTGTGGAGATTTCATGCAACTTCAGGTTCTTGCTCTTCTACCACATTGTGCTCCTCTAAGTTTTGTTGTTCTGGTGTGGCACCTTCATTTTCAAACATAAAGAGAAGCTCTTGAGCAATAACAAGCTCCTCCTCATTAACAACATGATAAATGGAAGGCCCAAAGTTCTTATCCATAGCTATTGAATTAAAAGGCCAAAGTCCAGTCTTTTTAAAGCCACTCATGATGTTATTAGGAATGCAAGCTTGTATAAGAGCTTTTGCAGCAAATAAACTAAGTTCCTTCTTAGTGATTGCTGTAGAAAGTGTATTATGTTGCTAATTATCAACAATTTCCTTGTAATAATGTTTAAAGGGCTAGAACACATTAACATCTAAAGGTTGTATTGCATGAGAACTATGAGCTGGTAACACCACCACATCTATCCTTAACTCGTCACATAAGCAAAGAGCATGCAAACTAACGTGAGATCTATGACCATTTATAATAAGAAGATATTTATTTATAGAACTCAAATCATGTAAAGATGATGCAAAATGCTTAATATATCCAAGTCACATCTCATTATTCATCCAAGCCTTTCTAGAAATAGCCATTTGAGACCTTAGATTTGTATTCCATTCACCAAAATGCTTCATTGCTTTAAAGATATAAAAGTCAGGAAGTTCATTCTCTAACTGCATTGACAGACACTACAAGTGTAAGATGTTCAGAATTTTTGGGGACAATGTTGTAACAGTTTTTCATTCCTCTTGGTGCAATGATCTTCAGTCCACCTGTTTTGGATAAACCAGTTTCATCACAATTCCAGATATCATATGCATCATAACCACCTTGCCTTGCAACCTCTCATAGAAACCATGCACGGCATCATGTGTTAAATGCTTTGCTCTAGCTAGCTCCAGATTCTCTGATGTGTAAATGCTAAGTTCAGAATGTCGCTTCTTGAATCCCTTCATCCAAGCCTTACTAGGTCCACCACCTTTCCATGGAGTCTCATGCCTTGAAGCCAAGAAAGAAGTAGCCTCCTTGAGTCTCTTCTTTGTAAAAGGGTAATTAGTTTGAGCACTAACAATACACACACGAACAAGAGCTTCTTCCTCCTCCTTTGTTAGAATAGTAGGATGTCCTTTTATGGAAGTCTTTGTTTGACCATATAACCATCAACGAATGGTACTCCGAGACATACCAAACTTACGTGCTGCTGCTCTCTTAGAATTCTCCACCTCTTCCATAGCTTTTTGTAAATCCTTTGCATTCTAACACACAACTTGTCTTTTTTTTACATTGTTTGGACATGGGTCTTGATGAACTTCTCCAGTGGAAGTTCTTGGACGCTTATTGACTTTATTAACTTGAATTAAAGCCTTTTTTAATTGTTGTTTTCTTCCTCGTTGTTAGAGGAAGGTGAAGGATCATGGTGAGACTTTTCCTGCAAATAACAAAATTGTTATGTAAACCCTTATTATACATTTCTTGCTGTCAGATGTTATGCATGTGGCATGTTCTAGGTAATACAATCCTTGAACACATATCCATATATATATATATACACACATTATTCATACATATATAAAGATATCTACATTGACTAGTAGCATTAAAACTTTTACTTGCATACACAAGTGCATGTAAACACATAGGCATGTACACACATGTAAACAAAAAAATGGCACGCACGCGCGCGCACACACACCTGAGACTTAGAACCACTTTCTTGATTAGTTTGTGCCATTGCCTTTGCCCATACTAATTAAAATTATATCTGAAGAGCAAATTGAAATATATTAAATATGTAAATGTACATCTCAAATATCATATTTATAAAAAGTAGAACATATATATACATATAGAATATTTATGTAATATATAATTTACCTTATTAATAAATTTGTAAAACAGAGCATGAAAATAATATAAATTACGAAACCTTATACTTTCTCTGTGAGAACATTTAGAAATCACTTTGATAAGGAAGGAAATTTGTATTAATTAATATATTTATGAGAGGTTATTCATCCCAACATAAGAAGAAGTTAAAGTACTTAATATATAAATATTAAACATATGTAAACTTATTTAGTATAATTAATATATTAATACTACGATTTTAGGTATTTTTAAATCATCACCACAAGCTTTAAAATAATATGTTATAAATGACAATATTTTTAAATAAATAATGTGTTCCATTATTAAGTCATAAGTGAGGTGCAACGACCCTATTGAGAAGCACACTGCATTGTCAGGTTTGAATTGCATTACACTGAGACGTTGGACCTGACAAAACCTTAAATATTTAAAAGCATATATATGTGTGTGTGTGTGTTGTGTGTATATATATATATATATATATATATTTCCCGCAAGTTTTTTAATATTTATATAATTAATTAATATTTAAAATTATTATAATTTCTAATTTCTAATTACTGTTATGTATAAATAAAACACATATGTATACATATACTATAATTTCTCTAACACATATTGTAAATGCGTAGATTATGTATTATTAAATAATAATGTGTATATATTCTTTTCTACACATTAAATCTATTTTTTTTTTTTGCTTAGTCTCTCTCCTCTCTCTCTCTCTCTCTCTCTATATATTATTATATATATATTGCACTGATTTATTAACATATTATGGATTTACTAAACAGTTAACTTTTGAGAATTTATTTAAAATTATAAAAAGCATCTTCTCTTAAGTTCCTCGTTATCTTATCTAATCAATTTGGAATAAGTTTTATTTAAATATAAAATTTACATACACTTGAATTAAACATGCTTAAGTACGCTTCATGTTTCACACTCACATTACAAATATAAATTTAAAATAAATGTATATCTTTATTATATAAATTAATAAGTTAAATATTAAAATATTTGTTATGTGTATGTATATACTAGATTTAATTTGTCTCAAAAGTTCTTAATAAAATATTGCTTTATATATGTCTATGCATGTAAATTTAGAAAAATATTTGTATTCTTCATATAAGTTTTTTAAAATTTTAATTAACTTACAAAAGCAGCACTAGACATGATTCTTTAAGTATATTGCATTTTTTATTAATTAGTTCAAGATTAAATCGGGACCGTTCATTAAAACAAATTCAATATATTTCAGCATATTTTAAAAATATGTGCATAGTACCAACATGTGTGAAACAATTTAAACTTTAATAATTTTAGCTTCATATTATGTTATAAATTAGTTTATTGATAATATTAAGAAATAAGTTATATTATTAAAGTCAGTTTCAACATGAAAATAAGTGGATTTCAAATTGTACATTGAGAATGCATATTAATAATATAATAAATTTCAATTAATTAAAGCACACTGTATTTGTTTTCTGACTTAAATAACAACATTAAAATCAAATTTAATGTGAATTCATTTAATTAATAATATGTAAGAATATTATCTAAGTTATACTTTCGGAAAACACATTTGGCGAACCAGAAATAATAGTATATATGAAATACAAAGTCTTACACATGGGAGTGGGAACTATACATATATCACATTTTTGTATAATAATATAACAAAATAAAATATACGTGCGCATGTTCATCTTCATTGTATGTATGTTTAGTATAGTATACCCAGAACTAAAGCAGGAATATACCATTATCTCTGTGTACGATATAGTTCACCTGCATTCTGACAAGGAGATTTTACTTAAATTATCACATATATACTATCTATTAAACGTAAGACGTGGAGAGACATATACCGTACAACCCATACTCGGTATATAAATCCCGATCTTAATATATCATATACAACATACTTATATACGTGTTAAAACACGTTTGTGATAGATACATCATTATACTATGAGACCAACACGCCCCTATTGAAATAGTTGGTGAGATTGTGCTACACAATTTCTCCTTCCTATGATCTGCGAGCGACTGCAACTTCCGCAAGGCATTCTGCTCGTCCGACTGTACATAACAATCGTCGGAATATGAGAATGTGAAGTATGTACTAATACCTTGAGGAACTAATAAGGAATGATTAAGGCCTGGCCTTCCTCTGCTAATTCTACTGTCTTGGACTTGTTCCGGCCTTCAAGATGCATATAAATGCCGAATGACTTTCCAGCTTTGCCTCCTTGACAACACGCTTCCTCTTTGGCCCTGGCTCACCCTCTGAGCTTCGTATCTCGGCTCGTACTTCCCATCCTTCCCTGGCAAATGGTGTCGAACCCCTTCTGATTGCGTTGAGGAATAATCGCCATGCAGCAGATGAAACAAAGGAGCAGGTGCTGCCGGGTGATCTCCTTTCTGTTGAGCATGATGAAACGGTTGAATCATACAAGACCAATCTTCACGTCCCCACATGGTGAGAAAATCAGCGATTTTGACTTTGATAAGGCGGCTGTACATGTTGTAGAATCTTCCACTCGGCTGGCCCCTGCAACAGGCATGCATGGCCAAGGCCATGATCAGCCGCCCAACTATCTCTCCTCTTGGCCCCTCTATAACAAAGGCCAGATTGAAAACCGCTGAGAGTGGAGTGCCGCCGTTTTGGGCTCGGGGATCGAATATTCTAGAATATTTAGAATATTCTTTCTGGTTGGCAAATTTTTTTTCAGTAAACTGTTGTATTTCTACCTTATTCTTTTTTATATTAGCTTAATTTATTACTCAATATACACTAGTTAAAGTTTCTTTTTCATCTTAAGTAAAGCTACAGTCCGCTTGGACGTGAAGGTGTCTGAATAGGTATTTCCTCTGGTCGAATGTTCTCTGTGAGCTTGTTTGTTGCCAACCTAGAGAGTTCGAAACTCTTCCAAGCCTCCTGAAAATGGTCGGCAGTATCGACGAGGATCGTGTTCGTCAACACAAAGGGTTTGGCTTCTTCGACTTCTTCTTAGAGCTTTGCAGCACCAAGAGAACCAACAAGTTATCCTGCCACATAGACCAAGTTAAACTTGAACTTGAATAGCTAGCTTACCTTAATTTTGTCACGGTATCCCCAACCTTGTGCACGGTAGACGCTGTAAGTCCTCTGCAACCTCCATGTTGATTACCACAGCCGCCTGAATTACCGTCGAAACAGAAGGAGAAGTCGTGAAGACAACCATGAAACTACTTGCTGCCAAGTGCATTCCACTGAACTGCAAGGCCTCCTCAAACTTCATTGGATCTAGCTACACAATGTCCTTGTTGATGCTAGCACCTCCATATACAAGCTCATTGGGCAAATCGAGGATGATGAGCTTGAAGCTGTATTCACCTGCCACTTCCTAGAACACCGTTTGTGACTCAGCCGTATGTAGTTTGTCAACCTGTTGTTGGAGCTTGGTGTACACCTCTGTTTGGGAAGCACCTAGCTCGAAGAAAGACCTGCTCATCTCCTCCATATCGCACACAACCAGGTCGTAGGATCCACGGGATGCAGCCAATGTCGGGATGAAGGTCATCAGGTCGTCCTTGATGTCCAAACCAGCTACAAGTGGCTGGACCTCATTGAGTGTAAAGTCAATTGCCGGCGGAGGTGCTGTAAAAGCTTGGTCCCACTCCCGATCCCTTTGCAGGTGTAGATGTCTTCCACCGTCTTCTTCATCTTGCTCTTATTGATAACCTTACTTTCTGGCTCCCAAACAATTGCTGGAAGATCATTGGCATGCACGTCGAATAGTGAGCTCTCCCAAGCTGGTGCTGCTGCGATGGATAGTCAAGCCAAACATGCTCACATTCGAATGATGTTAGAGCTCCTCTACTCTTCGACCATATGTGAGGATCGCTTGTATGATCTGTCCACAGCTTCATCGTCTGAGATGGTGCCATTTTCTTTGCTAGGATGAACCTGTAACACAAAGCTAGTTAGTAGCAATGCTGGAATGAAAGCTTACCTCCATATCATCCAACGTGCAGACTCCTCACGCTCCATAAATTCATTCGGCTCCATCGAATAAGTGAACCGTATGCAGTCATGGAAGGGCTGAAAGACCAGGCACTTGCTCTGAGTTCGCATCTCGTCAAACCAGCTCATGAAGTCGACATCCGTTCCAACTTCTTCACCATCCTCTCGCAGTCCCTTAAGGATCTGAATGGCTTCCTCACACACAGCCTTCCAATACAAGTCCAAGGTGAACCACTTGATCCACTCTTTGTCCTGCATGCCCAAGTGTCTATTGTTCTGCCTTGGATTCGAGACGAGTGAGCTTGTTCAAGTATCGGAGTCGCAGCATGTTTGAAATCTTTGCCTTTGACATCACGTATAGCTTCTCAATGCCCATCCAGTGACACTGCTTATGAGAGATGTTCGTCACCTTCTAGAACCACTCCTCCCCCAACTCTGGGTCTATGATAGAGAGGAATTGCTTCTTGTACACTAGCTGCTTCATGTTCAGTTCAAGTTGTGGATTGCCTTTAGCATTGGTGATTGCTCTGTCGAGATCATCGTCAATCTCGTTCTGCACATAGAATAAGTTAAAAACTTCTTTCCTATCATTCAAACCAAGGTTACCTTGAAAAGAATCTTTGCGTAGATCAGGTTCGAAAAAGGATGCCAAGCCGCCTTTCCTGTTGCACTCTCCTTCCACTTCCGCACCTCAAGACGATCAACCTCTGTGAGTGACTTGAGGATTTTCTGAGTTCCTTCAGTACTAGTGTAGACCGCCTTTACAGCGAGGAGAATATGTGGCAGTGTTGTTTCCACAGATGTTGCTGAAGATCTGTTCATTGAAACTGTAAGTCTAGACTCTTAACAAAAAGAAAAGAAAATACTCACATGTTTATCGATTGGAACATCGAAACCAGTTGAAGATTGTTGAGGTTCTCTATTGAGGTTCTTTGCAGATGAAACTCGGTAGAGCTTTTGCAAAGCCTGTAGCTATGGTTCCCGTCCCAGCAGCTGAACTTTCGGTTTGACAGCCTCGAAGCCCACTATTTGTACTACGGTTGAGTAAGAGCTTGCTCGAAAGACCAGTGCTGCTCGTACTGAACCATGTCATTCGATAGCTCCTCAGCAGTGAGTGGATCTCCGATGGACAGAATGAACAAGGCCGTGTTGCGTAGATAACTAGCCTTCTTCAATGATGACACCAACCTGTCCAAGTCCCTGGGTTCACTCGTCAAACCACCTCGTTTGAATGCATTCTACATATTGGCACATCAGGAGGATCACCAAGTCCATTGATAGTAATTTTGTCAAGCAGGTTCGCTAAGCTCTCCAAATGCAGGCTGGCCGATATGCTGTATAACTCCTTCGGCTCCTTATCGCTCTTCGCCTTCTTGCCTTTTTGATCAGCTTTCCACGGCCTCTCTTTTTGCTGATTGCCTCCTCCAAGTCGTCCTCACTAAAAGAAGAAAGAGCTTCAACTGGCTCGATCATCTGCACTTGACTGCAACCTCAGTGGATGAAGGAGGCAACTACGACGAGCTCTTTGGGAAATCTGTGATGGTTGATGGAGGCTGCTCCTACTCAACTGGTACTACTTGAGACTGAATCACTGGAGGATTCTCCTTTGCTACATTAGATGGTTCTCCTCTCTTTCCTCGCTTGTGCTTCGATATCCTCTTCTCTTCCTGTGGCTCTTCATCAGGCACAGTCTCTTGTAGACGTTTTGAAGCTCTCACCATTTTGCAAACTCTGGAAAGCAAACACACAAGTCAATTGATTCGGAGACAAAAGGAAAAACAAAAACCAAAGATGACTAACCTTGTGGTTGCCGACTCAGGCTAAATAGTGTCGACCCTCTTAGTCGGCACAGAAAAGTAGATGAGCAAAACCTGCCGACTGAGACCGGTTGGTGTCGACCCTCTCAGATGGCACAGATGAGATGATGTATGAAGTATGCTGACTGAGCCAAGATGGTGCCGTCCCTCTCAGACGGCACAAATGGGAAGACCCTTTAATTCTGAAAAAAAAAACATCATGCTTGTGCAAAGAATTCCATCGGAAGTCCATCAAGCCCATGTGACTTGTCTTGCCCGTTGAGCAATTGCATTACTTGGCATAGTTTAGTAACTGTGAAGGGATGCTGTAGAAGCCCTTGCATCTCCACCATGATCCTTGGAACAAGCGCTAACCACACAGTCGTGCAAGCATACGACCTATCTAGTGTCCATGGTTTCGCTTGGAAAAGCTGCTCAAAGCACTAGGATCCCACCTCTAGCATACCATCAACATCTATGCAAGTAACCCCATGGAGTCTCATAGGCCAAAGATTGACATTCCTTTTGGGGTTGGTTGGATCACTCAGTAAAACTCTACATCTAGTTTCCTCTCACTCTTGTACCATCTCAGGTCCATGAGTTGATGACAATCCCTAGCTTTCTTGCTTTCCAATTGCTCAAATGGTTCTGCAAGCTCTCCTCCCATGCTGTCAGCCATGGATGATCTACATATCGAGCTAGGAGGCATTGGCAAGTAGCCAAACTTCCATAGACTGCTCGGATACATCCAAAGACCCTTGAGTGCCACACCCTTTGCTCTTTTTGACAAAACTTTGACACATATCATAAGAAGCCCATAGGTTAATGTCTCTAGTCTTTGTTCTCCTCCTCCATTCCTCTTCCATGTCATTCATCACTTGCGGGTCTCTTACAAGCCTCTTGGTGATTGCTGCTAGCCTCGGATTGGCCCCAAGTCTCTTTGATAACTTCATTGTGAGGAGGACTAGGGAATGGTCTGACATCCTGCCTAATTGCACCACCAAACCTAAACGACCATCATGCTCCTGTAACCATTTGAGGAAGCTACCTAATTGCACCACCAAACCCTTGAGGTGGCTCACGAACTTAGGAACAGTCTCGTTCGTTGCCATCTTGAGTCCAAAGACCTCAGTTCATTGGTAGTGCTGAACTCGCCAAAGGACTTCACAAGTTCATCCCAATTCTCCTTGGCAGGCTTGCCAATGTGATCAAGTCCATGAACTCTTGACCTAGCGCTAGACCAATTCGTGGTCAATGCCCTCATGTCCTTTGTATCCCATGCAGCCTGGAGTGCAAGGCATGTGTCCATACCCTCCACGACTTTAGGAGCGATGAACGTGAGAAAACTCTAAAAAATGTGTGATGAATCATAATCTGAAGAGGTACATGATCCCACTAGGTGGACACGACTCTATGCCTATGTGGCAGTAGTGATGGGCGTAGCATGACTGAACTCCAAAGGTGTAAGCCTGAAGCTAGACCTCCAACACTCCTCAGGCACGCTCCTCGTGGATCCTGAGTTCACCTGCGAAAAGTAAAAGGTCAAATACCTGTGTCCTGGTGTGCTTGGAAGAGTAACATCACCAGCGGCTTAGTCAGGAGATCCGCCAATATCTTGTTGGTCGAAAGGTAATGGAGTCGCAAATGCCCTATAGTTGCGAATATAATGCAGTTATGTGGCTGTGACCACGGCCTTGCTCCAGAAGTACACCGGCATCCCGGCATGGATCAACATATAGCAGGCCATTTCAACGATGGTTCGATTCATCTTCTCTGCCACACCGTTCTGCTGCAGGGTGTGTGGAGCGGTGAGTTGGTGCTAGATCCCTGCCTTGGCATAGTAACGCATGGGAGACGTACTCCCCACCTCCATCTGATCAAAGGGTAAGCAGCCTCTCACCCGTCTCTACCTCTGCAGCCTCCTTGTATTCACAGAAGAGTTATAGGGCCTCGGACTTTTGTGCCATCAGCTTCAACACCACCTTCCTTGAGAAGTCATTGATGAAGGTGATGAAGAAGCACTTGCTCTCGGGGTTCTCAATCTGCATAGGCCCACAGATGTCGGAGTGAACAAGTTCTAAAACTTTCAAGTTGCGAGTGGTGGAGGCATGCGGGAAAGGTTTCCATTGATGCTTTCCAAAGGTACATGCCTCACAGAACCCGAGTGGGGCTCCCGAAACTTGCATCTCTGGCTGTTGCTGAGAGAGTTTTTGCAGGGCCTCAACATGAGCATGGCCATACCGGTGATACCATGTCTGCAATGAGCCTGTCTTTGTCACCACCAGAGTGCTATCCAAATAGAGCAACTTCGCCTCAAGCCAATAGAGGTCGCCCCTCCTGGAGCCTGTCGCCAGCACCTGGCCATCACTTTCCTAGATAAGGTCACATGTAACCCACTTGAAAACACTACATCTGTGATCTTACTGATTGAGAGCAAGGTTTGGGAGATGGAAGGAACATAATAGATGTTGTGGAGCTCTCGCCTTTCTCCTCCCGGCATCTCCACTTCAGCGTTCCAACAGCAAGTATGTTTAGCACGGCTTCGTTCCCCATGACAACCGTGCAGCCTTCTGTCGAGCGTTCAAGATGAATGAAGGCCTCCCACTACAGAGACATATGGAGAGTGGCCTCGGAGTCCAACCAGATCGCGTGATCTGGAGCTGAAACCTCTCGGGCCATCAACAACCGGGCTCGTTTCTGGGAGTCACGTTTCTTAGATCAACAGTCTCGTTCGATGTGGCCGAGATCGCCACAGTACGAGCACTTCAGTCTTTCCTTCCCTTCTCAGGTCTTGGCAAGAGCCTTCCCCTTTTCTTGGCAAACTCCATCACGACGGCCTTCCTCCCGCCGGTTCTTGGATCTTGGCCTTCTCGAGCGGTTCTTGTTGGAGGAACCATCATAGAAGACAGCTTCATCAGCGCCGGTCTTCTCCTCCTCTGCTGGCTTCTTCTGCCCGAAACAAAGAAGCACTAAGGGTTTGTAGCCTCAGGCCCGCCATGTTTGTGAGAGCGGCGTGGAGCATAGTGTGAGCTAGAGCACGATTGTGCTCGAGGGCGGACAGAAGGATTGCGATCTGGTTGTCATCTGTTGGCTTCAAGGTCGGTGCCAAGGCTTCTAGCTGGGCCACCAAAGCTCTCATCCGTCCCACAAGGGTGGAACAAGCTTTGCCGTGGCAGAACCGCAGGCTAAAGAACTATGTTTTATACTCCACGCTAGTGGAGATCACATGAGCTTGGTTGCCGAGCATTTTCTAGAGGAGATCCCAGTTCTCCACCACCATTTTCTTCATATCAAGGTGGTGCTAGAACAGCTTCCCCAGGCCTATTCCCATCAAGGATAGTGCTTTGTCATTTTGAAGGTTCCAATTTTCCACCTTCTCGGCCAAGAGTTCAAGAGTAGCTACGACTATTGGCAACACTTCAATACCAAGGACAATTTTCATGCAACCATCTCGCAAGAAAATGTAAGCCATTTCTTTTTCCCAAGTGAAAAAATCTCTACCATTATACTGTAGGATATTGAGCGTCCCAGTATTTATGGCTATGAGTTTTTCTTACTTTTGTAAGTGTTTGAGGAAAGAGAATTTTATTTAGAGGCTTCATTCACAAACATCACAATAGGATGTGATGTGAACACATATGGATTTCATTCTTAGCTTCTCTTTCTGTACTCTTTGAGCTTGCCTCTTCTCGACTCGGGCAATCCTCTAAGCAATCTCCCAGCAGCTTGCTGCAGCAGCCTTCTACTGTTGTCTATGTTTCTAAGTCCTCTTCCTCATGCTCCCAATTGCTCTGTACCATTTAGTGAGAGAACTCTAGAAAATGTGCAATGAATCATAATCTAAAGAGGTACATAATCCTACCAAAGGGTAATTGGGTGGACACAACTCTATTCCTACGTGACAGTAATGACATGGCATAGCGTGACTAGACTCCATAAGCGTAAGCCTGAAGCTAAACCTCCAACAACGACATCACACATGAGGGCCAGCTGCACCTTCACACTCCATCTGTGAAAATTTCCTCCAATGAAGCATTCCAGCAATTTGTTAAGAAATTTGTTGGAAACAAAGGAATATGCCATCAATGCTTGATCGAGAGGTGATAAAAAACACTGACCTTCTTAGACGTCAATTGCTCCTGACAATGGTTCATCTTGGCACACTTAGGGTGCGCCATTCATCACTCAGCTTTGATACCATGTTAGAAAACGTGTTTAGATTGTCATTGCATTGCACAATATTATACACACTGCCCCTAATGACCAACTGCTGAAGAGACATGACCCTCTACGACTAAGATTGCCAACATGTCACTCTGCATGTCATTTGGGGTGAACTCTCAACAAGATCGGAAAACATAAATGCTACAAGATCAGTCAGCAGCCAAAAGTGTTCTACTTAACCGTATCTTTTTCGACAGGGCAATAAATTATTTTTGGGCAACGATCTTCGACGTCAAGGTTAACACCCGGAATATTCTTTAGATCTTTGGTACGGTGGCACGCTGGACATATGGCCGAGCGCACCCCCTATCTAAGCATTATTCTTTAACGGATGTTCTATACCACTTTACCTCTCTCTATAAAGAGAAATTCACACACGTATATTGTATGCCAAAGTATATGTAATTATATATATAAACACAAAATAGTATAGGACTGTCACAAATATACTCATATAAATATGTAGTGCACACAAGTACATCTCGTATCCCCTGAGAATGTACAATAAGGAAGGGATATACATGCCCTCATTGTACGAGAGAGAGAGACGAGAGACAAGAATTGAACATAACTATCTAATGTATATATTCATCACATCTCACATATGCACAAGCTTTTAATGTATTATCATATACAAGTATATTTTACAACAATTGTTTACCTGTTTGAGCCAAGCAAAAGATCATACATAATGTCAGGCGTAAGAAAGGTTGTTCCTCCTATCAAAAGCTCCTCAAACTCTCCTTGCAATGCTCTTGCTTCCCGGACCTATAGTATATAATATATAAATTACACACATGTATAAATAATACACATAAACAAGTATCATTTATAGACATATGTAACTCATGGTAACTATGTAAATACACATAAGACCCCCCCCGCTCTCTCTCTCTCCCCTCTCTCTCTCTCTCTCTTAACACACACACACACCTCTTGAGCATTAAGTCCACCGATGACAAACACCACCAAAACCTTGTGATCTGAAAGCTTCTGCCTTGTCTGAAACACATTATTAATTCATTATAATAAATAATGGCTAGAGAGAGAGAGAGTTACCTGCCCAATGCCAAACCTTCCTAAACCACTCTTAATTAAACGTCCAACCTTAGACGCATGGTGTTTTAACCCGGGAATATCCTGTTTAGCGAGAACCCTTGAAAAAATCTCACTCATCACTCCCCTTGGAGCCCCTGCCACAAGCCTCATTTGCCTCAAAGGATCACACATCCTCGTCTCTGCAACCTTGTGCAAAACATTAAACAGCTCGTCGATCCTACAAAATATATAGTCAAATCTCTCTCTCTCTCTCTCTCTCACACACACACACACATCCTTGAGTATGTAGATATGTTTATTAAGTATATGTACATAGCTATGGCACCTGTCATTAAGCTCAAGTTTAAGCTGCATGGTTGTGTATTCCTGTTGTCTTGAATCCTCTGCATCCCAATCCTCCCATTGTTCCTCAGACCACTCCTCCTCCTGTGTATATACATTTATATTAATGTGTATGCGTATCTAAAGTATATGTGCGTCTACCTGCTGGCGGCCGGCCTTCTGCCAGTGTGTTTCTAATGCACTCTCCAAGCCATTTAAAAAGCCTAAGTCATTCTCAGTTGGGCCTTCCAATATTGCCTCCATTATTTCTTCCTTCAATTTACGTTCTTCATCCCACGAAAAAGGGCCTATATGCAAATAACCAACATTACACAAACACACGCGCACATAGACACACACACACACTATTAATATTATTACCTTCCTGATTTGCACTATACTCTCCAGCAAGTGCATATGCCACGATTATAATCGTGAGGGCGTCACGCAGTGATAACATTCCACCACCCTTTTGAAAGCTTCTTCCTTGCCTTACTAAATCCTGGACCTGTAAACCCCCGTTACTACACATGCACGCACACACACGGCTGGAATGGTTAAATTGGAGTATTATCAAATGGTGAGAATAGTTAAGTATGAGAGAGATGGCACGTTATCTGGACGTGTATAATCAGCACATAGAAAATACCAAATAACAAACACACACCTGGCATAATAGGCTTTCCACGCTATCAGATGCACTTAGGGCAAGTACTCTCTCTGCACTTGCAAATGCTTCCCATCGCGAAGCCTTGGATGTGTCTATTGCATGAACAGTGGCCTTTGCAAGTTGAATAATACCGCTGTTTTTCACTGCGGTTCCAGGTTCTTTAAGTAATGCATTTACGCAGGCACGTAGCTCATTTGCGTTCACTATTAAACGCAACCTGCAGCGTGTGTAAGTGCACTTAAATAAGCTTATTCACATGAATAGAAGCATATTATTAGTTAAATACTACGCACAAATACATTCATTCCGTGTGTATGTATGTGTGTACTTTATCTATTCACATGCACAAAATACTGCATTAATGTACATAAATAAGGAACTTCTGATAAGTATATATACATGAAATTACAAAGCATACATCTATGTTCTATGCATGTATATATACATGTGTGTGTGTGTGTGAGCCTGCATATATCCAGAACCTCTATGTACGATTTTACTCAAAACAATCACAGTATTAAGCATTCACAATAAAGCATCACACCCACACCCAAACACACACCTGTGTGTCTGTATATAACTGTTATATATACATTTCTTACTTTTCTGGCGTTTCAATGTTTTCCTGTTTAAGTGCCTCCTTAATCCATTTTTTAACCAAAAGGGCTCCATCTTTTGTACGTTTCTCAATTAATATGTCAAGTCTCTCTGCTTCTTGAGTATCCAATCCACTGCTTAGTGAACTATATGAAAATAAACTATTAGCATATATGTGTGGGTCGTGTGTGTGGGCGCGTGTGTGTGTGTGTTTTATATATATATATATATATATATATATAGCCTTATATAGTATTAGAAAGTTTAGAAAACATCATGAATTAAGCTAATGTAATAATTAATAAGCTAAACTATATAGTATATATAGTGTCACATTCATATATATGATTAACTACCCTGTAAGAAAACCATCTTTGAGAATGGTTTTTTCTTCATCAACGGATGGGATCTGCACATCATGTCGTGGTCTTTTACCAGTAGAATTCTCCTTAACACGGAGACTCGAGAATAGTCTATCGAATAACGAATCTTCATGGGATGTCGGGGTTATCAGATCTAACGAACGGTCGATAAGCAACAAAGCAGCAGGCCTGGTGGCTCGACCGAAGCTGTCCGATGAGATCTCGGTTAGCTGTTTACCACCATGTGTGAAACTGGACCCAGACTAAATATGTCAAACTTTAAATCCAGCTGCAAACAAAGATACAGTGAATAACTGTAGTATCGATATAATTAAAAACATTACACTAATCAATATGCAATACTTAAAGATTAAACTTTATCCAGCTAGATGTATACCAGATATTAACCCTCACGTGCACCTATGTATGCATCCTGTTTTACATACATAGAATGCCAATCTTTAGTATAAATGGTATTGTTTAACTGCCATATATGCTCTGTGTGTGTGTGTCACACACACACACACACACACAGATGGAGGACTAGAAAATTGACTACAAAAACCAATTATGACACACACAGAAACATGTGTATGTACATATGTATGGATATATATGTATATACCTGGGCACCCAAATGATGAAGAAAATGTGCATGTAACGTAGCTCCAGATGGAGGAAGTTCATCCTCATCCCATGCAAAGCCATTATCATATGCAGGAAGTCCTTTACATAGAAAAGAAGCTTCTTTTTTACTACTCAATGGTGCTGTGGCAAACCTGTAAGAAAATATAATATATTAAACGTTAATAAACATATGAATATAACAATTAAAAATTAAATGAATACTTACGCTGATGCAGATGGAAGAACGAAGACACGTGGAGTTAAGCAGCAGCAGATTAGAGGTAAATGCTTAATTGTAATCGAATATTCACCAGAATGTTCTTTGAGAACATCCTGTAATAGGAGGTCTCTGTATTCTGAGAAAGCATCGGTGCCTAGCGGAGTGTCTCCACAACTTGAATGCGACTCCTATGTAAGAGTTAATATAGAATTAATATATTTACACGCATACGTGACAACAGCATCTGTGTGTGTGCAACATAAACACGGAAAACAATATAAAGGAACTGTTATACCGTCATTGTAAGTTCAATGTATGTGTGTGCGTGTGTGTTTTCATCTCTTATACGTTTGTGGGTCTACACAAACAGACACTCACATAAGTGCACACAGTTCTTAAGAATAAATCTGCATGTACCACACACACACATTATGTTTAAACAAACCTGGGAGATTGAAGAAAGGATAGCAAAGTGCCTTACAGTGGGGTGTGTGCGAAAGCATCGTAAAATATATCTATGAGCATCGCTTAGCAACTGTGACGCCACTATTACGATCTTTGACAATGCTTCATCGAGAGGTATCCATGAAACTTTCTGTTAAAGAACAAATATTCATTAAACACTTCATAACTGTGTATAGTATAAAGTAAAAGAGTAAAATAAGTATTCTTGCACAAAATATTATATATATGATATTACTATTTCTATGTAAATATTATTGTCCACAAATATTATCATACATATGTGTTCCTATACATATGTATATACATACCGAATCATGGGAGGATGCATTCTCCAGCTGACACACTGCCCTTAAGCCGATCTGTAAGAAGAATGGAAGCCCGCCTGCAAAATGGAAGGCCTCGATCGCTCCTTCGTCCAGGTACACAAGAGATCCTTGCAATTCCTCAGCTTCCTGTTTGAGAAATTTCGTCAATGAAAATGTATATAATTCACGTAAATAAATCACCTCGCCGAGACATTGTTGGCACGCCTTCACCAGATTCAGCTGTTGCGCCATCGAGAACCCTAATCCTCTGTTTTGACCCTAACCCTAATGTTTTAAAAAATAAGGTTTCAAGTAGTTTAGGGCAAAAAAAGAAAAATATTTATTTATCAACAGATTAGATTAAGTTAACATTTCTTTAAAAAATAAAAATATGCACGTGTTAGATGACGCTTTGTAGAAAGGCTACATAAATTATTGAGCATGTGCCTGCGTATTAATGTAATTGTTTAATATTCTCGAGATTAATATATTTTTGGAACAAACTTTAGTACTATTTTCTTAAAAATTCATAATTAATCAGACTTATTGTGCTTTATTTTTAAAACATTTAAATAATATATAAATTATTTAATGTATGAGATAATCATTTAAATTAAATTTAATTTAAATTA
This sequence comes from Selaginella tamariscina, assembly GCA_003024785.1. Taxonomy (NCBI): domain Eukaryota; kingdom Viridiplantae; phylum Streptophyta; class Lycopodiopsida; order Selaginellales; family Selaginellaceae; genus Selaginella; species Selaginella tamariscina. Next base: position 307,596 of record PUQB01000131.1, read on the forward strand.
TGAATTAAAATAAATTCACTTAATCATTTACTATATATAATTTTTTATTTTTTTGTTTAATTACGGAAATATGTTAATACTTACACAGATATGCCCCTGGAAGTATTATAATGTACTAACACCTAATACCCACTTACTAAATTTCATTCTAATTCACTCCAAAGTTGCAACAAATTAAACATATATATTTTTAAACATAAAAAATGAGTAATGGAACTATATATATATATATATATATATATATATATATATATATATAGGTTTTCACTTGTATTCATCGAAATAAGCTATTAACTATTGCTATATTCTCTCTGTGTGTAAACGTTACACGTACATGATCTAACTTGCTATGTCTTAAAAAATAAAGAGAGATGGATGTGATACTCACGAGTGTATGTGTGTGTTTTCACACACCACACACACACACACACACACACACACACACATCCATGTACACATACACGTGTGTACAAATGTATATGAAAACTTACATTAAGAAGAATCTTCTTTACTATTGTCATACGCATCCGGCAATGCAACCCATTCGTCTTCTACTTCAAACTCATCAACGTCTTCGGCTTGGTTCTCGCCTTCGAAGAAATCAAGACTTGTGACAACCTTGAAATATATCAGTTTCGTGTGAGCGCGTGCGTGCATGTGTGTGTGTGTGTGTGTGCGTGTGTGTGAATAAGCATATATGCATGCTTACGTACATACGTATATATTAAAACTACAACCTTTTTGAGCACAGCAATATAAATGGGACCCCATCCATCAGCCACGTCAGGAAGAATAATCCATCCATGCTCTGTTTTCTCTCCTATTGGCCACTCTTTGTGTATAACCTCAAATTCAAGTTTCCCCTTCTCCATTGCCTGTAAGAAATAATTATTGATTATAATGTATTACCATAGTTACTATCATTATATCATTTATATACATATATTGTGATATAAATATTATGTACGTTCTTGCTGTACAATAAACTTACACACTAACAATATAACCTTGAAAATAATACTGACTTGTGTACCTTGAAAATGATGTCATCATTCTCTTGCTGACTAAGAGAACACGTGGAATAGACAACACGACCGTACAACTTCACAGTCCTTAGAGCTGCAAACAAGAGCTGTAGCTGTCTCTTTGAACAATTCTCCGTACGCCTGGGCGTCCACGTGCCGAGCTCCTTTTGATCGCGTAATAGGTGCCTCTCTGAAGAACAAGGCGCATCCACTAGAACCTAAAATTTATATCAACCTTACCATCTCTCTCTCTCTCTCTCTCTCTCGCACGCCAACACACACACACACATACAGATTGTATAAAGCATCAATAAACATCCCACCTTGTCATATTGATCCATGGTACCCAATCTAATACCATTTCTACGTGTCACTCGAAGTGAACCCCTGAATTTTTCTGGTACATACTCAGAAATAACCTGGTAACAAAATACGCATATATATATATATATATATAAGAGATGCTATATTTTGTAACAGACCTTTGCAAGTCTTCTTCTCCTTGTTTCAGAAGGCTCGTTCGCAGTTAATGAACCCTGTGTAAGATCTAACTGCTGTAAAATACCTTATACCAAACATAAATTAATTAAGTTTTATCAAGTATTAATGAAAAAAATATGTACCTAATGTTTTGCCACCTGGTGCAGCACATAAATCTAAAATACGATCACCTTCTTCAACTTCTAGTGCTTCAGTAACAAGAATTGAAGCTGCGTCCATTAAATAATAATCAAACAAATTCTGATTATCTCTCTCTGGATGCGGAAACCTACATAACATACAGATCTTAATTAAAACTAATAAAAGCATCGTAAATAACGTTTTATATAAGTGAATATAAAAGTAAAGCTGCCCGTTCGTATATGTGTTTGCGCACGCGCATATGCAAAGAACGAATGTATAAATGTGTTTGGAAATGATATTGCAATTATAAACTCCAATCCTACGTGATATACATTCACAATATTAATAGTAATATACACTATAATACGAAAATGAAGCGCGATTGATAAAAATCACACACACACACACACCTTTCGTTGGATTGAAAAGCTGGGAGCTTCAAGAAGGAACTTGAACAGCACCCGGAGCAGGCGGAATCTGAACCTCATTACAATACTTGTTAACGAGGCAAGCAACACGGGGTTTAGTGAGTAAGCACGCCATTAACGAGCTCCATCTTTCTCCATACTGTCTTCATAATACGTGCAGAACTGATCGAAAACGCTCGACTTCCTCTCCTTCTCCTGCTCCTGTTTGAGCAACTTCTTTATTTTCGACTTGGATAGCTGCTTTCCTTGCTTCTGTGGTCTCTGTTCTCCGTTTGTTCCTTGAAATCTATGTTTATCTCCTCTAATGTGTGATTTTCCCTCAACCCAGCAACTAATTAATAGAATTTAAGTTAATTACATACATACGCGCAGTGTGCGTGCATCTAATTACATAGAATCTAGGTACGCACGCGAATGTATATACCTGTTCTAGAGAAGCGCCAGTGAGGCTTAAACCCGAGAAGAGCAACATTTAGTAGAGATTTCATCGCCATCTACATTCTTGATCCAAGGACCCTAAACCTCGCCCGTGAACCCTAAAACAGGGTCCCTATACAGTTCAAACTGATTCCGTACCCTTTGGACAGAGACCGTACCTTTGAAAAAAGAATTGTATGAAGGATTGGCTGTTATCTTTCCTTTGATAAACTGTTCATGGCGGATAAACGAATACAAAATGCTTAAGAAGGTTTTAATGGATCAATTGCCATCCATACGAACGGTAGAGATTAAACACACTTCCGTTTATTAAGGTTTTGAATTAAATTCTTTGCCTTATTAATTAACACATATTTATATTTAATTAAAACTACATAATTAAAACATACACATGCTTGTTCACTAAATCATGATATAAGAATTACAATAATTCCAAATAAAATAATCTGATACTCAACAAAATTTAAATTCTTGCAAACAACAAATTAAAAAACATTTCTTATTATTAATTTTAAAATAAAAAAATTAAATAATAAACTTACAATTATATTTTAATCTCACTTAAGTTTGAATCTCAAAAACTCTTATTTTCTTCTAATCATTCATATTTAATATAATATTATAGCACAACACATACAGAAGCTTTTTGAATAAACTAATTCCATATTAAATACCACATGATATAAGAACCCTAGGTAGTGGGAGACACTTTCACATTATTAACATCATTTGCAAATTTCTTGAGAGAGAAAGAGATTAACTTCTTCTTTTCATGCTGAGGGAGCGCGGAAGAAGAAGACATCTGTATCAAATCCTCACACACGCATGCACGCATGCACGCATACACAGACAATCTATAAAGAAATGAGTTTTAAATTAGAAATGAGCCAAACAGTGCCAAGCCAACAACATTCCAGCCATTGGTGTAGCTAAAGAGAGCAGCAGATACGTCACTCTGTGGGGATACATCAAGAGTTTGGGAACCGGAGGAATCTGATGATGGACCCATTGGAGACGACACGGAAGTAGAAGATCCCGTGTTTGACTGCGCAGAAGGAGAAGATCCGGTGTTCGAATCTGGAGGCTGCCAAAAGATGGTGGAGATGCTTCTTGAGGTTGCACTGGCGCTGCACTTGGTCCTGATGTATTAAATGGTAATTAACTCTCTCTCTCTCTCTCACACACACACACGCACAAGCACACGCACGACACTAACCATTTGATGTTGCTATTGCAGGCACTAGCACTGACCACTCAACTTGCATCTACTGGGGAGCTTAAGTGCGAGTGTAACATTAACACCAGTGTTATTCCCCGGTCCTGCAGCGACGAGAGAACATAGACAGACCGGATTGGTGTTTACGACTCCTTTGAGAGAGTTACAACAGGACACTGTGGGATCCCTGGTCTGGCCTTGTACAAATGGAAGACATGGAATCAGTAATGAAACTTGGCTGCCGCATCCCGGTGGAAGCTGTGCATTACAAACTGTGGAAACGAAAAAGATAGAAAATGTAAAGAGTAATGCTTCCATGGTGTTTAATAAACGATCCATTGCGTGCTATATGTACGTAGCGAGGTGTCTTAATTCCTGGCGCAAATCAAGGCTTTGACGGAGATTCACAAGTATATTCTGATATTTGAATTCAAATTCCCAAGCCCTAAGTTAACCGATGAGTTGACATTGTTTAATACGATTAATTCATCAAATAACTTAAACCTGCCGCAGATCTAAACATGCGGCAAGTCAAAAAGTGATATGAAACTAGAATAAATATCAGCACGAAGTGAAAGTGTGCCACAGGAGCATTTGAGAGGTTGTTGGAGAGTTAAAATCTGGGACAGTAGTAGGGCTCCACATTGGCTGCGAAATGAGCTGCTCTAAGGGATTCAAATCCGTGGTTAACCCAGAGACTGTTTCAGTATCCAGAAACTGATCAATCCACGGAGAGAAGTAGATGGATCTCCAGCTCCAAGGCGGAGGAGAAGGCATGTTCCTACGGTGAAGAATCCCCTCGGTCGCGGAATCACTGGTGGTATTCTCCAAGAAATTAAGACCCGGCAGCACCGGGGAGCTGCGGTCGCTGAATACTACGGCATTGACATTAACCCTGTCGTTGCTCTGCTTCATCTGTTCCTCGTTAAACCCAAAACCTGATGTAAACTCCATCTGCGAGAATTGAATGGACCCAGAAAACTCAGATGAAAATGCAAGTGAACCGGACGAAGAATCCGAGGGACTGGACTGATGCTTCCCTTTCCTGCTCGGGAACATATCGTATGCATTCCTGGGCTCGTCCGGGAAGTTCAGCTTGGCACGGATGCCCCTGAACTTGACAGCTGCATCGTCGTATGCTCGAGCTGCTTCCTCTGCACTGTCGTAGGTCCCGAGCCACACTCTTGCTTGCTTTACCGGGTCTCGGATTTCCGCTGCCCATTTGCCCCAGGGCCGCTGCCTCACCCCGCGGTACCTCGTCTTGTGGATTTTATCGGCACTGCTACTTGATCTGAGCCTTTGGCGGGACGTCTTTTTGTGTGCTCCTGTTTTTTTTAAATATCAGAATGCATTTCAACCAGTTAATTTGCGAAATGTACCTGATTCGGAACTGGACGAGGTCTGAGGACTCTTGATCGACTTGGAGTCGGAATTTGACGGGCAGATTACGGGATGTTCTTGAGTATATGTGCCCGCGGCAGCCAGAGAATGCACCATTATCGACTGCTCGGCAGCAAGGTTCGGGTAAGGAGGGAATGTGGTAAAGAAGTTATCTAAGATGGTATCACTAGTGCTACTGCTTGGGCTCAAATGTTCCTCCATCGTAAAACACATTCTATATGCTTGCAGTAAGAGGAGGTTTTGAAGGGGGTTTTTCAAACAAACTCGGATTGGATTGTCAACGGACACGTAATGAGGAAAATGTAACCTTCACACTCTTTTCCTGCGCCGCAGTTTCTCTCCTCCTCCGAAGTGTGTGGATACAGAGGTACGGAACTCAGCCTCTCGCTTCCGACACGTGCCCGCGAGGAGATGTGTGTACGGAGTCCTATTCACGCACAAAACACATGCGGCTCTTGGGAATTTCGCACGTTTCACAATTCCCCGTGTTTTGCCGTGTAGTCGTTGTCGCACGATTTCAGAATATTCTTATCTTTTTGCTTTTTTATGATTGTCTATTAATCTTATTCCGAAGTGGTCCACTTATAGTTTATAAGAGCATGTTTTACATAGTAAACACGTGTTCGTTTTAACGTATTCTATAGTTTGTCTAGGTCAGTTATATATATATATATATATATATAGACACACACACACACAAGTTGCAAATTCAATCACAAATTGTTAACGTTGACGTAAATAGTCTGCTTGGTAATATACATCGACAACCTGAAGACTATATGAAGTTATACAATCGTTTGCATATCTAGAATGGTCGGTGAGAATTATTACACCGTCCAAGTACTAGGTACACATCGTTTTAAATGTGTAACTAGTATACACATGCGTGTGTGTGTAAGCAACTGCAGCGGCTCTAAGCCTCATTTATATATACAACGTTCGTTATATTTGAAATGTTTTATTTATGTCTTGCCCTAAACATAACATTGGACGACAAGTGACTTAGACAACATGTGTTATACGCACGACAATGTTTTTAACGTATTACAAACTTGCGGAGCATAATAAACATGTAATAATGTCTGGCCTCGTAGATTAATTAAAAAACAAACCATAGAATACATAGTATTAGTAGGTTAGATGCATGAACGAGGGTCTACCTTCCCTTATTATATGCAAATTATGAAAACGTCAATATTCAAACTATTCTAGAATATATTTTAATATATTGATATAAGAATCCATGACTTCAAGCTTCTACGTCATTAAATTTTAATAAGCAGCAAGTTGTACTTCAGACTATCGAAGGAATAGAGGTGCATGCATCTAGCGTTGTGTCCACTGTGTGTGTGTTAGTTTATAAGCGCCTGTTTTACATAAGAAACACGTGTTTCGTTGTAGCTTATTATATAGTTTGTATACACAAGTTGTCATAAATTATTTAATGTATCACCAAACATAAAATATTTTCATTGTCTTTGTGAAGTTATTCAAGCGTGAATGGTCGTTGAGAATATTACACCGTCGTTAAGTACTAGGTACATCGAAGCTGAAGCAAACACAAATACACACACACACACGCAACACATGCGTGTGTTAAGCATCTGATAGCGTCTCTAGGTGCCACATACAACGTTTGTTACCTATTATTTATAAGCTTAACCACATCTCGTGCCCTAAAACAGTGACTTATTACTTATACGCACGATAGGATCATGTTTTTAATGTATTGTAATAATGGTTGACATTGCCTTCGTAGATTAATTAGAACTGTTAGTTACGCTGCAACGTGTTATTAGTAGATAAGAACTGCATGCAATGAATCTCTATCTACCCGCCATATTATATGCAATTCAACTGTTTTAACAACATTGACACAACGTGTGTCATCCACATGCATGCATGATTATGCACGCTATTCCTTCGATTACTCCTAGGCTAAGTATAACTTGGTGCTTATTAAAATCTAGTGACGTACAACATGGATCAATATGTCAATATATCAATAATATTCAAATATATTTCAAACTATGTTAAAATTGACATTATCATAATTTATCACAACGTGTATGTTTGTGTGAAAATAAGATGCTGCTTTCAACTATAAAACAAATGGACCTTTCTACTCTCCCCTTGCTTGAAGACACGTTCCATATAAATACCGGGAAATAGACAGGCTGCATGGATATGCATATATTTTTACAGACAGCAGTAGTACACACATTGCATGTGTATGTTGGTGGTTTCATGACATAGGTTAATTTTCTGATAAAAGCTGCTTCTGATAAAGTTTAGATATTCTCAGTATATGCTGATATTTGAATTCAAAATCTCAAACCCTAAACCGTGTAGATTGAACATTACACGAACGAAATTATAGTGGAATCATAAGTGTGGATGGTACATATAAGACTTTAAAAAGAATTTTACATTTTATATGCACACACACATACACACACACACACACACATGAAGTGGATACTATCTCAAACTTAACGAAGTCAAGAACAACATGCTACCATCATCATCACTGCATATATAGAGAGAAGCTTCATCATCAAGACATGGGATATTCCTGAAATTATCAAGTTATTCAAGCAGTTATATATCTACAATGGTCGGTGCGAATGTTACACTCTAATCGCACATTTGTTGAATGAGCACAAACACACATATACATATTTGTATGTGTGTAAGCATGCTAAACCAGATCTCAACCATTTGCTTCTACATTTTTTAACTTTGAAGGGTTATGGTAACCACGTGGTATAACAAATATTAAAATTTAAATTATGATATTGAAATAATATAATAACAGTGTAAATTAAATTACATTAGTATATTCATGATAAGATCATTAAACATGGATGCTTCTGTTCTTGTCCAGTGATTACGTGTTTTTATCATTTTCATAATGTTTGAATTGACATTGTCTTCCTGTGACACATAGCATGATCTGGTTTGTCCATACCTATATATAATAATACAAACATATAACACGTGCTTTTTTTGCGAAGTTACACACACCTGCATAAAAAACAGGGTGAGAAAGAAACAGTGATGAGTATCCACAGACCCAGGTCCATGTGCTGTGTGATTAATACTCTGGTACACACACGTACATATGTGTATAGAGGGGACGTGCATATTCAGGTATGCTGACCTTTGTAATCTTTGAGGGAGAGGCGCTTTACAAACTTTTACAGTAAAGAGCAAAGATGCTAAAGGTGTTTATCCGTAATGGTCGGTGAAAACGAAAGTGTTATTATTTAGGTCAGAAAGTCAAAATCAGAGTGGATAGGTGTCTCAGGATCGAAGCCTGGCTCTGATATTTATTTCCAAACCTGGCTCTGATACTTTGTTTAATTAATCCGGTACATGCAACTGGATTAACAAGTCAAAATCATAATGGCTAAGAGACTTTAAAATCAGAGGCACTGATCAGCCTATAGCCCGTTGGTCAACTTGGCTGATACTTTGTTTACACACTCACCACCATATTTTACTTTGTTTACACATACTTAATTTTAAATGTTAATATTATCCGTATTTTACTTGATTTTAAAGGTTAAGTGCAAAGTTAATTTATTATAGATAATCTAAATATAATTAGGAATATACCTTTTTTATATATAAACTTTGACCTAAATATAATTAGTTTCCTTATGTGCAAATAAAATATTTCTTCATAATATGAAGAACTCTCTAAATTTCATTAACTTCACATAATAATATATATAGTCGGTTGAAAGTCTCAAATCCATACGAAGGTAAAGTATGCATATCCATCTTTCTCGCTTTGTTAATCAAAATAACATCCAACTTTTCCTTATAAATAGATAATAATAACGACTTATTGATACATGATTAGTTAATAGTAAGAAAATATAATACAGTTGGTGACTTACACAAAAGCTTATACATTTGTAATTATTCTCCTATACAATGAATATTAATTTATGATGAATTTTCATCATTCTTCATACTTTATCCCTTTCTGTGAAAAAAATTCTTTTTCGTTTTCTTTATTCACAACAGGCTGTTCTAATGGGTTTAATTACAGATTTCAATTTGGCTTCCTAATTGTTATTAGCTGTATAATTGGGTATGCTGGGATTGCTCACATTATACAAGGTAGGACCGAGGTGATTTGGAGCTCCTTACAGTCACACAAGCTCTAACACAAGAGGGTCTTTTAAAAGATTTAGACAACGTGCACATCTCAAAATCACATCTTGCCTTGATCGCACGGAGCCAATTGACACCCACTACACTTGAAGAAAACCTCAACGTGCAATCCAAAATAAGGTGAATATCAACAATTTTGAGTACTAAAGTGTTCCCAAACCAATTGAGAACCAGATAATTAAAATGAATATGATAGATTCTGAAAGAGTTTTAATAAGCAGTCCTAGGAAATTTTCTCATACAAAGGAGGAGGCATATGTTTCATTTTATATAGACGAGAATACGAGTATGGATATTCATGAACAAGGGAAGGCACATGGAACCAAGCCTGTGGAAGTTTATGCTTTTGTCGGAGCAATTTCTTCCATAGTTGCATTCGTCCTCTTTGTAGTATGGGCATATTTTCCTGATACTTGGCTCCATTCACTTGGTATGACTTATTATCCTGATAGGTACTGGGCGATTGCAACTCCTAGTTTCGTAATGGTGACAATCTTGTTTGTGATATTTACATATGTTAGTTTGAACTACATGGTTACACCTTCACCTGATTCATTTAAAACTCTCTTTGATGAGCACACAAGGCAGCCTGTGACTTACTCGGGACATTGTCGTGAAAAGCCAATTGATCCAATTTCAGACATGGCCATTACTGAAGTAAACCATGCAATGTTCACGTAGCCAAATCATTTTCTTAAAAAAATTAAAAAAAATCTTCAAACCATATATGACATATGTAACTACATTATAATATCAATTCTCAAGTCTTTTAAACATATTTCTAAAAAAATCTCATGACATAAAGTAACCACATTATTATAATATTAATTCTCAGGTCTTTTAAATATACTCTTGTTAAAAAATTTATAATATTAATTCTCCAATTCTCGAGTCTTTTAAACATATTCCTATTCTATAATTAATTATGTAATTTACCCTAGTAAGTGCAAAGGCTAATCCTATAAATCAATAATAAACTATCTTAATTATAGGATTAACCTTTGCACTTACTAAGGTAACCTACATATTTACCATAGTTGTAATGTAGATTTTAACTTTTTATAATTGTTAATGGTTTTAAGGTCATTTGATGTATAAATTGAAATTTGCATATTAAACTTGTCATGCACAACTATTACTGATATGATCGATAAGCGAGTGTGTCATCCATCGTGGAGTCCATGCATATATTAATTTTATTTTGGTTCCTAAACATAATAAATTTTTACAATTCTGTATGGATTACCGACCTTTTAACAATGTTACTGTTAAAAATGTTTATCCACTTATACAATGACATATGGATGGTGATCTGGCCCATGTGTCACATGTGTGCCAAATAACATAATGTCTCCTGTATAAAACAGGGTTTTAGAGTTAAATAAAGTATCACATTCTATGCATATTTATTTATTCTTTTAGTATATTTGTTTATATATATATATATATATATATAATTATAAATTTGAGAGAAAAAACATGGATAAATAAATGAACTTAATACCATTTCTGCTCTTGCATTTTAATATTAAACTTTTTTATTTTTCAATTTGATTTTTAAATATTAAAATCAATAAAATGCAAAACAGTGGTGAACCATTGTAGACCATAAGAAACACTGTTGTTGTTTTAAAAATATTATATTGTATATAGTTGTAAGAATTTTTGTAAAATTTAATTCAAATGAGCTCGTTGTGTACACTAAATTTGCATGAATGTGTACTGAGTGTGTCATAATATTTATTAAATTATTTATAGATAGATAAAAATAATAATATTTACACATAATCATATTTTACTTAACTTTAAGAAGTGCAATTAGTTATTAAGATAATTAACACGTTAAAACGATGTGTACATGTTGACACGTTACAATGAGAATGACCCGTTAAAATGAGAGCCTTGTGTGGGTTCCTGTTAGTGTATGGGTACATATGACACGTTACAATTTAATGGAGTCCTTGTAAGAGAGAGAGAGTGTGCGTGCGTGTGAATAGATATGTAAGTGCAGAGTGTGTGTGTGTATGAGTAAAGTGACAATGTTTCTTATGTGAATGATAGTCATTGTTTGTGTGCAAGAGACAGGAGAAGTCTTGTGTGTGTGCGGTTGTGTTAGTGTGTATATTAAGGGGTGCTTGATTATATATATATATGTACTTCGTATGCTATTAAACATAATAATTCAGGAAAAGACTAACTTCACAATCACAACTTATTCTTCATACCTCAAATGTAATACAGCAGTCTTCACGATGAAGAAGGCTCGGACGGACCTTGTGTTGGATCGCTACCATCTCCACGACCCGCGTTTGAGTTACCACTGGGAGAGTTCGAGGAGGAACGCATCAACGGCCATGGAAAACTAAAAGTCGGCGGCCCTCGGATCGGATGGCGTTCCCCTCTTAAGCTTGCACTCTCCTGTTGCTGTGTATCCGATAAGTTGCCTCCTCCCCAGAGAGTGAACCCCCTTGGCAGAGGCAAAGGGGGTGGAGGACCGTTGGACCCCCCAGCACCGCGGCTCCTCCGTAGCTGGTCGTAATCTGGGTCGTCAGTAGGCATCTCATGCCGGCAAACCGGACACGAATTGTGCTGGGTCAACCACGGCATGATACAGTCCTCATGATAAAGGTGCTTGCATGGCATCTGCTTCACCTGTGCACCGATCTCAAACTCGTCCTTGCAAACCGCACATTGCGAGGCATCCCCAATCATATGCTCGGCAGTGATCTCCACAGTTGGCATGGCTTCGATTGCCGACTTGGCAGCAGGGGGCGTACCGTATCGGTTCGGATCGTTCTCTGCCAACTGCTGGATGAGTTGGTCAAGTCCGGGACCGAAGAAATAGTCTCCAAAGTTCGCAGGCAATCGTCTTGGACCCGCACCACCGCCAGTATCGAAAAACACCTCAACATTCCTGCCTCCCTGACCACCAGCAAGCATGTTCTGTACCAGAAACATGGGATCCACTGCTTCCGGTGGTTCTCGCTCTGCTTGTGGTTCTTGTCGCACGCCTTGTTGCAGAATGGCAGACATGGCTTGGAGTACTTGGAAGAGAGCTGGCTGCCTGTCGCCCTCCCTGTTCCCAGCTTGTTCCCCACCGAAAACCGTGGTGGATCTCTGTCTGGCAGGAGGGAAATACACACCTGGAGCATTCTCAATCTCCTCTATAAATCCACCATTACAAAATGGACAGAGTATATCGCTCCCCAAATTGGGTCGAACAGAGGTGTGACACTGGTGACACCAGTACGTGGCAGGCTCTACTACAGTCGCCATGGATGTGTTCTTCCGAGATTCAATCGCTCATTTACGGGATTTGTGGGATTCAATGGGATTCTTGCTTATTCTTTGAATCTACGGATGGGACCTTCAAAATCGGGACAAGGATCAGGCTAAGTACTTGTACACTAAGATTTGGACTTACCAGGAGCGGATCGATCGTCCCGTAGTGGCCGGAGACATGACCTAAGAAGCAAACCCTAGAACCCTTGTACAGATGGGATGGGATGGTGGCCCATGCCAATTTGTGGTAGTCAAGCACACATCCGTACAATCCACGTCCTTTTTGTTTTTTTTTTCCCCAAATATCATAAAAATTAACGAATAGAAAAAAGAAAAATTTCTTATTAAAAGCCACGTATATATATTTATATTAAAGTTTCAAGTAATGATAAATAATTAATTCTATTTTAACACATACACATGCATATTATATCATTAAAGTTTGATATGTTATTTTAGCTATAAACACATAAATTTATTTTATAACAAATTTAATATATATATTTATCTATAGCAAATGGAAAAGAAATAAATTAAACAATTGTTAATATAATTTTTTAAATGTTTGTAATTATTGTGAATGCTTATACATATTTTAATTTTATTCCAGAGTTAAATACCATATATTATAGATTAATTCTTAACAATGTTATATATTTTTGAAAAATATATTAATATTAAAATGTATAAAGCCTTTTAAGATAGTTTGTAAATGTTGATGTAAATACAATAAATGTCAAGGGTATATATGTAATTTTTTAATTATTTAATTTTTATTTCAATTTTAATTTTTGTAACACATAATGTAAATAAACATGCACACACATGTATTAAAGTTTAAGATTAAAAAAATTTACAATTATTTTTATATACATGTGCTTTATTATCAAGTATTTATATGAGCTTTTTAACCATCATTTATATTTAAATTTTTAAATTTTAAAATTACATAGAACTTCTATATTTAAATAAACATCTTTATTGAATTTTAACTAATTAAAATTTGAAAGTCAAATAAAAATGGTTTTAATTTTAACATTTATTATTCAAAATTTTAACTAGTTTAAATAGAATTTTTTTAATAATTAAGTGAAATAAAATTATTTTAAAATTTCTTATAATACTTTTAATAATGTCTAATATAAATTTGTATTTAAGCAAATGGGCACCTTATTTAAAATTTACTATATGTTCATTTATGTATGAAAAAGAACGTTATAATAAATATATTATCTTAAACACATATTATTACTATAAATTTTTAAAAAATATATATTTCTTAATTATGTATTTGTGTTAAATTAATTTTTATTTTATAAAGTATAATATTTTGGGTGTGGCTATAAAACTTTATGAATGTATAAACTTTTTAAATTAATTATAATTACATTATAGTAAATATATTAAAACAAAAATGCTGATTTTAAAACTTTTAATTTAAAGATTTTAATTTTAATTTCACTACTAACAACTAATATTATAATTTCTAAGTTATAAATAAATAAAAAACTATATTATTTAGAAATTCTAAACACATATTTATAATATTTATCAATTTAAAATTATTTAAAACATATAATTTAGATATATCATTTTAAATATGCTTCTTTAAATATACAGTATTATTAATATATTTTAATTTTTACTATTACCAATGTTTAAATGAAGTTTAAGATTAAAATAAAATCTAAATTTAAATATATCTTACATCATTGATATTAAACTCTTTTTTTAACATAGAATATCACTAAAATATTTTATACTTTATTGAAATAAAATTTAGATCATTCCATTATAATATATCTTTATATAATAATATTATAGTACATTATCACCCTAACTTACAAATAAAAATACTACATAAACATTATTTTATAAAGCTTGGATAATATTGTTTAAGTATATTATATTTATAAGTTAATAAGAAAATTTTTTCACGATAATTTAATAGTATTCTCATAACATGCATATGTACATATTTTTAAATATTCTGAAATTATCTTGTGTTTTTAAAATACTTTATATGCCTTAAATAATAAAAAAGAAAAAGCAAAAAATAAATAGAAAAACATAAAAATAATACTTTCTTTATAATATATATAACATAAGAAATATATAATTAATTAATAACAATAAGTATAAATGAATTTAAATTACCTTTTCAAACCAAAAGTGTCATATAACACTTCCGTACAGTTGACTATATTTTCATATATTAAAAATTAAAAATTATGAAATCTATATAAAATATCATATTCCGTATATTTGATCATATATTTTCATACGTTAAAGATTGAAATCTATGAAATCCATATAAAATGTCATTTTTAATGCTTAATGCAACGAAGACATATTCATGAAATACAAATATCTATGACACAATTATATTATCGTGACTTTTACATATTAATTTAAACACCGTAGATAGTGCATGACCTAGAAGGCTTTGAGTTTCTCACTTTCTAAGTTTTACATATATGAAAATGCTCAATGGAAGAATATATATATAAGAAAGAACTTATATATTAGTCATTTCTATATATATCTGTGATATAAGAGAGTATATATGTATAATATCATTAGACTTTTAGAGATATCAGTACTTGTATATATGTATTGTGGTGGCCTTCATAAATCAATCATGAAACTCCTCTCATGTGTATGTTTCTTTCTCTGTATAAAATATAAAACATTACACACACATACACACGCACATGCATGTGGTGCACATACTTTGTGTATCACACTTCTGTACACACACAGACACACACCTTGTGTAGTGTGTTGTATCAATAGCTTGCTGCTCTGAGTCCTATAGTCCTCAGTTTATATCTATACTGTGGCTGCTCATCTTCTTCATCTTCATCGCCACTGAGATCATCTCCAACAGTGGTCCATCGGGAATAATCCAGCTTCGTGTGCCCCTTTGGCTTAGTAACAGCCTCCCAACCTTTGGATTTGTTAACAACAGGTTCTGGGGGGAGGCTGTGCCGTTAAACCACTGTTTGGGGAGTTTGACACTCTTGTTGGAGAGTTTGGGGCAGACTCCACATAGCATTCATTCTCAGCTTCTGGAATAGGTGCTAATGCCTGTATATTCACTACAGTATGAGCATATGATGAAAGTGCGTGTGTATGCGTGCGTTGAAAATATATATGTAAGCATGTGTGTGAGAGAGAGAGAGTTTACTAGAAATATTATATATCAAAAGATTAAAGATGTTAAGCATACGATGCACAGTATTCATGTAATAGCAGGATAGCTTTGGTTTACGATATAGTGGAAATCTCTTTCTCACACACGCGCGCACACACACACACATGTGTGTGTATGATATATACCAGCTGGGTTTTGATACGGGCTTGCAAATTCCTATAAGCCTGAGAATCTGGATCAATCTCCAAGAGCCGATTAACATCGAAGAGAGCCGAATGGTAGTCTTTTAATATAACAAGTGTTTGTGCCCTGAGCATAAGAGCCCCTGTTTGCTTGTCATCCAGCTCCAACACAGCCCCACACTCGTCTGCTGCCTGTATAAACGTTTGTGTATGTACTAAAATGTGTAAGTAACCCACACACACGCACGCACACACACACGCTTCAGTTGTGTATAACTCAAAAACCTGAGAGAGAAAACGCACGCACGGACAAGCGAACACACCCACGTTGAAATTACAGTAGATTACTGAAATTATAAGCTTACTTGCTTGTACTTGTGGAGCTTGAGGTAGCAAGCAGCTCGATTACTGTGAAGAGCAATTCTATGTGACAAAAGCTTGGAATTAGCCAATGCAACAGTGTAGAGCTTGAGTGCTTCCTCGTAGTAGCCATCTCTGAATTTAACATGACCTGCTTCTGTCACAGATATTGCACTCGCCATTACCCCTTCAACCCTAGAAGACAAATGGTATATTCCTTTCACTGTGAATTCCTGGCCATAGGTAGGCTATATAAAATATATATATAAACAATGCAACTTATATATATATACACTAAGTTGAAATTAAGGTTTTGGCTATGGCGGACGTGCGAATCTTGCGCCCAAAGGGCTTCCCTCTGCAATGCAGCTATCATTCGACCGAGGAGCTCAAGCGCGAATTTGGCGGCGGCACTCTTCGGGATTGGACGGGAAAATTTGTACACGGGCGACCATCGGATTCCTGCCGGAGAATACATTTATGTTTGCGGTTTGATTTGCCTTGAAATCAGTTTCCCATGAACTTGTTTCTCTCAGGTTTTGACAAGCGCCTGTTTGATAGTCGAGCGAGCACAGCAAGGAGGGCCCTAGCGCTAGTCCTCTCCTGTCTTGTGACGTCCTGCGTTTTAGCCCTGGCGGAGTGGCAGCTTCACCTGGACCGACATGGTGCTCCTGAACCGATGGTTAATGCCATTGCCATGCACGAAATGGCACGTCTGATCTGGGCGACGGACTGGCTGAATGGACTGATTGGAGCGATTACAGCGCAGATGCTCTTTTTCCAGCCATACTCGAGTACGCAAGCACCCCAGGAACCTCCAGGTGCCGATTTCAAAGTAGTCGACTACGTTCACGACGTGCTCGAGGGCTATGTTAAGACCTGGTCCATCGAGGCTGCATATTATGCAGCATGGACCGCCATCATACAGAGCTCTGGGTGGGAGAAGTCGAGAACAATATGTCAGCTGTCTACCAAGGGAGTTCACGGGTTTACGTCTCCTTCCTCAAAGACGGGAGGTCTGGGCTTCCCTAGCGAAGCCTCGTAGCCGACGACGGACGCCAACGAACCACGCTGTGTTGCGGCATGGGTTTTCGCCATGCTTTTGGAGCTGTCAAATGGAGCTTCAAGTCCCGACGAGTGGCTGGCAATGCAGATGGAGGGTGGGTGGGAATGCATATGGACAACAAACAAGAGGAGAAGGTCAAAGAACATAAAAAACAAGTGAATCAGCAATACGTTTTTTTGTCTATCTTTGTGCTTGTCCGGTCCAGCTATCTCCAACTCCGGGAGGAGGTTTATGAGGAAGTGATGACTCTTTCGAATCCTGGCCCGAGCAATGGGATTCTCCCCAGTTGAGGGCGTGGGTGAAGAAGAAGACCAAAGTTGTGTTCTCCAATTTGTTGGAGAAGACCAGCTCCAAAGATGTCTCGTTGGAGAAGATGAAGATTGTGATTTGCCTGGACGAGGCCGCATCACTCTTTGGAGAGGTACAAGGCTCATTCTTAGCCAGGCGGTTCTTCTCCTGTATCGGGATCGTGGATTTTCGGAGTAGTGGTGTTTCCCGAAAAGATGTACGATCCCAGCGCGTGTGCAATGGCTCCCGAGACAGGCAGAGTTCTTTCAGCCGATCAGTGTGGTGGGCATTCTGCGGGGCCGCGGTAAAGAGCTTCTGCGGCTGATGTATTCGCACCTGAAAAAGGCAGACGATCGGACCATCCCCTTTGGAAGAGGTGTCGAAGTAGCTTTTTAAGTGGGGTCGGCCTCTGTGGAAGTCTGCTTTGGAAGAGACTGACTTGCAAGGGGCCATTACGTTTGCTGTGCGAAACTCCTGCACTTAGTTACCAGACTTAACAATTCTCTTTAGTGGATGATTAAGGTTTAGCACTCTAGTACAAGCTGTTTACCAGAGTATTCAACCCTTTATAATAAACCAATGATACAATCTCAAAAGGCGTGCCTTGGGCGTTGTATTGTTGTATTGTGTGATGTTTAGCCTAGAAAATGTGACACTATTTTTTATGATGTGGGCTATTATGTCATAGCCTTAAATTCAAGAGTTCCACTAAGTATCATAAACTTGACTCTTAAATGACAATTCTAGAACTCCTTAGTTAGTGAATCCTTAAGAACTAAGTAATGTGAATTGGATAATGTGAACCTGTTAAATAAGATCCCACACCCATGGTTGAACAAGGATACGAATGTGCCTTGCTTGTGTCACGACCCGATACATAATACAGGATTCCGGATACAGGACATGGGTTGCAGGACTTTCCTACAGGATTCCGAATACAGGATATGGGTTGCAGGATATTCCTACCAGGATTCCGGACACAGGATTCGGTTGCAAGATATTCCCATAGGATATGCCTAGAGGATAAGGGACATGTGGACTCATCTTAGCCTTTGCATGCATGCAATCACTTTTGCATGCATGCCTAGATTAGCTCTTGGAGTTGTGAGCATAAAAGCTCCAACCTAATTGTTGTACAATCAGTTACTATCAACACCAGTCTTACTACGATCAATCTTGTCTTGTCTTGTTCTTGTCTTGTTTCCTGTCCTGTTCCTATCTCGCTCCTGTTTCCTGTCCTGCCCCTGGATCCTATCCTGCTCCGGGATCCTGTCCTGCTCATGTCTTGCTCCCGGATCCTATCCTGATCCTGTCTTGCTCTTAGATCCGTCCTGTTCCTATTTCCAGTTCCTGTCTTGCTCTCGGTCCTGTTCCTGAGTCAGGCCTTCCTGTCCTTGGAATCCTGTTCCCTTCCTGGTTCCTGGATCGTGGCTTGACAGCTTGGTCATAAGTGCTACACTTAGCTTAATGTGGAAGAGGATGTTGGAAACAAGCTTCAACCTCTGCCTCTTGGAACATGCATTCCAACAAGAATTTTCAAGCATGAATTTACCAACGTTAAGGGTGAGTTACCCGAAGGTGGGACGTACCCATGTCATAAAAGTTAGGGCGGCACAACGGAGGGTTGTACCTTAATAATACAAGCTAAAGTTTGTACCAACAAAAGAGCAACGAACTCGGTCATGAATCCAGGAGCTCTTTTACATATACTACTTAATATATGTGACAGAGGCTCCCCTTATTTTCTTGTTTACGTAAGTGGGATGGCATGGAATCTCATTTTTAAAGGGAATATACTTGGTGAGTTAGGCATGGGAACCACCCATAAACCTAATTAGAACATGGAAAACTAGGGTAAGAGTTTTTTAAAAGGTAAGTGTTACATTCGCTTAGAGTTTTTAGCGATATTTAAGGACAGCCGGCCAAACTACCCTTAAACATTTAAGTGCACTAAACAGAGCTGTTTCTCATTACATTTAAGTTTTATCAACATAGTTCGGTAGGTAACAATAGTCAACATCCAAAATAAAGAGGAGTCATAATAAAAACTATGACATTGCACACTTAGGAGTATAGGTTTCACTAGGCTACAATCTCTTCCTCCCCACCAAGCTAAGAATAACACTTATAACTAGCATATATACACATCCTAACTCACAATGTGAGCATTGGTTTATGTCCTTATTCAAGTGTGAGTACGAAATCTTGACAGATGAATTATCTTTACCAAGTTCTTAAGGATTACAAAGAAAGGTTTTAGGATTAACATTTGTAAGGCACATTCATGGCATCAAGGATAGCTCGAAGATAAGATTCATAAAGAAGAGCTTTAGGGTTGGCATTTTCCATGGCGTGAAGGGTAATTCTTGAGTTTAAGGAGGTATGGCGAGTTAGAGTACCTTTTAGAACATGTGATATTAGTTAAATAGCACACAATACAACACCTAAGGCATGACCTTTAAGGCGTGTGTGTTATCACACAGGGTTATCCACGTGCCGTGCTATCACATATCACATACGGTAGCCCTCCCACTTAAAGATCTTACTCCTGGTACAACTCAAACTATAGTCCACATCTACATCCATGATTCTAGAAGTTCACGCTATAGATTATGACAGATGAGCTACTATCTATGGTGGCAAATCCCACTCCCAATATGATCACTACAACAAGGCGTTTTATCCACCCAAGTCAACCTTCATTGATTTACGCATTGCCTGGTGACCATTCAACAATGACTATATTCCTTTTGCTTTGTTTATCTTAATATCTATCTAATATATGACATGCACATGGGTACCCATACATAGCTATACCGAGCACGCAACATAGAGGCATGTGTTTTAACACGTACATAAGTACACCTCACGCACAATAGACACACAGATGTGTATGTATATGTCTATCTTGTGACAATTGTTTGTGCATTGTCCCATATTGTTAGGCACCACTACATACAAACTAGAGACCCTCATAAAACCACCCGACCTCCCCCGAGTTGTCTCTAGTCTCCACACGCTGCACTCCAGAAAGGCTTCCATCTTAGTGTGTCCTTAATTCTCTTTTAGATCTAGGTATAGCTTCTTAGGAATATTCTAGCTTATACCTTTCTGGAGAATATTCTTTGATTTGTTATATGGGTCATAACAATCCTCCCCCCATTAGCAAGTCCAAGTCCTCAAGGGCAGTATAACTACTTAATTGGTCCTGTATCATTAGCCTTGTACATCCACAAAGAATCTACTTGGGATTCATTCCTTGTGAGTACTCTCTTTAACTGGCTAACATGAAACATTGGGTGCACCCTCACTCCTTCTAGTAGCTATAGTCGATATGTCACCTTATCAATACGCTCTAGAATCTCATAAGGACCTGAGTACCTAGGAGACAACTTATCATTGCGTCCTTTTCGTAAAGCCACAATAGTGTTCTGCATTACATGTGTGGTAAATACTACTCGGAGATATACATAATCTCCCACCTAAAACTCTTGGAAGCTTCTATGTTCATTAACAAACTTAATAACTCAACTCTGAGCTGCTTGTAAGTTCTTCTTGCACAAAACTCTGAATGTTTCTAAGTTCAACACTCAAATTTTTAGCTTCCTCATCCATATTACCTTGAGCTTTCTTATTGTTAAACCCAGCTCAAAAGCTATCTTGGGATGCCGTCCAAACATAACATAGTATGGACTCATTCCAATGCTACTATGTCCTTGGTGACAAAGTCCATAGAGATACTGCCCCATCACTTGTCTAGAATAGGCAATGGTACTAATAGCCCACTTGGTTTCTCCTTGGGCACCTTTACTTGCTGACACTTGTCACAAGTCTTGCAGTACTATATGATATCAGCTTTCAAAAAGGGTTAGGGACACCCCTAGGGTTGCCCTAACCCCATGCCCTAAACCCCCCTAGGGGTTAGGTTTAGAGTTAGGTTAGGACAACTCATTTTCTCTAAGGGCTGGCATTTCCGTGCTAGCCCACTTACTCACTTAAGAAAACGGGGGGGGGGGTTCCATCACATAAATAAGGTGGAGTATATGTAGTGAGGCTTTTTGGGTTCAAAAGAGAGCTCGTTAACCTCCTACCGGTGCAGGCTAAACTTGTGTCGTCAAGGTGCAACCCTTTGTTGTGCTGCCCTAACTTTCACACGACATGGGTACATCCCACCTTTGGATTAGACTATCCTTATCGTTGGCAGGATCATGCCTTTATGATGGGAGTACATTATTTCTAAGGAGTTAGTCAGATTCTTTGGCCCAAAAACCTACTCGCATGCTCAAAAGCATCACCCGAGTTTACATTCTACAGAACTAATGGTTGAGGCCTTGCTTCGGCCACCTCAATCACGCTAAGTTAAGAACGATACCTGTAGCTCGGCTAGTCCGCGTGTCCTGATTCACAAGGTGAGCCTCGTTCATGGACTAAGTCAGATAGGGGCTTAAGTTCCTAAGGGTTGGGTTCCTAATACATGTTACTTTATTCTGTAGAGAGGGGATTCTAGGGTTGGCACCTGGCAACCCGCCTTTGTGGCACCAAGTAAAAACTCTGATAAAGCTCACAACAAACACTTTGAGTTTATTTTAAATGTTTAATTTAACACCTTCATGTTTCATAAATTTCTCACATTTCCACCTAATAAAGTATTTTCATCACTTCCTTCAATGTTTAGCAAATTCATCACTGATTTGAGAAGGGTCCACTATTATACATACCCGTACTTTTATAAAACCTTGTGTATAAATAAGGCGTGAGACTCATATTAGAATTGAATCTAAATTTCTTCACTAACTAACTTGTAATGACATGTCAATCTAGCCAAAAGCAATCGTAAGCGGATAAAATGCCTTGGCTGTTAACATGTTATAGCACATGGAGAGATATATTTTAAAAAGAAGAATATTCCTACCTCTTAGATAGAGTTCTAACTCAAAGGGCCGACACTAAGTGTTAACACCTTGTGTGAGTAACACTCTAAGTCTTTTAAGATGATCCCACTCAAATGCTTAAATAGGCATGAGACTTAGAATCCTACTTTAATTCCTCTCAAATGATTATCTTCTGAATCTTACAGGATAACTCAAATAGATTTTAAAATCATGCCTTATGAACTAGATAGACTCATGTCCTAACCTTGCTAAAGTCACACATATAATGTGACAAAGCTAAGGCATCACAATTTATCCCTTAAGAAAATCACCTTCATTTGGGAGTACAACCCCTTTAGGATGAGGAGGGATATGACTAACTTTGAGTCTTTAATACTAAGCTAATACTTAATGAGGACATGAGTGTTTTACTAGGCAAACTCCTTAAGGTTAGATTTGAACAATCCTAAGCATGTATTATGTAATTGCTTTGCAAAAAGGCTTTTATTAATGAGGTTAAGTTGTTCAACTCGTATACATGTTCACACATCGTAGGAAGAACACCTCAAACCAAGTGTGTATATTAATGCATCTTACTATTGGTTATTGTGAAAGTGTGTTGGAGAGTTATGTAAATGTATATTTGTATGTATATTATGTATCTCTTGTGTATATCTTAAATGGTGAACCAGATTTCCTTTCATACTTAATCCGTACTTTGTCATGTGGTCTAATTGTTGGTAATCAAACTTGTCACCATCCATCCCAACTACTTATTAAAATTACACAATGATTGCAATGTAAATCACTGTCTATGCCATCCTCACAGCCGTTGGTACCGGCTCATAATGCCCCTGCCGGCATTGTCCTGCAGTCAATATCTGATCAGCTGTGTTGATGGTGATCCTCCTGGTATATGTCAGCACTCCTTTGGTTGTCGGGCTTCCTATTGTTTATCGACCCTCGTGCAATTTATGGACCCTTCTACAGTCTGTCAGCCCTCCCGTTGGGGAGTACCTAGCTGCCTACAAGTTCTTAATGAAGAACTCAATTGTTTTTTTCTTAATGATTAATACTTTATATAGTTCACTATATAGATTTTTATTATATCATTATATATAAAGATTATATGTTTAATTCTTCATTAGATAACAACAATACAATATAAAATATAATAAGAGCAATTATATTTTTAAACTAAAGACTTGTTATAATAGAATGATTTGTATAACTTACCAATTTGAAATGTCATATAAATCCGAACTTAAGGAGTCGTTTATTTTGATTTACTTACCCTAAACGTTTTTTAAAGTTGAACTGTTTACCAACATCAACTGGTGAACTATGGATGAATAAAGGGGATTTGATCCGGCTGTTGAAGGAATGCAGCAAGAGAAAGGATCTAATCCATGGCACGAATCTACATGCACGCATTTCTGAGCTTGGTTTGCACCACGATCCATTCTTGGGCAATCTCCTGGTGCACATGTATGGCAACTGCGCTTGTGTTGCAGATGCCCACACAGTTTTCAGCAACCTGCGCAACCGGAACGTTTTCTGCTGGAACCACCTTCTCAATGCGTATGTCCGAAACGGATGTCCCGAAGAAGCGTGTACAGTGTTCGATCGGATGCCACAGAGAGATGTTATCTCCTGGACTACGATTCTTACTGGGTATGCCCAGAATGGGAAGAGCTACGTGCAAGAGAATTCTTTCAGAGTATGCCAGTCAGGAATGAATTCTCCTGGAACATCGTGTTGCAGTTGTTTGATTGCTCCCACGATCTCCTTGAGCTCAATGAGTTCTTCAATAGACTTCCACAACACAGTATAGTCTCATGGAACACCATGCTTTCTGCATATGCCCAATCTGGGCATATCCAGACTGCCTCTGAACTCTTCGCGCAAATGCCTGAGAAAGACCTCGTCTCCTGGAATGCGATGATATCTGGATATGCCGGGCATCTGGAAAGCGTGAGGAAGATATTCGATCAGATGCCAACTCGGGACGTCGTTTCCTGGAACGCTCTCATACAAGGAGAGTGCGGAAACCAAGTTTTTTGGCAAATGCCTTACCACGACGATGTTTCATGGAACGCTGTATTAGTGGCAAATGCGAATAGTGGGGATGTCGAGAACGCACACTACTTCTTCCACAACATGCCATCCAGAAGCTCGGTTGCCTGGAATGCTATAGTCAAGGGATACTCCCAGAGTGGGCATATACAGTATGCAAAGCTCCTCGCAGAGAGAATGCCTCAGAACAGTGTGATGTCTTGCGTTTCGATTATTCAAGGACTGGGGACTCCAATGAAAGACGCCAGGGATTTTTCAATGGGATGGCTCATCGGGACATGATCACATGGACGAGTATGATTCAGATGAATGCTCAGAAGGGACATATTTTTGAAGCATGGGATGTATTCACAAGGCTGCCCTCTCATGATGTCTTCTGTTATGATACCATGTTGATTGCATATGCCCAAACTGGGCATATTGATAATGTGAAGTCCTTGTTTGATACCATGCCAGAGAGAGACTCTGTCTCGTGGAATACATTGGTGTCTATAAATGCCCAGAAAGGTTATATAGAATCAACCCAGATGGTGTTTGACAGGATGCCAGTATTTGGAGTTTTTCCATGGAACATTATGATAGCGTTGTATAGTCACAACCAGCACTTCGATCTGGCAAAAGACTTGTTCAGCCAAATGCCGGAGAGGAATGTGTTTGCGTGGAATGTGATGGTTCATGCATATGCGCTTAATGGGCATCTACAAGATGCAAAACTTATGTTTGATAAGCTACCTCAATGGGATATAGTATCGTGGAACACGATTATTTCAGCAATTTCAATAATGACCTTTTCAACCTCTTTAGAACAATGGATCTCCAAGGAATACCTCCGAACGAGACCACGTTTGCGTGTATGCTGGATGCGTGTATGTTGCTTGGTAGATACTCAGAAGGCAAGGTGATACATGAGGAGCTCTTAGTGTCTCGCTTTCGCACGGATGTTGTTGCGCTAACAGCGGCTATAAATATGTATGGGAAACTTGGGCATTTGGAAGATGTTGAAGTTGCGTTTGCGAATATAGTGGGAGGATACCTTTGTGTGGAATTCCCTGCTTGCGGCATATGCTTACAATATGAAGTTCGAGAGAGTGACAACAGTGAACCGAGTAATGCAGCTCGAGGGATATATGGCTGACAGTGTAACAGCTTCCATTGTGCTGGCTGCATGTAGTCATTCTGGGAGAGTATTTGATGCTTGGGAATATCTCTACTCCATGGAGCAGGACTATGATATTGTTGCCACCGTGGACCATTACACGTGTGTTGGGGATCTACTTGGGCGGACAGGTCAGCTTGGCGAGGCGGAGGAGCTTCTGAACAGCATGCCGGTTCAATCTGATGTGGCAGCATATACGAGCTTGTTGAGCTCTTGTAATGGACATGTGGATTTTCAGTGTGGATCACGTGTGATGGATCGGATATATGAGCTGGATCCTGCTGCTTCTGGAGCCTACGTGTTGCTCTCTAATCTCCACAGGAGCTAAAGCAGTAATATGAATGCACACGACGAAGCCACGTGTTTATGTGAATATATATTGTAAAGTAGCATACGGTATATGTATGTGTATATACTGTATGCAATATATACATGCATAATAACACATGGGTGGTGAGTCACGTATAGAAGGAGACTTACTACATATAATCAGGTCCCAAATACAACATATCTACCTTCTCTTTCTTTTTCTTTTTTCGTGGCAATGAATACTGTGGTAGTCCTAGTAATTATGGTCAACGTGCAAATTAAGTTTTCTTTTCTTTTTTTTATGGTAATGGCAGTCCTAGTAATTATGGTAATTAAGCAACTTGGTGACACGTCTCCCTTTGCATCCTTGTCTTATATTTTATTTTGTCTTTTTATAATTTCACAAATTTAAGAATTTGGATGTGAACTTTTCAAAGTAATCTGGCATGTGATATTTACTATTAGTTAGATCATTTTTATCAAAGTGTTGAATATGTATTTTCTGAGTGATACAACAGATTAGACATTCAATTTGATAGTGGATTTGTCAATATCATGTTTAATAAAATGGTTTAACAAACATATTATACTACCACCAATCTGGTTGACTATGTGATCTAAATTGGTTAAATTCATTTGTGATTTTCGTATTATAGATATTTTACATTAACTCAACATTTTGAGTTGCTACTATTGAATTGCTTACTTCTCCAATTCATCATGTTGTTCGAATGAAGTTGAATGTTACAATATATGTACCAATGTAACCTCTTTTTCAAGGTCATTTTCATACTTGAGATAACTTCATGGCAATACTCATAATCCTTTAGTTCATATGCATGTTTATGATCATGAAGGTACAAATTAATGAATTCTTAAAAGAATTACTTAGCATAATGTAGGTCGGCCTAATCAGATTCATTATACATGTTAAGCCTCATTATATACATAGCACACATGTGATATTTACGGCATCCACTACATGAAGTTGATGTTGGGCCCCATGATATACAAGGCACACATGTTATCATAGTTTTTACTATGACTCATTTTTATTTAGATGTTAATTATTGTTACTTACCGAACTATGTTGATAAGCTTTATGGTTTGTAAGAAATATGCCTGCTTAGTGCACTTGAGTATCTAATGATGGTCATTAAGTATTTGTAAGAAACTTTGAACGAAGATAACATTTTCATTTAAAAAACTCTTACCTTAATTTTTGTGTCCCGGTTGGTTCCTAGTTGGTTCCAGTGAATTTGATATGTTGGCATAAGGTTGAGTTAACCCTAAACAAGTTATTGCGTGGGTTCGCGTGATAGCACCCACTTTGAGGGAGTGCATTCATTCCAATCTATACGGAGAAATGCACTTGGGCACGAAGGTCCTGCATTGCAGTCCTATCGAGTACAACAAGTACAGTAAGACCCATATATTACCTGAGACGTGTTACATACGGGTATTGTTTGGCAGCAAGGCGCCCCATGCCAGTGGTGCACGATACATATTTTATGGTGGCGGAGATAGAACCGATGGGTTTGTCTCCCCCCAACCCAAGCCACACATGGTGGTTCCCCCACGTGCGGCTCCCCGTCGAGTGTCTATTCGGATGTCGAGTCGTGGGCGGGTCTAGAGTTGACATAACCTTACCCCATGCCTTGGGTTAGGGTTTCAGATCATTAGGTTATTGAAAATTAAATTATGTGCCATCCCACTTTACAAAAGAGGAAAACTTGGGGGAGGAGGCTTTGTCACATATATTAAGTAGTATAGGTAGTGAAAGTTCTTGGGTTCATGAATGAGCTCATTATTCTTTTACTGGTGCAAGTTTTAACTTGTGTTATCAAGACACAATCCTATTGTGCCGTCTCAACTTTCAAACGATAGGGGTATGTCTCACCTTTGGGGTAGCTTAATGGCGAATCCATGCTTAGGAGATCTTGTTAAAGTGCACATTCCAAGGGTCAAAGGTTTAAGGCGTGTCTCCAACCTCCTCCTCCACTTCAAGTTAAGAATATCACTCATAACTAAGCAGGGAACATCTATGTCTTAGTTCAATTATGGGCATGGCTAATAGGTTTTCTTTATCAAGTTCCTGATGGTTCACATAGGGATTTTAGAGTTGATATTTGAGAGCCACATTTGTGGCACCTGATGTAACTCTTGCTTAGGAAACATAGCACATGAAAATGTGACACTAGGCTAAATGGCATATGGTACAACACCTGAAACACACTCTTTAGGGTTGTATTATGGGCTCAAAGCCAAGGGGTTGGATACTCTAACAAGCAAGCATTCTTTTTCTTACATAGACTTGGGAATTTGCACAAGGGAGATTAGGCATTATAACTGGATGTGCTATTGACACACTTGGCTAGGGGTCTTCTCCTTGGAAACCAAAGGTTTAATGACCTAAACTCATTAATAAAAATCCATTTGTGAGGCACTTGCAAGGTTGTGTACTTAGTGTTATTCAAACCTAGCCTTAGGGAGTTTACTTAACAAAACATTCGTGTTTGTCTGTGACACACATGTGTGTCCACTAAGTATTAATAGGGTATGACTCAACCACTCAAGCCCTTAGGAGTTAACTATGATCAGGGTACCCATTGTTGCTTAAAAGGGTTGTACTCCCAAACGAGGGTACTTCTGTAAGGGATAAGTGACAATGTTTTAGCTCTGTCATGGGGTATATGTGGAAACATCTTCTTGGTAAGGTCCTGAGGTAGGATCTTAAAGTCTACTCAATTATCCTCTAGAGTTTGGAGAGTAGTTATTTTAGGGGGACTTAGTGTCATAGTTTTTACTATGACTCGACCCTTTACTTTAGAGGTTGATTGTTATTACCTACTGTACTATGTTGATGGACCCTAGATGTAGTGAGTATTAGTGCACTTAAGTGTTTAGGGTAGTCTGGCAAGTTGTCCTTAGATATCGAGAGAAACTTTAAGCGAAGGTAACACTTACCTTCTAGAAAACCACCTCCAATTTTGACATTCCAGTTAAGGTGATTAGTTAAGGCAGATAAGTTTAGCATGTTAAGTAGTATATTATATATTAAATACATAACTTATAATATTTTGTAGCACTATAACCCTTGGGTAGGGTTTAGGGGTAGGGTTAGTGTACAAAACTCATCTCATTAACTAAGGGGTTGGCATTTCGTGCTAGCCCACTTACACAAAGAGGCAGGGGGGGGGGTGGTGTCCGTCACATAAATAAGGTAGAGTATGAGTAAGAGAGCTCTTGGATTCATGACTGAGTTCGTTTCTCTTTTGCTGGTGCAAGCTTTAGGTTGTGTCGTTAAAGTACAACCTTCTATCATGCGCCCTAACTTCCAAATGACAAGGTATATCCCACCTTCGGGGTAGCTTACCCTTAATGTTGATGAATCCATGTCTGGGAGGTCTTGTCGAAATGCATGTTTCAAGAGGTAAAGGTTGAGGCTTGTCTCCAGCCTCCTCCTCCACATCAAGCTAGGTATAGCACTCACGACCAAGCAAAGCACATCCATGTCTTTGTCCAACTATGGGCATGGATCTTGTTTGACAGATTCACATTACCCAGTTCCTAAGGGTTCACTAGAGGTTTCAGAGTTGGCATTTAGGAGTCACGCTTGTTACACTTAGTGTAACTCTTGAATCTAAGGTTATGGCATGATAGCCCACATCGTGGAAGGCAGTGTCACATGAGATGTAACACTGGGCTAGACGTCACATAATACAATGCCCGAGGCAGGCCCTTTGGGGTTGTGTTATGGGTGGGTTGGATATTCTAACAAACATGCATGCTTGTGCTAGCACTAGGGTGCTAATCCTTAGGCATTCACTCAAGGGAGGTTAGGTCTCATAACTAGGTGTGCTTTGGCACACCTGGCTAGGGGGTGTTCTTCTTAGGATCTAAGAGTTGAACAACCTAAGCTCATTAGTGGAAGCCCTATCATGAGACATTCGCAAGGTCATGTACTTAGGATTATCCAAACCTAGCCTTGGGGACTTTGCTTAGTAGAACACTCATGTCTTTTAAGTACTAGCCCTAAGTCTATGGTATACTTGGCCACTCAAACCTCTTAGGGTTAGTCGTGGTTCAGGGTACCCTTGTCGTCCTAAAGGGGTTGTATGCCGGATGAGGGTGATTCCTCAAAGGGTAAGTGACGATGCCTTAGCTTTGTCACAGGATATGTATAAGGCACATCTCCTTTATGAGGTTAGGGCATGAGCCTGTTTAGGTCTTATAGGAAAGGATCCTAAAGTCACTTGGGTTATCCTCTAGGGTTCAGGGGAATGGTCATTCTAAGGGACTTAGGGTAGGACTCTAAGTCTTTTTAACTAGGCATTTAAGTCAGATTCTTGGGGTCATCTTGAAAGCCTTAACGTTGCTCACACAGGTAATTGAACTGGAAGGCCACTTGGCGGCCATGTGTTGCCACGTGTTAGCCCTCCGGTTAAAATCTGACACTTAAGCTAGAACACTAAGTCTCATACCTATTTTGAACATCTAAGTTAGACTTTTAAGATTGTCTTGGAAGACTTAACGTTCCTCACATAGGGTGTTGGTTCCAAATGGCCGCTTGGCAATCACGTGTTGGCCCTTCGGGTTAAAACTTTGACACATGTGTGTTTAGGACATCCATTACATTGAATTGGCAACAATATTTATTAGAAGTTGTTCTTATGGTGTTGTGGTTTTCGACAATAAGACACGTTAATTCCAAGAGAATTTAATGTGGGAAATGAATAATTACACAGAGGAGAAAGGGATCCTATATAATAGAGACTTCAGTTTCATGTTCTTTTGATATGCATTTTAAGAGTTGCATGTTTCACTCAATCATTCAAATTTCACTTTTGCTACATAAGTGTATAGGGTTTTGGTGACTATATTGGTTGATACTAGTTTCAATATGTCTTAACTCTTGGTTGAACAATACTCATTACTTTTAATACGTGTTAATAGGATCTTATAGATATTTTATAGTAATGAACAATCTTGTGCAATGTCTTAATACACGACATCAACAATATTGATTATGGATCTTAAACTCATTGTACAACTTTTTGATATTGTCTTATATTACAATTGGTTAAATCAATTCAAAAGGGTTTTTGATTTCTCGATCGCTTCTTTAATATTATGTTCCATAGTTAAGTGCAATTTCTTTGTGATAAGTTTCTTATATCTAGAAAAGTTTAATGTTACTTACCTCACATAAATTATGTCACTCTTTATAATTCTTGGTTTTAACAAGTTCATGTATATGATCCATCATCGACTAATAATGTAAGGGTTTTCAAGATGCAAGTTCAAAAATGATCACTAAAGGAGTAATTGAAAATTACTAATATGACTATCAAATAGGTATGTCGTCCATCAAAGAGTTTGTGGGCATATGAACCACATTTGGTGCCCAAGCCTAGTAGGTCCTTGCGGCTTTGCCTCATTTAACAACCTCTTAATGATGTCATAATTAAAGATGTTTATCTGCTTTTGAACATTATCAATATGTTAAATTGTTTATGTCAAAGTAGATGGCTTACCAAATTGAATTTAACCTTTGGGTATTGACAATGTTCAATGACTAATGAAGATGTTCCGATAATCACATTTTGTACATCTTTTGTTTTACAAATTTGCAGTATTTAAATTTATTGCAGTTCCAATCACTTTTAACACATGATGAACGAGCTTCTTGTTATGGTAGATATAGTGTTGACTTTATTAATAATGTTTAATTCACAAAGCTGGTTAATGAGGGAATCATCTTCATAATTTGCAACACATTTTGAACCAGTTTCAAGATGTTGATTTACGATTGTAATCAAAAGTGTGTTTAATTCAATTAGGGTATGCATTTCTCATTAAGGTTTGTATGTCATAGTTTTTACTATGATCGACTCTTTACTTTGGATGTTGATTATTGTTACCTACTGTACTATATTGATGGACCCTAGATGTAGTAAGAAATAGGCATGCTTAGTGCACTTGAGTATCTGGTGATGGTCTAGCCGGGTGTCATTAGGTATTTGCAAAAAATTCTAAGCGAAGCTAGAACTTACCTTCTAAAAATTCACCCCCAATTTTGACATCCCAGTTAGGCTGATTGGTTAATGTAGATGAGTTCGGTGTGTTTGGTAGGGTTAGGAACACCCCTAGGGTTGCCCTAACCCACGCCCTAAAAACCCCCACCCTCTTGAGTAGGGTTTTAGGGTTAGAGTTAGGCTAAGTTAAACACTCTCTCATTGACTTAATAAGGGGCTAGTTAATTTTGTGCCAGCCCACTTACACATTCAGGAAAAGAGGGGGGGGGAGAGGGGGGGTCCGTCACATAAATAAGGTAGAGTATGTAGGAGTGAGGGTTCTTAGGTTTATAATTGAACTTGTTACTCTTCTCCTAGTGCAAGCTCTAGCTTGTATTGTCAAGACACAATCCTCTGTGTGTCGCCCTAACTTCCAGATGATAAGGGTACGTCCCACCTTCGGGGTAGCTCACCCTTAACGTTGGCAAATCCATGCCTAAAAGTCTTATCAGAATGCACGTTCCAAGAGGCAGAGGTTGAGGCTTATCTTCAACCTCCTCCTCCAATCAAGTTAGTGTAGCACTCATGGCCAAGCAAGGCACATTCGTGTCCTTGTCTAACCGTGAGCATGGGATCTTGTTTGACAAGTTCACACTACCAGTTCCTAAGAGTTCACTAAGGGGTTCTAGAGTTGGCATTTAGGAGCCACGTTTGTGGCACTTGGTGCAACTCTTGAATCTAAGGGCTATGGCATGATAGCCCACATCGTGGAAAACAGTGTCATATGGAGATGTGACATTGAGGCACGCCCTTTGGGGTTGTGTCATGGTTTGTTGTTAAGGGGTTGAATACTCTAGCAAACATGCATGTTTGTGCTCGCACTAGGGTGCTAAGCCTTGAGCATCTACTCAAGGGAGGTTAGGTCTCGTAACTAAGTGTGTTTCATCACACTTGGCTAGGGGAGTGTTCTCCTTTGGAATCAAGGGTTGAACAACCTAAACTTATTAGCATGTGCCCTTTTATGAGGCACTCACAAGGTCATATACTTAGGGTTATCCAAACCTAGCCTTAGGAGTTTGCGTAATAGAACATTCGTGTCCGCTACGGCGCACACTCATGTCCTCATTAAGTACTAGCCCTAGGTCTAGGGTATGACTTGGCCACTCAAACCCTTAGGGGTTAGTCGTGGTTCAAGGTACCCCTTGTTGCCCAAAAGGGGTTGTTCTCCCGGATGAGGGTGATTCCTCAAGGGGTAAGTGATGATGCCTTAGCTTTGTCACAGGGGCATGTGTGAGACACCCTTTGTGGGTTAGGGCATGAGCCTGTTTAGGTCTACTGGGATAGGATCCTAAAGTCTACTCGGGGTATCCTCTAGGGTTCAGGAGATGGTCATTCTAGGGGACTTAAGGTAGGACTCTAAGTCTTCTGTTTAACTAAGCATCTGAGTTAAATTCTTAGGATTGTCTTGGAAGACTTAGTATTGCTCACACAGGGAATTGACACCGGAAGGCCACGTGTTAGCCCTCCGGGTTAAAATTTTGACATTGTAAGTAGATCCAATAAAGCTATATGTAACATGGAAATTTCCTTGTCTTATATAGTTCAAGAAGTTCAACATTTCCTTAACATGGTGCAATATTAAGATGATTCATTAAACACTTGTCAGATCATACTTTTTTTTTGAAGTTAGTTCGTCCATAAGTACATTTTTAGTGCACACAACAAATGTTAATAATTAAAAGAGTTATTAACAGCTCTTTATTTGCTCTAATACATAGATTTCATTCAGCTGTTTATCTTACAAATGTTAGTTTAAAGATGTGTTAATGCACACAAATTTAATTAATTCTTCAATTTGACATTTGATGGTGTATATTAGTCAATACTTGAAATAACTAAATGAAATTACTCGACTACCAAATGGGAATGCTTTGTTATTGTTTGGAGTTTTAAGCATCTTTATACTTATTTTGATGGAGTAAGAAATTATTAAAATGTGATCATGTTAATAATACTTTTTTATTAAAGTGCAAAAACTTGATCAATTGTATAACACAATAAATATTGTATCTTCAAATTATAATTTCAAGGTGGTTCATCTGTTGGGACAAATAATATTTGGTGTTAATACTTTTTAATAAGCACCTCTTGCAAATTCTATATTGTTTGATAATATTGTTGTTGAGTGCTTTGGTTTCATGCAAACACCTTAGTTGACTTAGCATTTTTTAGAACCGTTACAAGATGCATAAGAATATGACCCATATATAAGGCGCTTATGAGATGGGTTTGGAAGTCTCTTTTTAATTTAGAACTCTTCAATTTTGACTTCATAGTGATTTGTTATATTTTGTGAAGACAAATTTTGTACATTTTATTTATGTTTTACATTTCTATAGGTATATCATGACTCTCCTCTGATCATGAGTTATTTGGGTCATCAACGTGTATTGGAAAAACCCTATTATTTAGTTATTAATTAAGCATATGTACTGATATAGTCAAATATATTTTAGAATTGTTTGACTTATTAGAACCAGAATTTTAACATGACATAAATAGTAAAGGTTATTAATGTTTTTTACCCTTTTGAGTTAGTTATAATTGACATAATAGGTACATTTTTTAAAGGAACTAGTATATTATTGTGGTATTTAATAACATAACTGGTTAGTGCACTTTAAGATGCAACTATGTCAATAATTATTTTATAGCACTTTTCTTCAAAGTGAATACTATAAATAATGATTTAATTTTCATTGAAGAGGTGTATGTATTCAATTAGGTGTTAAACATTTATTTAATTCTTTATTAATGGTTTATTTAACTATTCAAATTGATGATTTAATCAAACATTCAAATGCATAATCTATGTGAAATTCAAGCATATCAATTAGGATCATATGTAATATTTGACAAATATAAGTTATAAATCAATTGATATATCTCTATTTAAAGTATTATATGAATATGATTTAAAATTATTTAATGAATTGAGGTTATTATTGAGTTTACCACATGTAAAAATACTAAAATGTAAGCTTAACATTTAAATTATGTCTTACCTCTACATGCAAAGTTTGTTGAACATTTCTCAAGTCCATTAATAGTCTTTATATGCACAAAAAATATAAACATAAATTTAATAGTATATTTTGTAAAATTGATTGAGCCTAAATTCACAACTAATTACTAGGTCCTTACTGTCATCCTTATGTGTACCAACCCTAAACCCAATCCAGTAATTTCACATGATTAAGATGAGTTAAAAATTCATTAAAAACATTTGAACTTATGACATTCAGTAAAGATGGAAATACAAATGAATAAACTCAAACGAACACACTTTGCAGTGAGAGAGTGAGAGATAGAGTTCTTTATTAAAAAAAAGAAGAAGAGACTCTACGTGTCAGAATTAATTTTACACCAGTCCAAAAAGAAAAATTGAAGTACTATACAGCATATGCACAATATACGTTGCATGCAGTACACATGCATAATAACATATGGTGATGATCTGGTTTTCACCACATGGCAGTAATACTGGCTATATAATCAGGGTTTCCAAATACAATATCTTATACTTTATTATGTGCATGTACATATAGTTTGTTATATTAAAAATAAAAACAATCGATAAAATATTTTGTCATCTCAGTGCTGCTTATTCTTGTTCAATTGCTCATTGCAAATTTGAGAAGATTGTGCTCTACAAGTTGGTGCAGCTATTTCCTACTTATGGACTGGGTTGTCTTGTTTGCTGCATTTGTCTACTTGGCGCGTCTGCAGCACGGGGTTCAGGTCTCCTGTGTCTTCTGCTTGGAGCTGCTCTGGTTGGACCAGGAACGGCCCGACGGAAACATGGATAAGTCCGGATCTTCCATGAGAAGCGCCAGTCCAACGAAATGCCCGACAAGTGCAACACCTGCCCGTATAGAATGTAGTACATTACCGCTCGGTGTCCCAGCCTCTGGTCAGCATCCTCTCGACTGCAGAATGGTAAACAGTAGCGAACACCAAGATCGGTGCAAACTGGAAACAAGAAGATAGGCAAGTCCTTGTTCGTTACCTTGAATGGGAACAAACTCCACTAACAACAGGAACACCTTGATAAATATAACACGTCGAACAGACAGCTTCTTTCCAGAAATACTCTTGTCAGCCCTTCCGGTTATTATGTACACAAAGAAAGCAGGAACCACAATGGATATACCTGCAACCTGGACAAAACACGAGTAAGCTCTCTCTCTCTCACGCACACACATACACCCACGCACCTGAAAGAGGAAGGCGTAGATTGGAGTGAAGAAACCATGAATGGCCAAGGCGGGATCCCTCAACTGAAGACAGACAGTGCCACTGTGAGGAGGTATATGGAAATGAGCGTCCCAACCGTCGTCGCAAGAGCTTCTCTGAAGAAGAGTACAAGTGTGCATCTTCGTGACCAAATCACTAGTTTAATCGCTAGAGATAAAACAATGTAATTTAATATTTACAACAAAATGATTTATATATATATATATATATATATATTACCTGAAGGAGTAGGAAGCAGCCAGCATTAAATGAGCATCCTTGAAAAGATACCACGCAGTCCATGCACAAGAGCTACAAGAGGAGCCGCCATAGCCGCCTGCTTGGAGCTTGCCATTAAAGATGTGCAAGACCTAAACCCTAATCCTATATAAATGCTGGAGACAAATCTGGAGCCATTCATTTCCAACAAGAAGATCCAAGCGTTGGGCAAATGCGGCAAGATCGAACAAGCCAAAGAGATCTTCGACAGCATCCAATGCAGAGATTACTTCTCATGGAACTTCATGCTCACTGCATATACTCACAACGGGCATCTCAAGCAGGCAAAGGCATTCTTCGAATCCATACCGGAGAAGAGCCAGGTCTCGTGGAACATCATGTTATCTGCATATGCCCAGAATGGGCATGTGCAGGAAGCGTGTGAACTATTTCATAAAATGCCACAGAGGAGCACCACTTCCTGGAACATACTCCTTACTGTGTATATACAAAGTGGTGAAGCGTCCCAAGCTAAAGACATATTCGATCTAATCCCCGTAAAGAATATAGTTTCATGGACTGCCATGCTAACTGCAAATGCCCAGAAAGGGCAAATACAAGACGCCAGGAACACTTTCAATACTATGCCCCTGAGAGACATGGTGTCATATACAGCAATGCTTACGGCATATACTCAGTTTGGTCACCTATACGAAGCAAAGCTAGCCTTTGATATCATGCCGGAACACGATATAGTGTCCTCCACAGCTCTCTTAGTCATGTATGCCCAGCACGGACATATCACCATCGCAAAAGACATGTTCCAAGAGCTACCCTATAGAAACATGGTTTCATATACAGGACTCTTAGCTGCATATGCCCAGAGAGGGAAAATCCTCGAAGCCGAAGAGCTCTTTTTCAAAATGCCCGAGTGGAACATCGTATCTTGTACTGCCATGCTTGCTGCATATGCACAGAAGAAGCAACTCGAGAAAGCCAGGGAGTTTTTCAATCGCATACCCGAGACAAATCTCATATCGTGGACCACGATGTTGTCGCTGTACACCGAGAGTGGCTATCTGGAAGAAGCCAAGGCTGTGTTCGATACGATGCCGCAATGGGACTTAGTTTCCTGCAACACGCTGATGCTTGCATATGCCCAGAACGGGCATCTGCAACAAACTAGACGGATTTTTGAGTCTATCCCAACTAGAAACATGTTTTCCTGGACAATCCTCTTGGTCTCACTTGCAAAGCTGGGGCACATGGAACAAGCCAAGGAGGTCTTCTTATCAATGCCAGAGCTCGATCAAGCATCCTGGGACGCCATGCTTTCTGCATATGCCATGAACGGGCATATGGAAAAGGCAGAGGTTATGTTCGAGCGTATTCCGGATCCTGGGATCGTTTCATGGACCACGATGGTCGCAGGTTACGTGCAGGAGATGCGTTTCAGTTCAAGTTCCACGTACTTCAACATGCAAAAGCTGCTGTCTCACTCCCCCGATGGAGTTGCGTTTGCATCGGTTCTCATATCTTCGAGCCACCAAGGAGCAGTGTATGCAGGGAAGTGCATGTTCTCTTCGATGGTAACGGATTATGGGATTATGCCCACTAAACAACATTACTGTTGTATTATAGACTTGCTGGGGCGTGCAGGTCACCTTGACGAGGCGTACGAGCTGATTCACAACATGCCATTTGTTCCCGACCCACTGGAGTGGACGTGCTTTGTTGCCGCGTGTAAGAGCCATAATAGGATGCATTATGGGATTCATGAGGCAGAACGGGTCTTGTTTGGGATTCGTGGGGAAACTAGTGGGAGCTACGTGTTGGTCTGGAATTTATATTCCGAGGAGCTGCAGTTACAAAGGCTGTATCGAAGAAAACAAAGCTTGCGTAACTCTCTATATCTCTAGTCAAGGAGACGTAAGAATGTTAAGTAGCTGTTAAGTAACAGTTTTAAACTCAATACACATACATGAACTTCCAAGCTGTACGAGTATGTCAACACGTTATTGTTTTCGCACATGTAAACTCAACTAAAAACTGAACTGACTTGTGTTTCAGATTAATATAACACTTAAAACGCGGCATATGACACAACCCCATGTGGTAGCAACAATAACAACCCGAGATACATACATATATAAAAAGAAAATGTGTACATCGTACACAGTGGTCCCATCGAGTATCTGAAATGCGGTCCCTCTTATTCTTGGACAGACTCGTTAGAAGAATACTCACTTAGTTAAAAGAAAACACGATCCAGAGTATCATCACCTGCCTTGCGGATTCACCAGCTGAGAGAACACTGCACTAGCACTGGCGTCCTCGAAGTCGTCCTCCCCAAGTGATGGTGGTAATCCGGTTCAACGCTACGCAGCGGTAGCTCCATGTTCACGTTTTCCACATCTCCCTTAGCAACAGTAGTGTCTGCAGCGTTCTCCTGCAGCTGCAGTGCGTACTCGAGGTTCCACAGTACATCCCCCATTGCTGGTCTGTCGATTCCCTGCTCCGCTAGACATTTCTCTGCAGTCTCACCAAACTTCCGTAACGATTCACCGTTGTACTGCCCCTTGAGATGCGGGTCGACTATCTGCTCCAGCATACCCATCCTCTGGTACTGCATTGCCCACTCTGCGATGTTTACCTGTTCCCGCGGTAAGGCAGGATTTATAGCGGGTCTCGCACAGAGGACCTCGAAGAGAACCACTCCAAAAGAGTAAACATCCGACTTCTCGGTCAGCTGCTGCCTCCTGAAGTACTCTGGGTCGAGGTACCCGAAACTCCCCTTCACGGCGGTACTCACATGAGTGCGGTCGAGGGACGGTCCGGTTTTAGAGAGACCGAAGTCGGACACCTTCGAAACGAAGTTCTCATCGAGTAGAATATTGGTCGTCTTCACGTCCCTGTGTATGATCCCCTGTGCGGCTCCCGTGTGGAGATAGTGCAGGCCTCGGGCAGCCCCGATGCAAATCTCCAGCCGTTGCTTCCACGAGAGAGGAGGGAGATCGGAGCCGTAGAGATGCGCTCTCAGAGTCCCGTTTGCCATGCACTCGTACACAAGTATCATCTCACAGTGCTCCTCGCAGTATCCAATAAGCGACACGAGGTGTCTGTGTCTCAGCTTTGACAACATCTCGATCTCGGTCTGGAACTCGGTTAAACCCTGCTCTGATCGAGGGTTCCCTCGCTTCACCGCGACTTTTGTGCCGTCGAAGAGCTCACCTCGGTACACCTTTCCGAAACCTCCGACTCCAAGCAGTAACGACTCGTCAAAGTTGTTGGTCGCCTCCAGAATCTCAGCAAACGTGAAGAATTTCCCTCCCAGACTCGACGTCGCAGTGGACACGACAGAGCCGGTCGCACCGCTCTTGGACGAGTATTTGCTAGCAATACTCGTGGAGTTTCCATTTGCCGCATGAAGTGGTAACCACGACGCCGTCTTGGCTTTCTTCTTCTTCTTCCCCCCATGAGGCTCTTCCGTCTCTTCATGTAGCACAGACCTCCCGCCACCAGTCCCATCACAGCTACTCCAGCTGCAACACCTCCTGCTATAGCTCCGCTTGAAGAGCTCTTACCGGATCCTGCACCGTTACTGGAGAGGTCGATGCCCGGTGGGATGTTCATCCCTGCAAGGCTTCCCCGACTGTTATTCACCTTGAAGATCTCGATACCGTTAAGAATCGATTCGTTATGCTGTGCACCACCGCTTGGGGAAGGTCCCATCTCGACCAACACGGTGTTGCCTCCGTCGTTCATCTGCACCACGAAGTCCATGAACATAGCCGTCTGTGCGGCACCAGCCTTGACAACTACATCCAGTCCCTTGGTAGCCGGCAGGCCGTTTATGAACACATCAAAGATCCTCGAGTAAGCAGCCGTGTACACGATCTCTGCGAAATGCATACGGACAAAGTAGTTGTAGCCCGAGTCCACCGGAAGCTCCATGTCAGGTTGAACTGTGTGTTTACACTGTCCGAGACACCCATAGTCCGAGCAGTTCCATACACGGAAACTGGAGCTGTATATGCCGGGACGAGTGGTGGATACGTTATGTCGTTCACCGGAGAGGCAGTTGTTCCGTGCCTCGACCCAACGAGGTAGAAGTCGTCCCGGATCCACGTTCTAGAGAGCCCAGAATCCAAGATGGGGCTGAGCGTCTGTCCTCCAACATTCAGCCGGTGCATTGTCTGAATAGCAGACCTCCCCAGACCGACGCTTGCGGACGAACCAATCCCCACCAGTGTGCCGTCGTCCTTGTACACATTATCCGGCACAGAGACAATCCATAGCATTTACGAACGCGATGGATCCGGGAGATGGCTGGAAGCCGACTGAGAGTCTGTCCGAGGTCACATTGATGGAATACTCCTTGAGGAGATACGGAGGGGAAGACGGTGATATGGGGCTCTTCGAGATGGAAGCGAGCTCACCTGAAACGCTGTGGTTGGACATGAGAAGGTACCCGTCTGCGGTGACAGAGAAGAGGGCCGAGGTGAGATCTGCACCGGAGGATGTGAAGGGGAAGAAATGGAGACGTATCCAATGCCGACCGGGAGTGATTGAGAACGAGTATGATCCCTCTGAGCTGAAAACACGAGCTGTAGAGTAGAGTGCCTGCTGATCTGCATCCAGCTTCCCATTTGTCTGCAGTGTTCCTGAGATGGATTTTCCTCCCGAGACGAATTTCGACTCATCTGTGAACAACCTGCTGCTCACGTTACTGCTGGTTGATGATCCACAGTCTATTAGATAGTTGTCCTTGGGTGTGTACTGGGCTTCGGAGGAGCTCCACAGAGCTCCTCCGAACAGCAGGAGAAGCAAGATATACATATGAATTAGGCTCAGCAGCTGAAGATTTCAGAGCTTCTGATGTTTCCTTATTGTCCACACACAACCCAATATGAGATTTCGAGCTCTGCACTCCTACACTCCGGGCATTGCTTCCTCTAGAAATTCAAACAGCCCTACCAGAGGTAGACGATGCACTTCCGCCATCGGATGCAAAATCCAACGACAGATATTGCGCCACGTAATCTCTAATCTCAAGCGTTGGATATCTCTGCTGTACATTCGGCGAGATCGTGCTCGATGCTCGTGGCTTTGCTGGAAATCCGCGGATACAAATGAATGTGGGGCAGCCGCTCACGTCTATTTATTATACTATATAGTTAGTATTGTATTAATATTATTATTAGTATGCTCAAATATTAAATTTCATTAGTATGGTTTCGATACGATTTTATAGGATATTAAACTATCTAGTATGTTATTGTATAATACTATAGTGGCTTACAGCTCTGTATAACGAGTTGTTTGGTGTGTACAAGCTGGATACTTTCGTATATGCCCTTTATATATATTAAATATAGGAAGTACTTCAATTTAAAACTTCATAAAATTAAATATATTTTGTTTTAAATCATAAAATTAATATAATTAAAAAAAAATATGGCATTTGCTTATTTATATTATTTGTAATAATTTACTAATACTCAGTTAATAAACTTCATTTTACTTCTCTCTCTATTATAAATATCAAAATATATATGAAGTTTTAAATTGAAGTTTGGGGTATATATGTGTAAATTTAAAAATTTCCAGGGCATCCCTTAAATATATATATAC
Organism: Selaginella tamariscina; assembly: GCA_003024785.1. NCBI lineage: Eukaryota > Viridiplantae > Streptophyta > Lycopodiopsida > Selaginellales > Selaginellaceae > Selaginella > Selaginella tamariscina. Next base: position 349,829 of record PUQB01000131.1, read on the forward strand.
ACACGTCGAATATTGACCTTTCCAATTTGTCCATTGCGTGTATGTGCGTGTTTGTGTGTGTAGATATATGTGTATATCTTCAAACATTTTATTATATTATGTTTAAGTTTACTATATAAATTTGAAGTTTGAAATTTTCTGCTTTCAGAGCAGTTATATGTGACCACCTTTTCTATTGGCGAGTGTACAAACATACACACACATTGTGTGCGCAAGTACGTAGATATGCATGTGTGTATTTATGTATATGCACGTATGTAAGTATATACATATATACATCTACAATCAAACGTCCATGACCAAAATTGCATTCTACTAAGACTGGTGAATAGTCTTATTATATCTGGTTCAATATATATCTACACACACACACACACACACACACACACATATTACTGCTCTCTACGTTTTTGACTCATACTGTGTGTCAATCTCATATAAAAAGACTATCATGACCGACTTTGTAAGGCATTATGTGTCTTCATCTGTTTAGGTATGTTATATGCACGTCACTATGATGTATGTGTTATATGAGTGTACTTGACAAACATAGACAGCTTCTCTCTCTTTCTCTCTCTCTCTCACACACACACACACACGCACGCACACACACAAACACATCAATCGAAAACGCAAACCCGCTGCATCAACAGATATCTTTGTAATTGTATCCTACATATAACAAGGAAGGACACTATCAACTACTAATTATTAAGTATTTACGTAAATATTATATGCAAAATTCTCTTCGTATCTTGGTCGGTTATGTGTTCCAATCCATTCACTAATGCATGTGTTCGTGTCTAAGTCCATTAATAGAGTAGTGGTTCCCACTAATCCATATATAGAACCACTGTAAGTATGTCAATATCCATCGCAAACATATACAAGTCCATCCATTCCAAATTTAACATAAACACAAACAAGTATTATTAAGATAGAACGTGTGTGTGTGTGTGAATGCTCATACATTCTATAATCTGAGATAATATTTATTAACAGATAATAGTGTCTACAATACGAATATCTAGAGTCATTTCTTGCCTGTTTTATTAGTTCGTTTGCTGTTGAAGACTGGACGCGTGTATTTCTTGTTTGCTGGCGTTTCTTCTCATCCTCATGTATTAGTACCCTACGAGGCTGACCCCATAGAAAATGAGAAACCAGTCAACAAAAGAAACACACACACACACACACACACACACACATGAGAAAGACCACACTTGGAGATCACAATGCGCTTGACCGATTTTGGTGGTGATAAGGAACTTGGCCTTTGATCCTGCATATAATCTTATCATCAATCTGTTTTCTTTTCCCCGACGCGCGCGCACACACGCTTATACATCATAAATGTGCACACTTATATGTGTGTGTGTGGGTCTAAACATGTATATTGCCGTATATATGTATCTATGTAGTTATAAGGAACTGAAGTCGAACATCTCTCTCTCTCTCTCTCATACATATAAAGCTTACTTGAGATGAGCTTGTCTTGTGATGGAAAGTATTAATTGTAAAGGGGAGCGACCGCATGGGTGAAAAATCTAGCCTCTGTGGCCTAGTTGGTGTAGCAAAGCTGCATTTTGGTGTAAACATTCCTTTACATGGCGTCTTTACATCTTCCTTGTGTTTCCCATGTTGAATCACACGCACCCTGCGCGCCTGCACAAACCGACATCAAAAAGAATGAGCGTGTGCGTGCGTGTTCCGAGACATATGAAGATATGCATGACTATGTTGCTTCAAGAATCAATTAGTAAATCATTGAAATTATCTTCATTATCTCGAAATGTAACATGAAGAATACGTTTATGTATTATATTATATATCTTTATTCAAGCATATGAATGTACATATACAGATATGTATCGCAGATAGGTATGTTTTAAGAATTACACACACACACACACACACACACACACACACATATATAATATAGACACACACATACACTTTACAAAACTACTGAAATTAGGGTGAAATATTAAGACGGGTATCAATTGATATGCATAAGCCAGTTGTAGTAGTATAAGTAGCATGTGGTGTAAGTAGTATAATGTATGCATTATATGTATGTATGTGTGTGTATGTATGTATATCAAAAATATGAATGTATATATACAGATATGTACGACATTTGGGTATGCTTCAAGACTCAAGTATTTAAACACTTCAAAAACCCATCGACATTATGTTGACATGTTAAGTTTCAACAACATGGTTAACTATTAATATGTATAATAGAGTATATAATGATAATAAACCATAGTATATACACATAAATATAGGAAACTATGAAAACGTTATATTTCAGTATCAATTAATATGTATGATAGAGTGTGTAACCATGAATGTACATTATGACATGTAAGAATCTCGTGTGTGTGTGTAATAATTAAGAGTATGCATAATAGAGTGAAATTAGATGGGAATTAGTCGAAGAATGTACATACCGAAGGAGGTGGGTCGCGATTGTGACTTGTAGAAGGCACCAGTACACGCAGGGGCGTTCCTGAGATCTTGGGCGTGGCCGGCGCCTTGCTTTCTGTGTGTACCTCTGCGATCATCTTCTTCCTCCTCTTTTTGTGCCCTACAAAATCTAGGTTATTCAAATGTAGCCGTTAAAAAAACACAGAATATGCTTTATTTAATTATTTAATTCAAATATAAGATTTAGTTAACGTTAAAGTTTATTAATAAGTTTATTATTTGGTAATTCTTAATTGTGAATAAAAGTATTAACCTTAAATGTCTCTTGCCCTTAAATTTTCTGGTATGTTTTGATAGTATTGAACAAGGTATAACATAGCACTCACTCACCATGCTGAGGTAAGTTTCCTTTTTATAATGGTATTTATTGATTATAAGTAAAACTTATTATTAAATATTTAATACTTTTCAAAATAAGAATAATAATAATAATAAATTATATATATATTATATATATTTATCTTATAGAGAAAAATCCAAAAATGTTTATTATCAAGTATGACATATAGTTTCAACAACACACAGAATAGTCACCAAATCTAGTGAAAAAATAAAGAATTATAGGTCAATCAAACCTTAATCTAAATTAAATTAAATTTTAAAAAATAAAAAATAAAATTAGAGTTTTGAAACATTATGTGGTTTTGAACATGGATACTAATTTTTTTAATATATGGTTCCTCCAAAAGAAAATCAGATTGGCTTTAGAAAATAATAATATAAATAACATGTTAATAAGTAAAAATGTACATGAAAACTTTCTAAATTAAAAATCAAAACTTAAAGAATTAATTTTAGTGTTTTACCATTAACATTAGCATTGGCATACAGGTTTATTTAAAAAGTAATGCATTGAAATATGAAGTTAATGAAGCTGAACCGTCGAAATACATGTTAAACACAAAATTAATTAAAAAATTTATGTTGATTCTATAATTTTTTAAAACTCAAGTCGAACTAATCCGTATATTTTTTTTTCTAGTTTTACCGATTAGATAATAAGTTATTAATTTTTAAATTTGAAGAAGCCAAATATACCCAAATAAGTACCAGTGATTCGAATGTTACTGAGGTTAATTAACAATCTTGATTTAATTAAACAATTTCGGTTTGTTAAGGATGACTCCATGGCCCAATGGAGAAGGCGCTGGTCTACGAAACCAGAGATTCTGGGTTCGATCCCCAGTGGAGTTGTTTATATTTAATATAAAATGTCGCCCTGTTTTAGGGTTCCCTTGTTAGGGCTGTGCTATGGCGGGGAAGCTGGGCGACCTGATTGACTCTGCGACCAATTCGCCTGCGTATGCGGTGGATGAGTCGATTCTCAAGGCGATTAAGGCGCTTGTTCGCACGTCAGATGATAATGTCAAACAAGCTGCAGATTTGCTCATGGATCGCCTCGGAAAGAACCACTCTCAGGTTAATTTTAAGCCTATGCATTTTATTATATACATATGAACTATGGCATTTTCAATTAATTCTCAGAGCGGTACAATTTCTATATATTTCATCACATTCTCGTAAATATTTATCAAGGTCACATAATTTAACATATTAATCGCGGACCGAAAGCTAATATACTATAAGTCGCGTATATTTGGTATATCGACAGTTTCTTTAACATTTGTATTTATGTATGCATATATATTTATTATATATGCATATATCGTGTGTTGGTAGTATTTGGTACGTGGATACATATATTCCATACAGTTGGACTGTTTATATATGTATACTCTGAAGTAATGTCTATATTCTTGTGTGTGTTACATATATCATAAGCGAGTAGGGATCAATAGAATACATGGGTCTTTCTCTCTGTGTGTGTCTCTCTCTCTCGCGCACACACACAGAGTTTATGTATGCTTGTTAAACACACACTGATTCAACTTAAAGGGTGTAACAGGTTCGCTACCTTGCACTGCTCATAGTGGACGAGCTCTTCATAAGATCGAAGCTCTTCCGGAATGAGATCGTATCTGTACTGGAGAACTTGTTTCTCCTAGTCTTGGGCCATCGAGGAGACAAGGCGCTCCCGCCACCGGCAGATCGAGCCACCATATTGAAGGCCAAAGCACTGGAGATAATTGAAAAATGGAACGACATGTTCGGCGTGTCACTACAAGCAACTCCGCCTCGGGTACGAGTATCTCAAGAACACACTGAGGCTCAACTTCCCTGGTGTAAGAGAAGCAGCCACTCGCGCAGAAGAAGAGAGGAACGCACGCGAGAGACGTACACAGGACCTTCTCAGGTGTAGACTACTGCAGCTCACAGAGAACTTTGCTGGACTCAAGAAGGATTCAGTGTCGACTATTGATCAGATGGAGGAGTGCTTCGCCATTCTCAATGATGACAACAAGGACAGTATAGAGTTTCTTGCTGACGAGGCTGACCAGGAGGAGTTCGGTGTACGTAGGTTAAGGTACGCCAGAGACAGTGGAGAAGACCTCCCTCCTATGGAGTCCCGTGATAATGCAGCTGTATACGCTATCGCGCGGGACTTGCTGAAGCTTGTTGCGACTAGGCACTTGCCAGCTACTCAGGAGTGGCTTTCTGTGCTCGTGAGGGTCGACCCTGAAGATCGTCAGGGCCGGGATGTGTTACTGAAGGAAGTGATAGATATGAGGAACAGGTTGCTTTCTCTCAAGAGTAAGTGTGAGGAGCTAGGTATCGAGACTATACACAGGCCGAAAGCCTTTGAGGAAGAGGATATTGAGTGGGAAGATGAGCAGGTTATCGACAGGACAAAGCTTGCCTCTGCTACAGAGGAACCAACACAGCAGGAGAGCACGACCTCTGCAGAGGCTCGTGTGGAGAAAACTGTCGAGCATGACATGGATGACTTGAAGACGGAGCTGCTTAGGGAAGCCCCGGTGCTTTCATGGGGTTCATTTCTGGACAGCTGGGGTTCCGAAGCAGCCGTTCCAGCTAACACTAGGGGTGTGGTTCTGGACAACCACTGGGGGAGGGTCGATCACGATGCACTCATTCCTGCTGAGAAGCTCGCTCAGATGCAAGTCAGGGCGTCGTTTTACCAGCCTGAGAAGTCTGAGATACCTCCTTGTGGAGCTCCCCTTCGAAATGGCGGCCTTTGTCAGAGGAGGGACCTGTACCGGTGTCCACTTCATGGCAAGATTGTCCCACGAGACGAACAGGGTAATCCTATACGTGACCAATGCTTGAACTCCAAAGGTAAAGGTGATATGACTTCAAGGCAAGTTGCAGAGCTTGCCTTGAAGAATATACAGGGAGAGAGAGACAAGTCTGATAAGAAGAGGAAGAAGATTGTACAAGCGAAGATGGACAGGGAGCATAATGAAGCTGTCTTGAGGAGAGCAGGGCTTGCACACGAGATGTCGTACGGGGAAACGAGTAGTGTTGAAGAGTTACACAGAAAAGAAGAGAAGTGGTTTAAGTTCGATGCTGAAGAAGAAGCCGACTGCGAAGGACAGGATTGCAAGGAGGTTGCTTACAGGTCGAGCTGCAGGAGCTACCATGAATACCTGGATGCGTGACGAGGATGCCAAGTACAGGGAATCCTTCTCAAATCAGTGGTAAACATTATGTGTTTATACAAATTTTATCCAGTGGGTTGAGTCATTTAATGAACTACTTCTCTTGTGAACTACTAGTCAACTCTGACACGACCTTGCACTTATATATATGAGCACGCACGGGCACACATACACATGTGTGTGTGTGTGACATAATGAACTGCGGGACAACATGGGAACCGTTCATGTGAGTGGGCGATTAGAATCCGCTTGGCAATGTCTTGGCCGTTAAATTGTTTCCGACTGTCGTACTGTTTCTGGTACCAGAAATTCCCCGTCAAGTGCGCCGGGAATTTGGTGGACTAACAATTACATGTACGTTATGCACGTATACACCACGAACAGTACAGGACATCATTTGGTTCCTGTGAACTCGGAATATAAATAACACATGAAGTCATACATAAATATCTAGATATACACAATGGAAACACATAGAAGTTCTGTATCTCTCTCTATATAAATTATATGCACATTGTATTTTTATATTAAACCTGGATACCATAACCATCTCCATATGTATATGGAAATTGTATAAATTGTACAAGATTAGAGAGCTATGTTAAGTTCTACAGATATGGAATTTATCAAAAATAGAAAAAAGAAAGAAGAACGTGAAATATTCTGCTGCATTTAAAATAAATGCAACAATATATGTTGGTAGGTGCAATTCAGATCTAAAGAAGTAAGCATACTCTCTTTTGCTGGAAAAGTATGCTATTGCAGCTAGCTTTTGGCAGGTGTGAGGCTGATTGATGCTGGCATCCTACGGGCTATGGAAAGAGGATGGAGCAGCTGAAATCTGACCATCAATCTCGCTTCGTGTAGAACCCACCCTGTCCAATTTATACTTACGAGTCATGTAGATATATGCACTCCCGATGAAGAACAGTAATGCGAAGATGCATGAGAAACTACCCCTGCGATAATCCCTTCTTTCCTCCCTCCGCCATGTCTCTTTGCTGCAATCGCTTCCAGGTAGGATGAGCTTCCACTCCCTGAAGAAGGGGAAGAATCCTTGCTTGTATCTTTTGATGAATTTTTTGTACTCGAGGAAGATGGAGGGCTGGGATTCGATCTCTTCGGCGAGATGGGACTAGATGGGCCGGATCCAACTGGGGATGGAGCAGGAACTGTCCAGGTCGCATCATTTGGCGAAGAAGCAGGAGCAAATGCAGGTGTTAAAGATTGACAAGTAGCAGAAAATGAAAGGAATGCTAATATAAAAACTATATAAAAAACTATACATGCATATACCCCATGTGTTGGTTTCTTCTTGCAGCTTCTTCCTTCTAGAACGACTGTGTACCAGGGGACAGCATTGGGACTCATGTTGAAGAGATAAGTTGCTTGAGAACACTATATATATGCAAATATATACTGCAGTTGTTTACTTTCTTAACATTGTACAATTGCCACTTGCTTAAAGGTTCATGCGTCATAGTCATATATGAAGCTGGATAACTTAGTTTTGCTAGCCACTTATAAGGAAGCGTAGATACTACACTTAACCACCGTAAGAATGTGTGGTGTGTGCGTGTGTGCTCTTATTGTTAAGTGTTGCAGTGCCCGCCAAAGGACATTCTAGTGGGACCTTTTGAAAGAGCCATTACACTATGTATGCGTGTATGGGGAAGGTGTAGCGTATGTTTCATGCCTTTCTCATAACTCTGCAATTTAGACACATGACCAACTTGTATTCGTAATGTGGATGCTAACATTTACCTAGTCAAAAACAGGTTATTATCAGGGGACCGAATGTTTATAATTGAGAATGAAAGGGACCAAAGTATAAGTGTGTGTATCTACATCAATCTTTTTACATAAGAAAACTACTGCGTATATAATACCGTACAGTCTGGAGTATAACACGTAAAGATACAGAACAAAGATACGTACAAAACCAGTAGGAGGCAATCAAGAGCAGGTACCTATATATGTACCTCAGTTGACCTAAAACTTGCACCTAACGTTCAAATCTCCCACATACACGGTAGCGATTCGAACTTATAAATCTAACGATCACAAGTGTGAACCCAGTTAATCCGATACTTACCTAAAGGGTACAAGTGGATGTGGGGGCCGTTAGCATGCTTGTCCGAATTAATCTGTATGCCCCAGTCATACATGTCACACATATTCGTCACGTAGGTGTCACATTAGTTATATGCACTCGTTATCAGAAACTTATTTAATTCATACAAACCCTAAAACCTTGGGTAAATAATGTGTTGATGTGATAGTTTGTCTTTGAAGTTTTGATATTATTAGAATTTTTATCTCATTATCAACCACTTACGGAGTTTACTAATAATGATTAACTAGTGTGACACCTAGGTGACGAGTGCATATGTGTATGATGGAGCGAGCATACAAATCCATTCAAGCAAACATTCACTTTCACTACATGTACTGTAGTAACGGCCCCCACAGGAAAGTATCTTTTTAACTGGGCCCTTCGTTCCTTTACTCTTTATTGTTTAGATTTACCATTATTATTAATTAAGTTTAGTCAACGTTTTTATAAATTGATAAAGTGATTAAACATTCATATTGAACATGAATACCAAACTATATCAAAAGATTACTACACTGTTTTGAATTTAAAATTAAGTTCGTAAAAAAATTTTAATTAAAATCGATGGAGTTGAATTTAAACAATGTACACACACACACACACACACAATTGGAGGCAATTTCCAATATAATCTGATTCACTCAAGTATGAGAGGGATGTGTATCTGTGATATATCTATATTTATAGATGGGTATATTAATCAGTGTGTGAGAGAGAAGGGTTTATCATAATATGAACATGTGTTATCAATGCCTGCCGGCTTGGTCGTGTTGGACAATCTCCGGGTGTTAGATGACGTCTGTCCGTAAGGTTCTTAAATAATGGGAGATGGGGGAAGTTGCAACAGCCCGGTTATAAGAAACAGATGAGGATGGAAAGGCCAATGAGTTATTAATATATGAGGAATTACCTTTGGTGATCATGAACGGCTAAGAAGATGTAGCCCTACGACGGACTGAAGAATTAGTGAACTTTACTTGCACAGGATCTGAATAACCGAAGAGATCATGAACCCTCGTAATGGATTCCGTAACTAAAAAGATGAAACAAAATACTGATTACTGATTACTCTAGTCTTACCTGCTTGTGAACCCTCGTAATGGATACCTTCTAGAGCAATTGGCCCTTCCCTACGTGGCCCAATATACAAGTTCAATAACTATTCATATAGGACCGTTTCTCACATGCTCGACGTCGGGCAGGTTGATGGTCCTTGACAATCGCTCACCTGATCTTCTCCTTGAGACGTCTCTTCTAGGTTTCACTCCTATTGAAGAACTTATAATTCTCCTAAGCCGATCGTCCCTCGACTCCTCTCCTGATTGGTGTTCGTGTCCTCCTCGGTTGTTTCATTGCTTTGATCCTATAATGATTGATCATGTTGTTGTCCCTCGTATTCTCCCGGAGCCGAGTTGGGAACATAATACTCCATTGAAAAGACAGCCAGAAGATAATACTCCATTGAAAAGACAGCTAGAGGGTGCTCAATCTAGTTAGTTCAGTAGGCATGGTAGTAACCCCACCGTTTGTAGGGAACTCCCGGTTCTTTTGTACACTTCATTCCCGTTTGACCACATGAGGTCTGATTTATAGTCTTGTGTCGGTATTTCATATTACGTAACTGACTGGATGAGAATGAAGGGAAGTTAAGTCACTTTGTCATACAAATATGGCATGTTGGAAGAGCTTCACATACGTGTAAGTGATAAACTTAATGCAGTCTTTAACATCTGATTTAGCAGCAACTTATGAAGGATTCGCTGAATATTCCACACCTAGAGCTCTTGAAACTCGCAGAAAGAAATGCAATGGGAGCAGGTACACACACATACACACACGCACACACATGTTGTTTATCACTAGATATATGCAGGCTTCGATGGTGTAGAGGTTCACACTGCTCACGGTTACCTCGTCGACCAGGACAGTGTAAACGAACGGACGGACAAGTATGGTGGCTCATTAGAGAATCGCTGCCGGTTCTTAATTGAGATACTATGTGCAGTTTGTGAAGAGATTGGCCCGGAGAAAGTTGGTACGAAGCTGTCCCCATTTTCAAACTACTAAGTCTTGGAAGCGGTCGATTCCAATGCTTTACATCTTGGAAGCTACTTAAACATTCAATACAGTCACTTTGTGGAACCAAGAGACTTGACTATTGTGGACCCTTTTCTCGAGAGTAAACAGTTTGAATAAAACATTTATTATACACCTTTGGGATAAAAGATAGCCAGACAATGAAGCTCCATGAAGCAAAGCTTTGATGAGGAGTCTATATCTTCAGGGTGACAATATATATGGGATTTTAGGGGACAAACGGGAGATTATGGGATTCCATGGGCGAAGAAAAATGCATTACCACATAAAATGTGAGACTACCAGTTTGCAGCCAATGGATAATATTATTGATTTAGAATATAGCATACAGATTTTATGCATGCCTTGTATGCATGGTGCGTGGGTGTGTGTTACTTATGCATATACTTCTGTATGATGGCACATTATAGAAATATACCAGTATATTTTGGGGTGCAAAATCTATACATAATTTTGACGGTTTTACATAAATTAAGTTGAAATGAACTCAAACTAGACCCAACTAGAACTCAAACTAGACCCAACTAGAACTCTCACAACATATACTCTACCCTATTTATGTGATGGAGCCCTTCTTGTATTTCCTAAATGAGAAAGTGGGTTGTCACAAAATGCCAATCCTTAATGAAAATGATATGTATAACATAACCCTAAACCTAACCCCAGAGGGAGGGCTAGGGATGTCCCTAACCCTTTTTTTAACAAGTTATACTTTGTAAAAAATCCTACCTGGAATGTAAAACCAAGGGAGTTTTTTAAAATGTAGATTTTACCTTCACCTAGAGTTTTTTGTAAATACCTAATGACACTTGACTAGACTATCAATATATACCTACTACATCTAGGGTTTGTCACACAACTCAGTAGGTAATAACAATCAAATTCTAAAATAAAAGGTTGAGTCATAATAAAAACTATGATACACTCCCATCTTTGAAAATGTCAACGTCCTTGTTAACGTTTAACTCCAAGACTAAATTAGGTTAGAAAAAATTAATCAAAAACTAACGCTAATCACTTTATGTTAAGTCAACAAAAAGTTTATGAGTTTTATTACCCCCTTGCATTATGCGAAACTAAGTACTTTAAAATCGTCATTTACTAAGTGAAAACTTAGTTATTGGAGGTACCACTTGCGACATGAAATTACCTAGAGACCTTTGCACATTTGCAAAGTTTGTCACCCAACATAAACAATTAATTAATTAATTTCTTTTACTTTAACTAAAATTAATATTGTCTATTAGCCCCTATGTTAATAAGAAATAAAGTTCACTTTATTTCTCATCATTATTACAAACAGCTTAAGACCTTGCCTCAAACTCCTATGTTAACTCCATTGCATTATGTAGATTTTCAATGGTTCCCATGTTGACTTGCATGCCATGTGACCCTTTCACTTAATAAGATATTCATGTTTATATTTTCGTCATTCATGAATGTTCCTCCTTTTTAATATCGTCTGAAATTCTTTCTCCTCACTAATTAATTCTAGAGGCAGACATAAACTATGATATTTATCTAGATGTTTTTCATCTTTGTAAAATGGTTTGAGTAAATTGACATGAAACACATTGTGTATTGCTCTCAACTCTAGAAGAAGATTTAACCCATAAGCCACCTTTCCTACCCACTTTACCACCTTGTATGGGCCTATATAGTGAGATAGAAACTTCTTTGAAAAAGTCTTTGGAACCTTTAGGTTTTTAATACTCAACAATACCATATCTCCAACCTGATATTCTACATCTTGTTAATGCTTATTGTACTGCTGACGATACCTTCCTTGTGCTGTAATCATTGCTTGGCGAGCAACTTCCCATGTATAATACAACTATCTAGTGAATTCTTATTTAACACCTCCATTGGGATACAACCAATCGCAGTGTGTGTCGAGTTATTGTAACATATCTCAATCATATTTAAGTGTTCAACCCAATCAAGTTGATCCCCTTAACATAACATCTAAAATAGTCCTCGACTTGTTATTCACCCTCTCCGTTTGATCATTTGTTTACGAATGGTAAACTATACTAAACATAGGATTCCAATCCTTATCAATTAGCATTTCCATCATGAGCATCGTTTTTCTAATGTTTTCTTTATTTGTTATAAGTGTGATTCAATTATTTTTGGAACCCCTCATTTCGACTACATATTTATGAAACCACTCCATACCTAACACAAAGTCAAACCCCGTCATATTCAAGATAACTAAGTCTAACTTAGCCTCTAGCTTTTAAATTGGCAGGAACTACCCTTGCTATATTATTAATATTTTAAAAACCTTTGCCAAAATTAATCTTTATTTCACTCATTTTTGTTACATTGATAAGCTAGAATAGTCGATATAAAATTGTATGTTGCTCCAGTATCAATCATCATTTGGACTCGGTCCCCTTGTATTCTTCCTATCAAATATATCAAAGGGTCCATTTTGTCTTGAATAATGAATAAAGTAAGTTATGTTTAGCACAACATTACCTCTTCTAACTCATCTTTTGGATCTTCAAGCTTTTCATGTTCATTAACTTCTTCTTCTACCATCGCTTTGAAATGACCCAATTGTTATGAGGGTGCTTAACATTTTTTAGCAAAATGACTAGGCTTGTTGCAATTATGACATTTTGGAACTCCACATATGGTTTGCGGGGGAGCAAACTTTGGAGCCGGGCCCTTGGCATGCTGAGGTGGTGGTAACACTAATGGTTTTCAAAATCTGGTGGGTCTTGATGTGTCCAAAGACTTGGAATTGCCAACAAAGGAACTCACAGTTCAGTTTTATGGTGACTAAGTTGGTCTTCAATTGAACCCTCTCCACCCGAACCTTGGAGGATAACTTCGTGGTTTAGGTTTTAATTCTTCACCTTTATTATATAAGTCTTCTAACGACATGTCGTAAGCAACCTTTTGTGTTGCCTCTTGACATTCCCAATAGCTTGTTTGCTTATACATTAGGATCTCCCTTCGAGTCTTTTCATTTAAGCTAGCCATTAAGCAACTTCGATCTTCACGCCGTACACTTTTGAATCGATAAACGTGGTTCATTTGACTTTCATGAACTCCATGTTGACAAAGTGCCCAAACTGAGGTCATTTGGCATATACTGTTTTTTGATCTCCTTTTTCATGTGTTTTCAGATCTTTTGGTATCCACATTCACCTTCAACAATCCGGCACCAAGTCTTAACTTCTCATTTAAGAAATTGCTTGGCATATGCAACCTTTTCTGTTTTTTTTCACAAAAGCAGCTTTGAAATAACTTTTCATATCATATAACCAATCATCTAGAACCTTGTAATCCTTTGAACTCATAAAATTCGAAAGCTTGACCGGTTTGAACTTATTGGGACCTCCACCATTTACTTCCATTGAAGAATGTGATTTAGAGGAATTTGACTCTGAGTCATGCTTCTTCTTTTTTTTTCCGTGTGTATAGCTACAGAACATCTGGTATTGCGACAGTCATCGGAATCGAATGACAACATTATTAATTCAGTCATTCAATCCCAAAAATATCCCTTCGAAGTTTGTTCAGGGCATCCATCATTATTTTTTGCCAACCAAGCCATTGTCTAACTCTAGGGAGTCGACCTGGATTGGCCTCATCCATCTTTCATTTTGAGCCTTTGCGACAGCCCTCTCTGCCTCAGTCTTTGGTTGCTTTCTCTTGCTCATCGTATTGAACCCTAATTTCAAATACTTGAAAAATATACTTGGAATATTCTCAATATGAAGTTGGAAACACCCTGCATAGGTTGTACACCCACCACATCAGCTTGAATCAGAATAAGACTTTTAGACATATCTAGAATCTAATGCTGATTCACTAAGCATTCTTTAAAGATTGATAACTCTCATGATCAAACTTTCTATGCAGGATACAAACTTGTAAATCGAAAGTGATAGAGTAATAAAAAATTAGAGTTATCTAAACATTAAAACACCCTATCACTTCTACTGACTATAGAGAACTTGCTCCGATACCAATTGTCAGAGTTTTTATTAGTGCTACGAAGGCAGCTTGCTAGATGCCAACCCTGAAATCCCCTCTTTGGAAATCCCTACGAAATCTGGTAAAGTAACCCAAATTAGAAACCCATCCCCTAAGAACTTAAACCCCCAGCTGACTAAGTCCACAAACGAGGTTCACTTTATGAATCAAGATATGCAAGCCAGTTGAGCTATATATCGTTCCTAACTTGGCATGGTTAAGGCAACCGAAGACCTCAACCACTATTTCTGTGAAACGTGAATTCGAGCAACACCTTTAAGCTTGCAAGCAGGTTTTTGGACCAAAGACCAAAGAATTTGATTTCCTTGGAAGTGACATACCTAGTTACAAAAGCAAAATCTAGCCAATAATAGGGGTAGGCTAACTCAAAGGTGGGATGTGCCCATGTCATGTGGAAGTTAGGGCAACACAACAAGGGTTATGCTTTAATGACAAGCTTGCATTAGTAGGAGAATAACGAACTCTCTTTTAAACTTGAATTCTATCTCATTACATATATTCTACCTTATTTATGTGACAGAGCTATCCTCTCTGTTTTCTTAAATGAGTAAGTGGAATGGAGCCCTTAATGAAAATGAGATGCCTAATCTAACCCTAACCCTAACTCCTATTAGATTTTTTAATAAGCTATACTTTGCAAAAACTTATTATGAAACATAAAACCGAGAAAAAGTTTTCTAGAACGTAACTGTAAATACCTAACGACACCCGGCCATACCATTACCAAATACCAAGTGCACTAGGGTTCATCACACAACTTGGTAAGGTAACAATAGTTAAACCCAAAGTAAAAGGTCAAGTCATAATAAAAACTATGATAACCATATGGTTTATTTAGTGATTTAAACTATGCTTAAATCATGTTATAACATACGTTTTCGTGAAGGGTAATTCCATACTTTAGGTGTTTGCATTTGTGATTTTGCTCTTCTTGTTCATCTATTGGTTTCACTTCAACTCTTTGTGAAGTCAATTGTGGTGGTGGTATTTGTGAGTTAAATTCACGATTAGGACATTCCAATAAATAATGACCCCATTCTTCATAGAACATTGTGTAATTTTGTACATTTGATAAAGTAATGTCCCTTTTTCCTGAAATTGTTATGAATATTTCACCATAGCATATAGTTCAAGCACAATCTCTCGATTTATCCACTCCTTGGCAATATTATTTTCTCTTCCTACTGATCACCCATCTTAAACTCACCTCCAATACTAATTTGTTAAGCAGCAGTGCATACAATATTAAAGACCCTCGCGTAACCACCCGACCACCCACACTACACATATTTATACTTAGTTGCCTTCTTATCCTCCATATTATATATCAAAAGTAAACTTTCACCACAAATCGTTTAAGAGTTCGTTACGAATCTCGAAGGGTTTGACTTTTCTAACCTAAATTGACTAAATCTGACTTGTGTTGTCTCATTGAGTTAACTCAAATGTGATCCGCATTTGTGTTTAACATTCTTGTTCATAAGTAGACTGTGCAAATTATATAATTGCTGTGTATTATTACTTGTTCAACCTCAATATGGTTTGTGTTACTATGGGTACATCCACATTAAATGTTTGAAGCCGTAATAGAAAAGTGCTACGAAAATGTTTAATTCCTTATTTATTTTGTTATTAATCTAATTTAATTATTAATCCATAATTTTTTTGACTTAAGCCTTCAACACCACATTTACGTAAATATCCGTACACACAAGTTGAACTTGTAGACTCTTACTCACACTTATATACGATATCAAAGGTCAAAAGCGAGTAAATCGACGGCTCAGTGGGCGCTCCATCCTTATATATAAGATTGGACATAGGGTTAGGGTTCTATAAGAGAAATGGGCAATGACCGTGAGCGCGAGTGGAGGAGCGACGATCGCAAGTCGGATCGCTCACGGCGTGACCGCGACCGGGATCACCACAAAGATGAGGTGCGTAGTAGCAGAGATCGCGAAAGGGAGAGGGATTACCATCGTGAGAGAGATCGCAGAGATAGTGAGGATCATCACAGGGATCGACACAGAGACCACAGGTGCTAATTTCCTTTATACACACATATATATAGATTACCATAATGATACCTCCTAATTAAATTTGCAGATTTACCTTCCAGATTCTAATGTCATGTAAAAACTAATTATTTGTGTCTACAGGCATCGTGACCGTGAAAAGCGGGAGAGAAGCAAGCATGAAGAGGATGACGATGAGCGGGATGTCAAGAGAGTCAGAAAGGAGTGTGGTCGCTTCCGGCGCTTTTCTGCGGCCGGAGAAGCTGTGGATACGGAGAGGAATTATCATGCTGCGTGGAACAATTTGGAAGCTCTTCACAACGTATTGGTCAATGAAGGCAAGTGGGTGCTCATAACTGGGCCGTTTCAATCTGGGAAGTCGTCTCTCATGTATGCCTTATCCGATGCGGTAGCGGCAGATAAATTGCTGCCGGTAGTAACAACTCTAACGGATGTCATGATTCATGCTGCAAACAATTCAAATTTGGAACAGGGCCGCCGTGACTTTTTTGAGGCATTAGCTCTATCAATAGAGGAGGACAGTCATTGGAGGCTGAGAATTAGACGTCGGGACAGCCATGTGGGGGGTATGGGACTGGTGTTAGGAATGTTCAGGTCGAATGACAAGGAAATTGTATGGTTCGTAGACAAGGCCTCACTTCTCAACGAAATCACCCACCCTTCTATCCTCACGGAATTCTTGTCGGGTTTAAGGACTTGTAAACAGGGATCCAAGTACAAGCACAAGGCAGGGTCTTACAGCTTACGAAGTTTTGTGCTAGTCGGGACTAACAGGATCAGGAGGCTCCTTGCTCACGAGATGGGGGAAAGAGTGTACGCAGCAGCAGGAGATTATGATAGCACCAGTCGTTCACTCACCCACGATCCGTACAATCCTTTTATCTGGACTAGCAGCTCTTCTCCTCTAAGGAAAATATTGATGTGCAGTTCTTGTGCAAGCAGGATATCTTTCAAATGCTCAGAGACTATGCTAAGGAACGAAATATCATCTTCCGGACGGAAGTAGAAGAGGATGTTACAGATGACAGCCGAGTGGAGGCGTTGTACAAGTTTGCCAAGAACATCCATGAACTTACAAGCGGCTACGAGGGAATGGTGGGCACCTGCTGCACCTACATATGCGGGCAGGGCATTCACACGTACAGTTGTGTGGAGGCAGAAGGTGCGAAACGGGTCTGTTGCAAGGAAGGTGTTCACCGACAAGGTCTACATGAAGATGCTCTCAAATGTTTCGTCTTATGGGCAGCAGCTTCAGAAGTTTGTGCTCAAATGCATCCGGTCTGGAGGCAAGGCGGAGCCTCCGAATAGGTTGGACACACTGCCCGCCATCAACGATGGGGTCTTGAAGGTGTCAGGAGGCTACCTCTCCTTGACTTCCCCTTTGTTACTCTCTGCCATACTGGAGGATTGCTATATGGCACCCCGGGAACCGCTGCCTCCACCAGTTGATACATTTGACGATGCTCTGCGGGTTGCCGTCACTTATATCAACCCCGATCGTCTGACAGAGGAAGTCTTAAACCGCAATGGTCAGCCGTCCGAGTACACCTGGCAGTCCGAGTTCTTTTTGGGTCTCAAGTTTGTTCTGGATCACGGTTACACAGAGAGCACTTACAAAATCCTGGTTGAAGCCAAAAGGAAGGACAAGGACGACATGCGTCTTCATCTTCTTCTGAGGAACGGGGGGTCACCGAAGAAGGGGATAGAAGTGCAAGGTGTAGGGGATGAAGACACCATCCGAAGGCACGTCAAAAAGTGCCGGAAGTACAGAGATCTCCATGGTTGCGAGATGCACTACGTTTACTTCTTGGTTGGAGAAGACACACCTGGTGTGATGGATGTTATTGCAGGGGAAAGCAATCAGGTCAAAGGTTTGCAATGCTGGTACGTGCGGTACCTTCCACAAAGCAAGTGGTATGTTGGAAAGTACAACCGGGGTGGACGCAATTGGGACTTGCGTGTGCTCAATGTGCCCAACAGCTATCCCGAGTTCCAGCTTCAAAAGTAAGGGTCCATTCGCCCTTACCTTTATTTAACTTAAATTTAAAGGTAGAAATTCTCTCTCTCTCTCTCTCTCTCTCTCTCTCTCTCTCACACACACACACACACACACACACACACACACACTCGTTTGTATGTGTGTGAGAGTGTAAAAATGTCTATATAAACCTTATACACACTGACACACACACACACACATATATACATACATATGTGTATCACCAACACCCCACGTACGCACATATTGAAAATGATAACCAGATTAAACCTAAAAATTATGATTATCTATGTTAATTACTTTACATTAACTATTAGAGTTAAAAGAAATCAAATAAAACTAACACATACGTTATATTTATTCTTAAATATAAACTAGAAACAAAATTTATCAATATAAAATGCATTTAAAACGTCATAAAATTACAATTTTCTTAAATATAAACATACTTAATTTGATAGTTTCTGGTGCATGCAATGTTACACACACACACACACACACGGGGTGGTGTTTACATTAACTAATTAAACTTAATTATACAAATAAATACACAATGAAGATTAGCTATATATACTTACATGATGGTTAAATTAATAACTCATAGGAAAGTAAAAGAACAAAAATTTATATATAACAAGCCTAATCAAATTTAATAATGAATTATTAAATTCAGTTTATCTGATATATTTTATTAAGCAGTTGAAGATTCAAATAATTCCTAGAATATACTCCTGACCAGCCATTATGCAAACTCACATGCTCTTACTACAGATCCACCACTCACATATCTCCACGCACATAACAACATTTATATACTGACGGCCGTAATCACAATATACACACACTACATTGACACCACACGTCTACCTCCGTCAGTCTTCATACGTCGTATGTTTCTGTCCATCCGATTCCCACACGAGTTCCTGACCAACAAATCGCGTCCACACCTGAAGCATATTCGCAACTGTTCTGCGTCCGTTCCAGCGAATCATAGTCGTTCATCTAGTGTATGTAAAAATTCCATATAAATGTCGTCAGAAACAAACAAAAGCATATATGTCTGTGTTAGGGAACTATAATCTCTCTCTCTACATATATACCTACAGTTGTGTATACATATGGATAACATACTCCTACTCATGCTCTTCATTCTCCTACTCACAGGTGAATCTGTGAGGTTTCTGAACTATGTACCCACGGATTCTCCAGGGATATCCCCTGTTTTACCCCCATGTATGAACATACAGTTCCTGCAACACACCCCTTATACACTAATCCTCCACCATATGTACAAGATTCACCTCTCGTGAATCCCATTACCAGTGTTTTCCCAAATGTTCGAGCTACACATAAACACAACATGAACAGCACAAAAGGGATTGGGATTGCATTTGGGGTTCTCTGTGGCTCGGGTGTTCTATTATGTATACTACTTGTGTACAGGAAGAGGAAGATGAATGAGAGAAGGGTTGATCAGGCTAAACTGCGGTATAATTACCGTGAACAACTCTAATATTGTTAATGTACACTCGATTCTTCAAGTATGTCTTGGCTGTGTGTGCGTGCGTAAGAGAGAGAGAGAGAGAGAGAGAGAGAGAGAGACATCATGCGATCAAACATAGCATGCACAAAGAGTTGATATCTATCCTTACTCTATTTGATGTAGTATAATTCCTATCAGTAGATCCAATGATACAATGATGACACCGTATATAACTGTATTGTAGCACAACACGGCACACAGGCTTGGAAGTTTATGATATTAATTTGCAACGATACATGTATATTATGCGGGTATGTATAAGAACTCGTATGTAATTTAGTATATACATTACCTTGATTGTACTTCAAATACAATTTTGTTTAACTGAAAGCAGTTGATGCAGTTTGTTTCGCATAGCCTGAACAAGCACAAACTTGGCAAAACAATCGCAAAACGCAAGTGTGTGTGTGTGTGTGGGAGAGAGAGAGAGAGAGAGAGAGAGAGAGAACTTTCGTTACTTACTTCAATCCTCATCGCTAGTGTCTGATTCCTCCGCTGTCTGGTTCGCCTCTGGATTCGCCTCCACACCACAGGACCTGTTTTCATTTACCATCATACACACACAACACACACAGACACAATATGTTTCTCTACACAAATATACATACACGATATAGTATTGGAAAGCTTTGAATGCGGATACAACACATACATTCAAAAAAAACACACAACATGCTTACTTGGGTTCATCTTGAAGGAAGGAGGGTGCATAACGCTCAACAAGAATCTCCAGCTTCTTCTCCAGAGGCCAGTTCCATCTGTGCCCTAAATGTGAACGCATTTGGTTCCATCTCTTCCGGCACGCCTCACCCGATCTACATCGATATCATGTAAGTTTACGAACGTGAGAGCGCGTACACACACACACACACACACACATAACACACACGGTGTGCATGTAAAGTTTCCAAAGAATATGTTAGTCACAAATGTGTGGAGACATTTGTATGAGAGAGAGAGAGAGAGAGACCTATGAGGTAACAGATTATCCCACTCGATAGATTCCTCTGCTGCACCTGACTCCATGATGCTGCATAATTCAATTAACAAAAGAACGTGTGTGCGTGTGTTAAACGTTTAATTGTCATTTATCTGTGTGTATACCTGAGGAGAAGTCGCTGATCATCACTGTTCGACCACTCTCCAGTTTTCACCATACCAGAACACAAATCTCGATACCTGCATTCCTTATACTCATAAATTTCAAAATGCGTACCTTAAATATCGTAAGTGTGGACACGTATCTCTCTCTCTCTGCATGTGTGTGTCTTACCAGAATACTCTCCAGTGAGAATGAGGTCGACCAGGAACAGCTTTTGCAATTGCTTTCCAACTTATATCATCCACTTTCTGGTCAACAAATATAATTTATAAATAAAATGTGCAGCTTCTGATAGTTATAATCCTGTACCATTTATTTACATATATGCAATTACCATTTTTGGAACTCCAAGCTTTATTTCAGTTTACACTGGGTACAGCTCGTTATCTTGCTATTTCTTCATTTGTATAGCATGGAATGTATGTGTTACTACACGTTGACAAAACAATCGTACCAAATGATACATGTTGCAGTTTATTATTAACCTCGCATAACATACTGAATTAATAACGTACACGTGTGCGTCCACCCACATACATATGCAGTACGGTTATACTACTTAAACATTTATATGCTACAAATTTTCATGTGCGTGTGCGTGTTCTGTTCAATTTAGGTGACACGTACAGTACAAAGACATACATTATATTATGCATGTACCTTTAGCTTTTTGCCCAATTTTGTAATTATATTTCTCAGATACAGTCATCCTCTTTCTGCCCATGATCTTCGCGATTTTTACCCAGTTCTTTCCATGCTCATCTACCAATCTGCGTAATAAGAGTGTCGAGTATATGTAGTCATATACACACAGACATGTACATATATGTTCATTTTGTATATAGATGTATTTAATTTTTAAGCCAATGGTTATATCTTTCCATGTTTTTGTAAGTATGCACACGTGGGTGTACAGGTATATAGATAAATGGTTATATATAAATATACCTACAAGGCCTGTGTATATTTATGTCTGTATACATGCGTGTGTGCATACGCACACGCACACGCACACAGATATATATGTGTGTGGTGTGTGTGTGTTTACCTCATGAGCCAATCAATCTCTTCATCTGACCACTTTCCCGTCTTACTGAAAATGTCAAGTATTGCTTTCGCTCTCTTCTTCGTGGCTGATGCAGATCTTCTAGGCACGCAAGAACCTGCAAAAAGAAAGCAATATGTTATCCGTAATATATATAATATATAATCGTATATTACCAATTGCAGACCAAATTTCTTGATGTAGAGGGACCTGATCAGGATCGCTTTTCCCTAAATCCCGCTTACTTGAAATTAGCATCCTGTAAGTCTCCTCCTTATCCAAGTCCCTGTCCTACATAGTAAATAAATATAAATGAATAATACAATATAACTTAAATTATCATATTAAAAGCTTTAGCATGAAATAAGTATAGTATACAGAATATACATTTCGAGTAGTCCACATAGTGTAGCACCATGGTACTAGAGTCCACTCTCTCTCTCTCTTACACACAAATTATATCAAACTACATTACACATGTACATTACAAATATTGTTATTATTTACTATTATACTAACCTTAATGAATTTTTGGACTGTTTCTCTGATTATATTATCTTCTTCTTCAGTGAAATTTTTTACCATACAGAGGGTCTTGTTTCTCTCTTATGATACACTGGTCGTCCACGGGCTTCTCATTGAAAACCACCGTCTCACCAAATGTAACCTTCTTCTTTTTCTTATGAGTATCTGCAAGAATATATGTGTGTGTGTGTGTGTGTGTTTATTTATTATATAGACACACACACACTACATTTTTCATAATAATAACTAATATACTTAACATGTTAGTGTACAGTTACAACATGCATATATAATATAATATATCGATGCAGAACAGTACCCTGGTTTGCAGACTTTTCCACATCTCGAACTGCAGTACTGTCGTTTTGGGCAGTCTTCTTCTTCTTCGTCTTCTTCTGAACATTTTCACTTTGTTGAGCACCTAGCTGATCTGCAAAATTACATTGTTATAAAGTAATAGTCCATATCAGGAACATGAATGATCTCTTGCATAAGTTTAATTATCAATCTATTATTTGCTCTCGCTCGCTCTCTCTCTCTCTCGCTCTCTCGCACACACACACAAGCACGGAGCATAAATACCTTCATTTCCCGAATTTGCCACTTTCTCGACTATGTCGTCATTCGAATGGCTCGTCTTCTGTTTCTTGCTCTTCTTCTTATTGTCAGTATCCTTACTAGAATCTGTACTTATGCTAATAACCAGGATTGTATAAATAAATGTCTTGAATATACTTAGCAGAAATGCACACACACGCACGCACGCGCACACACACTTAGATTGACAAATATCATACCTTCATTTGCAGAACTTGTCGTCTTATCGACTACATTGTCATTTGACTTCTCCTTTTTCTTCTTCTTCTTCTCCTTACCCGATTCTGTAGTTAATCGAATTAAGAAGTATATAAAAGTAATAGACCAAACTGAGTAAAATGTATATCGAAATTATAAGTATAAGAGAGTAAGTCAATGCGTACCTTTCCTTGCATTATTTTCCACATCGTTGGCTGAATCTTCAGTCTGCTCTACATTTGAATGGGCCTTTTTCCGCTTCCTCTTCTTATCTAAAGCACATAATGCATTTTTTATATACATATACTTGCATATGGAGACTTGGTATAGATGCACGTATATGGACCTATCCATACAGAACTAGTATATGCGTGAGCCAATACATACAATACATACATACATACATACATATATATATATATATATATATATATATATATATATATATATACACATACGTATTAAACATGCGAGGACCTATGTATGAATAAATACCTGTTTCCTTGTGATCAAGATTTTTTACACATTTGCTGGATTCAGCTTCAGTCTCTGAATGATTCTTCTCGCGCTTTTTCTCCCTTGCTACCTTTTCCTTGCCAGGTTCGTGATCATGTCTCACATTCTCACTCTTTCGTGCCCGGGATTCATCTTGATGTGTCTCTGCACACATATACGTATATTGCTACTTTACAATATTATCTATGAAATAAATATGTACCTTTGCTTGCAGAATTATTGATTGCATGATCTGTTTGCTTCACATTTGAATGTGTCTTTTTCCACTTTTTCTTATTACCTACAAGCACAGATACGTGCATGAACATATAGATACATACACAGATAGACATATGCTTGTAACTGATCCCAGATTACTGCTTAAACTAGCGTAGCGTATACAATAGAGCCTATATTGTGGAGATGATATATGTATATGCATGTGTACTTAGCCTACCTGTTTCAGTGGTTTCGTGACCGTGTATGTCTTTCCCTGAAGGAGCTTCTTGCCCACTTTCTATCTTTCCTGCTGCCGATTCATCCACTAAACAATTTTTCTTGCATTTCCTCTTCACTTCTGAAGGAGTCTCCACATGTTCACCTGCTGTGCATTCATCATTTGCTGCCCCCTGTAAACGATCTTTCTTGCGATTTTTCTTCTTTGTTGAAGAATTCTCACCATTCCCTGCTCCGGATTCACCCTGTAAGCGATTATGTGAAGGAAAAGTCTTACTTTTACCGTTTTCTGCCATAAATTCATCCCTCTTCGGAACATTTTCACCATTTCCTGTTCCGGATTCATCCTGTGAATTATTCCGCGAAGAAAGCTCCACATTTTTACCCTTTGAACGATCTTCCTTGCGATCTGTCTCGGATTCATCCTGTGAACGATCTTTCTTGTATTTTCTCTTTGCATTTCCACTCTTTCCTGCTCCAGATTCATCCTGTGAAGGATTATCAACATTTCCTCCTCCCTGTGAATGATTGATTTTGCGATTTTTCTTCCCTTTCCTGCTCCCAGTTCATCCTGAGAACGATTCTGATGAAGATTTTTCTTCTTTCCTACCTGATCATAAGGCGTTTCCTCTTCCGCCTCGCGATCATTCTTCTTGCCTCCCTCGGCGCCATTCTCCTCCTCCGCACGCCTCTTCTTCCCCATGAACCCTAAAACCTCTGATGAACCCTAACCCAATTAAGATAATTAATTATATATATATATACATAAATATATTGGATTTCCATGATAATGTATACATGTGTATAGGTATGTACATCTGAATATAAATATAATTAAACATTAAAAAACCTACATATTACGTAGGTTTGACGTTATACTGTTTAATATATTTAGCATATAATAGAAGGTTAAATAGAATAATATATAGTTAAAACGCAAAAAAACTTAAAATTTGTGGCTGCTGGGATTCGAACCCGACTCTCCACGGCCACAACATAGAATTCTTACCAGTAAAATACGGCTACAAGATGAAAATTTAATTACATATGATAGCTTAAGTACGAGATCTAAAATGTTAAAGGATAACTTAAACATGATTAACTTAACTTTCAGATAAGATTCGCTTTCTATTATTTAAAACAGCAAGCGTCGGACGGCTACGATGCGGCGGGCCCATTGTTGGACGGCTACGCAACTCGAGTAACTTTGCGTGGCGCGTCCGACACCGCCGGATTAACCGCTATGATCACTCCTTATGGCCCGATAACCACCGTCGATTTTCTTATTTTACAGGTCACATCTCAGCCGTCCGAGTGTACAAATGGACGTTTAAGATCCTCGGAAAAATCTGGAATGTGTTCTCCTTCCCTAACAGAGAAAGGGATGTGGCTATGGTGGATGAGGTTCTTATATAGCAGCTCTATGGCGCGCGATTTAATCGCATTTCGAGTATAAATTTCAAGTCATCGCCATGGATTGATCATCAAATAGGTAAATATATCTTAAATTTTTTTATTTGTATCTTAATCCTGAATTTCCAGCTAAAAGAATACTTATTCTTGTAAAATTCTTTTATATGTATACATATACTGTTGATCATCCAAGTTTTTGTTTTTTTTAGTTTTATTTTCAGCTAAATTATGGAATTTTTACATATACCCTTTAATTTATTGTAATGTTGTGTGTGTGTGTGTGTGTGTGTGTGTGTGTGTGTGTTCATGTGTGTCTGCATACATATGTATGTTATAAACATTAGGTGAGTTATATCTTTATTTACAATTCTGCTAAACGGAATTGTTTACGTTTCCAGTTTATGCACATGTATTGTACACATTTGTATATCTTTTATCTAGCTAAGTATAAAGTATGGCTTATCATTATTTACGTCAAATGCGTGTATGCAACGATATTTCTCTCTCTCTCTCACACACACACACACACGCACACACACACACATGGTTAGTTGCTTGCTTATCACACAAAACCTACTGTAGAGGTTAGCGTACATGCTAGGTGGAAAATCCGACATCTAGGAAAGGGGAGATGGGTGGGGCGTGTTCAAGAAAGAGAGATCAAGGGGAAGATGACCTGGATGAAAGAACAGGCTCGGCAAGGTTCAACAGGAGTTTCTATTTCAGATGGCCATCCAAAACTTACTTCGAGAAGGATTTGGTCGAGTTAGAGACAAACCCCAACCTTCCTTCACTTCTTGAACTATCCATCCGCGAACTGTGTAAGGTATGTGTATGTGTATGTATGTACGTATACATGTATATTGTATATACTTGTTTATTAAAAATATTTCATATACTTGTTTATTAAGGAATGTGTTATTTTGTAGAATGCGCAAGGGTACAAGTCGTTCGGTAATTTGCCAAGGGATTTGTGCCAGAAGATTTTAAACGAGCTCATTCACACTCAAACGTTGTCAAAAGACATTTTCCAAGCTTTTCTCGATTGTGCTATTCAGGTCAGTTTACACACACACACACACAATATATATATATATATATATATATATATATATATATATAATATATATAACCCAATGCTTTATAAGTTTGTGTGTGTGTGGTGGCGTAATCTGAAGACTTTTGTATATACAGTATGCGTAAGTGTTCTATGTAGTTTATATATAAAATGCATTGATATACATATGTATATATCCGTATAAGTCCACACCCCTCTCTCACACACACACATACACAATCAATGATTATATAATCACACTATAATCAATATAATTTGCAGGATGTCTTTCTGGGTTACTATCCGGCTGTGGATGATACGTGGATGGAAGTCATAGGCACTCAGAAGTTTTCATTACTGGCCATCGATTGCTCCGGATCAATGGTCACGGATGAAGGAATGCAGAACATTCAAGAGTGTAGAAACTTAGAGGTCGTCTACATGAATGAATGTGAACACATCTCGGATATATCGTTGACCTACTTGGCAGGTAAAAACTTATCAATTAGCAATTTAACTATTTTAAAAAAAATTCTAACTAAATGATTAAATATAATAAACATTACATAGTTACTAAGTGTGTTTATTTTACGTAAGGTTTCACAAATCTCACATCTTTGAGTTTTCAAAAGAGCAAGTTAATTACACCAAATGGAATGAAACACTTTGCTGGTTTAGTAAACCTTAAACACTTGGATTTGGAAAGGTGTCCCAAGATACATGATGGCATTATACATATCAGAGGTTACCATGTGTATATATATATATATACACACACACACACACGGGGTAACCTCTGATATGTATAATGCCATATATCTATATGTAAATGACAGGTCTTACAAAGCTGGAAAGATTGAATCTTGGTTGGTGTGCAACTGTATAAGAAGCTCGGATATGAAGCAGCTATCTGGTTGGCTTAAGTACTCTTCTGAGTTGAGGTTCTTACACTGTATTTTGCAGGATTAAAAAATCTTATAGAGTTGAACATATCTCGAAGCAAAGTGAAGGACCTTGGCATTACCTTCTTAAAAGGTATATAAAATATATACATACATATGTGTCTTTATTATGTTTACCTTTCTTGTCTTTTATTTGCAGATTTGAAGAAACTTCGACTTTTGAATATGGAAGGGTGTCCTGTGACATTTGTTTGCATGGACACAATAGCTGGTGCATTTTAAGTTAAAACTGTACCAACTGTTAATCCAATTTTATTAAGCTTAATTATTCCTCTGCAGGGTTAACCTCCTTAACCTTCCTCAACCTTAAGTCGTGCTACATTTCCGACTTTGGCTGTCGAAAGCTTGAAGGTAAAATGTTTATTATATATACATACATATGTATGTGTTGCAATTGCATATGTGGTCTGGATTCTATGTATGAAATACATATAGTATATATCACCTGTACAGTCCACTCACTTCGGGTATGACAAGTTATTCTCTGTACACACGCACGCACACACACACACACACACACAGAGAGAGAGCTTGTAGATATGCAAAGATATACGGCACATGCCCATTCAGCAGAGATATACATATATAGAACCTGATATATACAATCTGTATATGTATGTGTGTGTGTGTGTGTGTGTGCATGTTTTGGCATGTGTATAAACGAATAGCCATGTACACACACGCATATTTATTTAATGCATACATATACACATAAATAACATCCGTATGCCCATCTGATTGAATGCAGGGCTTGGAAATCTAGAACACTTGAATTTGAGCTACAGCAATGTCACTGATGCAGGAATGGTGTATCTCAAAGGTATGCTTTAATATATCAACTTTTAATTATATATACATCTAATTTAGTAAAGAATTTCTCTTTCAGAAAACATATATGGATATGAATAATAAGAAATCACTTAATAAGCTTAAAATTAAATATTTCAAATAATGTGCATAAGTTTTTTTAATCAGGACTAAAAAATCTGGAGGTTCTCAACCTTGACTCATGCAAGATTGGAGATCAAGGAGTACAACACTTTAAAAGTTAGTTATGATTATTTATTTGTATGTTTCTATACCACACACACACACACACACACCTTTTTATATTTTTAGTGTAGTAGTATATGTATGTGTCTGTATACACACACATACATTGACATATGAATCTGTTCAGGCCTTCTTAATCTTAAGAGTTTGGATCTCTCAGACACTCCAATTGGCAACCATGCACTAAACTTCCTCACAGGTGTGTGCGTGTGTGTGTGCGTGTGCTTGAGAGAGTTTTCATTCAAGGACGTTCGATATATAGTTTTTGCTCTATAAACACCAATAGTTATTGATATAGATAATATATTTAGGGAAACTTATATAATAGACCCCTGTAAGTTTTAAATTTTCATATATGTAATTTAAAAACTTCCAGGGGTCTATTTTATGGCATTTACTACCCTCAATTTACTACTGAATAAACTTTTAATTTTATCAAATTAACATATATATTTAATTTAGTAAAAATTGAAATACAATGGAGTTTCAAGTGTATATATGTAAATAAATTAAAAACTTCCAGGTATATATGAGAATTTATTAAATCAAATGTATAGGACTTTCAAAGCTGGAGAGTTTAAATATTTCATCAACAAATGTGACGGATTTGGGGTTACAGAAGATTGCTGGTTTAACGTCGCTGAAGTCTTTGAACATAGACTCGCGGCAAATCACTGACACGGGGCTTATGGCCCTCAAAAGTAAGTTTTAGTTAATGATAATTTTTAAAACTTTTTATTAAATTAATTATGTAATTAAATAAATCACTAAATGTGCATTCATCATTTTTTACTTAAAGAAAAATTAATAACTTAGTATTAAACTAAAGATATTTATTACTAATATTTATAACTATCAAAATATTATAATTTTTAATTAGTTAAAATGCACTCAAGGTTATGTTTGTGTTTTCTGTTCCAGACTTAACTAATCTTAGGCACTTGGATTTGTTTAGTGCACGCATTACGGATCGTGGATTTGAAACTCTACAATGTAAGTTATGTCACATACATATATTAATGCATTTCATACATAAATATATAAATTCTTATCTACTTTACTTTTCCAGTCTCTGATAATAGACATATATAAATGTTATTATATATATGCATAGTATATAGATATTAAATATATGTAAATATGGTTTATAGATATACACTTTCTAAAACTCTGTACATAAATATATTAAATATATATAAATGCTAAACTTTTTTATAACAATTATGTTTCAGATTTTAAGAAACTTCAGTCTCTGGAAGTGTGTGGGGGTGGGATATCAGACAATGGTGTAAAGCATTTAAGAGAACTTACAGATCTTACATATTTAAATCTCTCACAAAATGCGGGTCTCACAGATCAAGCTCTAGAAGCTCTCTCTGGTAATATAAACTTACTAGTACTATTATGTTTTATGTTTACTATTATATGTGTATATATACATTGATTATATATAAGTATATAAAATATTGTTTTTTTTCTAGGAATGACAAAGTTAGTATCGTTAAATGTGGGGAATTCTATGGTAACAAATGCGGGATTACAACATTTACTGCCACTTAAGAACTTATCCTCTCTTGCGTTGCAATCTTGCAAGGTTACTCTTTGGGCTGTTCAGAAGTTACAAGCGTCTTCACTCCCAAACCTTGTCATTGTTAGACTTCGTTAAATGGTCTCTCTCTCTCTCTCTCGGTCTCTCTCTCTCTCTCTCTCTCTCTCTCCTCTCTCTCTCTCTCTCTCTCTCTCTCTCTCTCTCTCTCTATATGTGTGTGTTTAATTAACTGTGTTATCATGTATGTACTAGATTTTATCCATATATGTGTGCGTGTGTTTGTGTTATAAGGTAATTATTGGATTAAGATATTGATTATTTTTATTTGCAGTTTATTATACAAGTTATAGGCGTCTTCACTTGAGAATGTGGATTTGGTAAATCGGTAAGAGCGTTTTCAGTTTTCATTGTAAATAAGCACGTCAACTTGTTCATAATTGTAAATACCATGTTTAAAAACTTGTGCATATACTTGTGTGCGTGTGCGTGTCTATGTGTGTGTGTGTGAGAGATGTAATGTTGATGCAGTTAAAATATAATTGTGTATATAAGATCTAATTATGTTTGATTTATCTACGTCTTTTATATTACATTTATTAACTAAACAACAAGTATTAAGCTATTGAGAAATTTACATATCTTATATATAAAGTTTAATAAATTACCCTCAAAAGAAATATATAACAAAACCTTTACACAATGTTTAAAATAAAAATTTATTTTAAGTAAATCTAAATTGAAGTTATTTTATTTAAATGTAATGAAATATTTTTATTAATTATAAATTTTTATGGTTCTTCATCCGATTAAACTTAATACAAGAGAGAATATCCTTGTTCTGTCGCTTGATTTATGGATGTATATTATATATAGTCTCTTTTAATAGGTAGTTTTTAATTTTGTAGAGTTTTTTCCTATACAAATGTATATACGTAATTAAAATAGATAATTTTATAATATTTTACAGATAACAAAAAATTAAACTATATATAACTGAAGTAAACTAAAAAATTAAGATTACTTCAGTTATATATAGTTTTTAATTTTTGTTATCTGTAATACTTTGATATTTATATGTTATATATGTGATATAAGAAACATTTATTTTATTATGGAGAACTTAAATTTATTATTTTCATTAATAACTTTACTAATATTCTAAATTTGTTATTTATATTATATAATGTATATTGGTAAGACAATAGATACTGCCTTTTTAATATCATTTTAATTGTTCTGGAAATGCATATTTATGAAGTTAATTCTTCATATGATCTATATCCTTGTGTGTGTGTGTGTAGGAGTATGTATGTATGTGTATTTATTTATTTATTTATATGTATATGTATGTGTATATGTACATATGCATATATATGTATTCATGTGCACATGAATACTTTTCAATTTGAATGGCAAAAATGATTCAGTAATCTAATAATAAAATCAAAAAGAAAGTAACATTTAAAATCCATACTTTTTCCTTGTGGATGTAAAGGATCTGTGTATATTATGTCATTAAAAACAAAATGAATTTTTAACTTGTAATTAGATTTGTTATAATCTGATCAATAATATTAGTGGTTTTTTTTAAATTTTTCTGATATCAGACATATTTAATCTTAGGAATTCTGGTGTATTAATTAAGAATGATAGATTTGCAACTATAAAGCTTAAGTTACAGCCATACAGAATTGTATATATGTAATTTGTCAATAAACACGTATACACACTTATACAGGTATATACATGTATATACTGAGTGAAAACTACAGTTTTTGAGTAGTATTATAACTTACTATTATTAAACTTTTATTAAAATGTTAAATGTCGATAAGAATGAAACATAAGTCTATATCATTATTTAATATTACTATTTTCTTTTTAGGAATTAATATTGTGTTGTTACCATACTTAACCCTTTTTCTAAAACATATTTAAATAATATAATGCTATTTATATTTCAATTTGGGATATTCAATAAATTTCGTTTAATTAATTGGGATATTCAGTTAATTCATTTAAATTCTTTACTTTAATTAATGAATCGGATTAATTTATATTTAAATGTTTTATCCATTTATTATCAAATGGATATATAATGTTTTAAATCCAATAACTTAAATAAATATTCCATGTTTATGCATATGACTCCTTTATTATAATTACAATTAACACTATAGTATTTTCCTGCTAAATACACACTGGAAATACGCCGTAGGTGATGTGTAACTGACTTCTGATAGATTTCTTACCTACTGTATATATATATATATATATATATATATATATATATATGAGAGAGAGAGAGAGGAGAGAGAGAGAGAGAGAGAGAGAGAGAGAGATACACACACATTTAATAGAAATATATATGTATTTTTTAATATTAATAATTCACGTATAAAATTTGATATTTTCATTTGTTAGAAGCTATAATTAATTGTTTGTATGTGCTTATAAACACATACAAATATAAAATAATATGTTATTAGATATACATATATGCAAATATATAATGATTACCTGTAATACAAATACTGTGTGTTATTAAATAATGATATTCATTTAATTTATACACACACAGAT
The DNA here is from genome assembly GCA_003024785.1 of Selaginella tamariscina. Classification (NCBI taxonomy): domain Eukaryota; kingdom Viridiplantae; phylum Streptophyta; class Lycopodiopsida; order Selaginellales; family Selaginellaceae; genus Selaginella; species Selaginella tamariscina. The sequence continues at coordinate 382,680 of PUQB01000131.1, forward strand.
ATATATATACATATATTTTATATTTGTATATTAACTTCAAATAAAATATAGTTAATAAATTGAATATAAAAATTTAGTTTAGCATTATCATTTATTTTGTGTGTACGTGTGTGTTTCATTGGTTTAATTTTAAAGTTACATGTCGTTCGGTGCCATATTTTAACTTTGAATAGTTGTACTAAATTTAACGTAATTACTCTAATTAGAGTTCTATGTAAGTGAATAAATTATGTACATTCTTTTTAACACAATTTTCCTTTTAAATTACCTTAATTTTAATTATGTTTCATGTTATATTATATTTGTTGAGTTAAATTGCTCTGTTTAGGATCTTAAGAAATTAAAATAGGTGCATTTAAGTTCCAAATATAAATCTTATATTAAGGTTTTTATAAAAAAAAATAATTAAGAAGAATTTTTAAAATGTAAAGGCATACATTTAAATTAATTACTTATATATTTACTTAAAAAGTGATTTGCATTTAAATTAATTAATTTCATCACACTAAACACTTTTTAAAATGTGTACATATGCACACATTTACACTTGTTTGTAATTTTTTTTTTCTCTTCCACTCACACACACACAACATATACACTTGTTTGTATCTCTCACACACAACATTATTAATATTTTCCTCACAAACACCATGGTTAACCACATGAAATAAGCCTCATTCACACATATATACATGTAATGATTATGCATACACATGCAAGTTAAACATTTATATACTAATGTTTAAATATTGAGCTACAGTATATTATTTCATATATTATATTAAATTAATTTATTTAATTATAAACATATCTATATAAACACATAAGTACAAAGTACACTTAAACATGTATGTAATGAGTTCTAATGTATATATTATACTAATCCATATGTTTAATTATCATTATGTATTTATATACACACATAAAAAATACTTGAACATGTACATATACAAACATGCATATAAAGTATATGCTAAAATATATATAAATACATGATATATATTAAGATATATATAATGTAGCATATTCTTTGTGGAGAGCAATCCCAATAGTGTATGAAAATTATATATCCTTAATATAACTTAAATAAATAATGACATTATTTGCATTTATGGATATAAACATTAATATAAATATATATACCTTTCTTTTTTAAAAACTACATAAAAATGTTTATTTTGTACAGAGATTCATTTTCTATATGTGTGTGTACATGTGTGTGTGTGAGAGAGAGAGCTTTCATACATATACGAGTGTTTATGTACATTTTTACTTATAATGGTAAAGATTCATATAGAGTTCGTTGAAAACCCATATTTCATATGTATATATTTAATTATCATTAATTTAATTAAATAAGCTTGTTAAAAGATCCATGTTTTACATGTGTTTATTTATCATATCTAAAATTAATATATGATTATCATTCCGTAAACAAAATTTAAATCCATATACCATACTTAAAGCACATATATGTATGTTTATATTTAATTCCTAGTTTCATTTTGATTTGATGTTTCAAAATATTTTAAATTATATAAATATATATATAAGAATTAAAATGCTGCTCTCACAATAATAACACATAATCTAAATAAACACACGTACATATAAGTAATCTATAAAACAACCTTGAGATTTAACTACCTTATCTTACTAAAATATTTAAGATAAATTTGAAAGTACCACAAAATATGTATAAATGTAGTTTGATAAATACTTGAGTTAATTAACGTTGCTTTATTATTTAATCGAATGAATAAAACGTTATTGTGTAGTATATTACTTTTCACACACATAGACAAATTTTATGCTGGTGATGGCCGTTGGATTAGTTGCTTGCAATCTCCACCGTAAGTTCTACGTGATATAGGATTGATTTGACATATACACAGGTGACACATACAAAGACATCAAAGTTGAAGTTTAATTATTGGCCACGTCACCATTTCATATTGTTATTTGTAAATTATATGATTAAGTATTAAATCACATAGGCTTTTGCTTTAAAATCTTTTTCCTCTTTTTAGTTGGCCCATCAACCTCCACGTGGCAATCTTTTTGGAAAATTCCCCATTCCTATGGTACCTTTTGCATAAAGGGCTGTATTTATTTATGTAAATTATATATTTTACAACCTTAGAGTTTTATAATGTTATCTTTATAAAAGATGGTTCTATTATGGGTTCCTATGGATTAAAAATTCTATTACGGGTCTATCACTATAGTTTAATTTTATTAGAGTTTTATAATGTAAAAGCCCTATGATTATGATTTTATTAGATTACGATCCTACTAAGGAATGATTAAAATCTTATTACATATTAAGCAAAGAAACCAAACTTTTTTAACATAATTTAAAAAGAGAATGCATCTTTTTTTTTTAAACACATAATTTATTTAAAATATTATATTAAATATATTAAATTATATAATATTGAACTAAAATTAATTTATAAATTACAAATTTAAATATTTTCATGTTTAAATATAAATCCCCTTGCTAATTTAAACATTAAAAATTAAAATATATATTAAAATTTAGAACTATCACAATGTCATGCTGAATTTAGTAATGTTTTTTCTTAATCTAATTTATTTTTACCTTATTAATGTCTTATTAATTAATTTTATTTATTATTTTATTTATAAACCACCAAGTCATATTTATACTGAATATATTTAAATTTGGAATATTCGTTAGAGTTCCAAATAAAACTCCAAGTACATATATGAATATACCTTTCACTATATTGAGTATATATAGCTTTTGACTAAACTCTAGAGTTTCCCACTCATGATCAATCAGGTCCCAAATCATATAGCACTGAAAATTATATAGCTATAGTTTAAATAAAATATATTATAGCAAAACTATATAAAAAACAAACAAAGCTCGGCTTGAAAAAGGCAGGCACAGGGATCTGTCACATAGCACAGATGCCTGTTGTTGTGCCTGACCTGTGTATGGTGGTAAACTAACGTATGAATATGTTTTACTATTATGTAAAAAAACTATAATAAATTAAACTATATCTTTTTTTTATATATATTTAAGTATTTTAGTAGACTTATCACACTGACCTGACATTGCAATGAGGGATGGAAGCTTTAGTTAAATATATTAAATATAAAGTATGAAAGAAGAATACAGAGACTTTGATATATTTTGATGCAGGGGATCACAGTTCACAAAACTCCAACACGTATTCGTTTGTTTTCTTGCGTGCATGTCGACACACGCTGCATATTTATGTGACCTCACCATGTGCATATCTTAATTTTTACTTAATTAATCTTGTTTAATTAATAATGTATATATATGGAGGTTCTCCATGTGGAGAAATGCAAAACCAACACTCACCCAAACACTACCTATATAAATCGTATATAATCCACATTATCTTCCTTTTAATCCGTAGTTTGCCACCTTTTATGTTTAATATATAAAATTAAATATATATATATTTATATAATGCACGGACATTTATATGCCAACCCACACTCACGAGTCACGCTCTTTGCCGAGGACCCACAAACAAATAATCGACAGGAGACATGCATACAATTAATGGCATAACAACATAAATACTACAGTGTCTGCGTATAAATTAGAACGAACACCCAGAAATATACGTATATTTCTCTCATAAATGTGTATACACATACACACGCACACGCCGTCTGTGTACGAAAACAAATAACGTATTTATGCATTTCCAGTACGTATTTAGTATATAAATAGTTAGGTTAAAAACTAATATGTTTAGTTTACCACCCTAAATACTGGACCCAGCCAGAAAGCAAAAGCTTTACAAAAGATATGAAATGATAGGAAGGGACAATACGTGACGTACTCTTCTGTGTACCAAGAAAGAAATATTAACATTAAGTTCGAAAAAAGAAATAAAAATCATCCTTATCTATAAACCCTAATAACCATCTTTCACCCTTAAAAAATTTAAAGGGTAACAACATATGTGAAACCAGTTTAACTAAAGGAAGCTGCAGGAGTTTCCCATTTTTTCTAAACTAGTAAATAAACTCTCTCTGCATTGCATTCCCATGATGGAGAGCGAAGGAATCTATATAATTAGATTACTATGTAGTCTGTATATATATCCATGAGTCTATAGATCTGTCTCGTACAATGGATCCGTATGAAGCAACCCAGCTTGTGTTTGCTCGTGTACAAGCACAGGATCCGGAGAATGTGTCGAAGATAATCGGTTTCCTGCTACTGCAAGAGAGAAGCGAGCAGGAGATGTCACGTCTTGCAATGGGATCCGACTCTTTACTACAGTCAGCCATAGCCAAAGCTAAGAGAGAGCTTGGGATAGAGATAGCGAGTCGTCCTCCTGCTCTTCACATCCCAGAAAACCAGTTCTATCCCCATTATCCCGATGAATTCGATATAATGAATGGTTTCCAGCAGATCCCCTCGAAGAGACATTTGCAGATGCACGATCTGTTAGCTTGCAAGCCTTGTCTCTACTATTCCAGGGGATTCTGTAAGCACGGAGCTAGCTGTAAGTTCCTACACGGTTCACCCCCACAGTGTCTGTCCCCCACTGATCACTTCGTTTGTGGGGGTTCGTCCTCACCGTCGTCCTCCTCTTCAGGCTCTTCCTGCTCGAGTTCACTGGAGAGACTGGAGACGGAGCTACAGGATCTACTGAGAGGCAGGCGTGCCCCTGTCTCCATCGCGTCTCTCCCGCAGCTCTACTTCGAGCGGTTTGGAAAGGCACTGCAGGCGCAGGGATATCTCACTGAGAGCCAGAGACACGGGAAATCTGGCTGCAGTCTCACCAAGTTGCTTGCACGGCTCAAAGGAAGCGTTGCACTCATTGACAGGTATGCCGAGAGCGAGAGCATTCTATACACTTGGAGATTCAAATGGGTTCTCATAAGTACTTTCAAAGATTAGATCATGTTCTTGCTGTGTGCGTATAATGATAGATACGCGTGTGTGTGTGTACACACACATATGTATATACATATGTGTATAAGTGGTATTAGCAGGCCTCATGGACAACACGCAGTGGTATTAGCCGAAGATGCACACAGGTATGTGGGGTGTTATAGAGCAGATCGGGACGATCTAAAGGAAGCCAGCCCCAGTTCTAGACAGATTTATCTCACTTTTCCTGCTGAGAGTACATTTACAGAGGAAGATGTGTCGGCTCACTTCAGGTACGTATACATACATACATGTATATGTTTATGTGTATATATGTTGCATCCATCCAGATGTGTATTTGTACGTCTGCAATCGCTAAACCACGTGTCTATACCGTGCATATGTGTTTGTATTAGGTGTACATATAAATGCATTTTGTACATATATGCAGTGTACATCATACTCACTTAAACAGTTACTTATCTCTGTGAACATTCTAAAACGATGAATATAGTATGTTGGTACATTCTTATTTAGTTTTTACATATGCACACATATGAACACACACGTAAGTAAATGTGTGTGTATGAAATGTGTATAGAGCGTATGGACCTGTCCAAGACGTGAGAATTCCGTATCAGCAGAAGCGTATGTTTGGATTTGTAACATTTTTATATATGGAGACAGCAAGAACAATACTCTCCGAAGGAAATCCTCACTATATATGTGGTGCCCGTGTTCTTGTCAAACCTTACCGTGAGAAAGCAAGAATAGGTGAAAGGTACTGTGCGTGCGTGCGTGTGTGTGTGTGTGTAATATCAATATATTATTTATATATTTATTTATTTAAAATACAGGAAACAAGTTGAAAAGCTGGATCCAATCCGAGGACCACCGCAGTTTCGTAGTTTGAATGGCAAAGACTTCATGCAAGGTTTTATTAATATTAATATATTATTTTTTTAAACTCATTTAAATAATTTCCTAATTAATTATTTGAATATTCTATATCAGAGCCGGGTTTTTACGATGCATTTGCAAGGAGATACGAAGATGAAAGATTAATAGAGATGGAACGTAGACGTATATTAGATATGCACACACTGAGAGCTCGAGCAGTTGAAGTAGAAGCTACCAAGTTACTAATGGACGATGGGATTCATGGGGAATCCCCAGAAATCCCAGGAACACCCCAGATTTCCGAACACAATAACAACCATCTTCTTAATGAGCCTACATTAACTTCAGAAGGTGTGTACACATAACACACACATGCATATGTATGTACGTGTATGCGTGGGTGTATGTAGTAATGTTTTCACTTCAGATATGCAGCAGTTTCAATCTAGCAACCCCTTTGGGTTTGTGATGGATGTACTTGATAGTGAAAACTGTGAAGAAAGTGACTGCAAGGTGGCAAACCTGCAACTTGATCTTAAGTAAGTTATTTAAAATTTGAATTTAAATTTATTGATTTAAATTAATAAATAATCAGGAACGATCTCCCGGAGAGTCCGTTTGATGAGAAACCTGGTGCATCTTCTCTTCAAGAACAAATGTTGGGGATGAACCTTAACGATGTTTTATTTCCAAATAACGACATCATTTGCTGCATATGTCTACGTAAGCTACACACGCACGCACGCGCACACACACACACACACAACTTATATATGTGATATACAGAGCATTGTGTGGAGCCATCTAAACTCGAGTGTAACCACACCTTTTGCGTTCAGTGCATCTTGAAGGTATGTATATAACTAAATAAAAATTTATTTAACTAATTAAGGTGTTAATAAATCTAATTAATTAACAGGTAATTAGAGGATCAAAGGATGAGTGTCCAATATGCAGGCAGCACATAGGCAGCCAAGTATACAAAATCTTACATAATAGAGACTTACAATCTTGGCTCTCCCCTACACTAAGTCACAGAGTTCCACAGCACATATGGTAGAAAGTTTTGAAAGACAACTTGGGGTTTGAGTTAAGGTATTTAATCATGCTTAAGGACTGATAAATAACACATTAGATATAGATAGCATGTCTTTTTTTATTTATTTTTTTGTTTTTTAATTTTTTATTTTTTTTTTTTTTTTAAATATAAATGAAGGACCCCGTACATGTGAGGGGTTATAGTTTGTGTATGGAGGTTATTCCATATACACATACTTTAAAACTTAGTGTTAATGGGGAAACAAACTAATACAGAAAGAATGTAATACACTTCAATAATATACTTAATATTCTATAGTTTTTAATAAGTTTAATATGTAAAACTTCAACAACAGTACTTAATACTCGTGCATGTGATTATGACACATAGAAAACAATAATAGAGGTGTCCCAGTTTGTCAAAAGGATTCCTGTCACATTATATTAAGATATATTAAACTATAACTTTAGTGTGTTACATCGTAAGAATATTAGTTAATTAATTAAATATTTTTATAATATGCTATTACGTACGTGTGGCCATCCATATCCAAAAAATCAGAAAATAAATAATAAATTATATGGTTATAAATCAAGTCGTAGTTCTATTCGTGTCCCGCATTACATGAAACACGGAACTCGTTCACCATGTGATGTTTCACATGGCCCCCTAGTCCTCTTAATACTTTTGACCACGTATATACGTATATATACGTGTATGCGTACGTATACGTGTATAACTATCACAAACAACAGGCATGCACTGATGTATTTTACATATAGTATTATATTCCTTTCAACTACTAAAGTTAATTTAAATATATAAGTAAATTTAATTTAAACCCTTTACTTCTTAAACTTAAGGCTACTAAGCATAACCCTTAATGACACGGCACCTTAGAGTAGTGGAATCCAGTACTTCTAGTGATATAGAATCAGACAGCCCAATATTGTGGCTCTTTGCAAAACCCCTCCAGCCTGCGCTAATAGCAGTCCTATAAAACAAAACACCACGTTTTATATATGTACACACACACACACACACACACACGCATTTTATTAATATATAAATGATATATTATGTGTGCATGTGTGTTTACCTGTGTCCGATGTAATGAACTGGGAACTTGTTATCATTTTCGTCCAGCATAATAAAGTCTGCGTTCTTACTTCCAAGGTGCTTTGCTGCCCACTCTTTCTTTACATGCTGCATAACATAGTTTTAGCATAATTAAATATTTAAATCAATGATATAAACTTATGATGAAGTAGTTATGTTTATTCTTTTATTTAAAGAGAGGCTATTCTGGACACATCACATGGAAGCAGCCAACTTTCTTAACTATGTGTAAGTAATGAATATGAAGTGTTTAAGTAGCATGAAGAGAGACAGAGAGCACAGGAGTGCATGTGTGTGCTGTGTACGTGTGTATGTGTAGAGAAGGCGTGTATGTGTGCGTTGCGTGCCTCTGTGTGTTTGAGAGAGAGAGAGCGTGCATGTGCGTGTGAGAGGCATGTCTGTGTGTCGTACGTGTGTGTGTGTGTGTGACGTATGCCTAGAAATATACTATGAAGACACACGTGAGGAAATTAGATATGGAGACACACACTCATATGTGTGTGTGTAATGGCATCCATGCCCATATACATATAAAATTAAATTTAAATAACCAGAAAATTATAATTAGATAAATAAATAAATATATATATATATATATTATAAATACGATCTTACATAAATATTAGTATTTAAATAAAACTAGAACTTACCAAGTAGTAGGTAGGACCGATTGAACCTTAAGCATATTAATTATCAAAGTTTGGGTTACTGACAGCTGGCAAACCAGAAGCCTTTGATTTGTCCGTAAACAAGGCTTTCTTGACCGTACACGTGTCCTTCTGCACTCTCTTCTTTGCTGGCTCCTCCAAATCCCCAATAACCTCCTTAGCCGCCTATATATTAAATATATTCACACACTTAACAGGAGTGTATATACAACAAACGTTACTTGGTGTGTGTGCGTGTAAATGAGCAGATTACCTCAGCTTTGGAACTCCTTGTTAAGTACCTCTTCCTCTTTGGAGTTGTGTTAACAGTCTCAAATATCTCCAAATCTCCTTCTACATCCAGTAATAATACGAATGTAATCATGTCAAATAATATACACATGGAGGATATGCAGTACCTACCATCGTGAGACCCTGTTCCACATCTGCGAAAAAAAACAGTTAAACTATACACAATTATAAACAGACAATTAATTACCTCCCAAATGATGCTCAACCGGGTCTGCAGTTTCCCCAACGACTTCACCACCCTTGTTCTTCTCAAGCCCATCATCGCCAAAGATCTTAACAAGAATTCTACCTGGGTTTACGATCTTAAACAACACTGAATCCCCAATTTCGATCTTGTTATCAACGCAGAAAGCCCTCCACCCCTTCTCAATAAATCGGTGCCCGGCAATATCGCAAAGCTGTATGCTCCATGTCGATCCATCCCAGGATTCAAGTGTTATATCTTTCTGCAGCTGACTATGCTCCAGAAATCTCGACGGTATAACCTGTGATATTCAGAAATATATGTATAGATGAATAGAAAGAAACAATTAAGAAGGAAGAATGTAGATGAATTGAAAAAAAAACTCAATAAAAACTATTAAAATTGTGTGCTAGATCTTACACAGGCATATAGGCTCTCAAAGGATTTGATCGCCTTGTAGAAGAGCGATTCCGCCATAGCCAAAAAGCCTTGAAGCTTCCCCTAGGGTTTTGTGAGAAAAATATCCACGTCAGCATAAACCCTTAATTGGCATATTTATTGTTAGTGGCACTGATCTCTGCCGTCCGTTTTCCACACATGAATATTAGACGTCGATCTTGTAGGTACGTGGGATAATCATCGTAATCTCAGCCGTCAGATTTAAAATTCTAATATATAAAAAACACAACCATTATTCAATTTAAGTATAATTAGATCTATTTAAAACTTATTTAAACTTATTTAATTTTTTTACATAATAAGTTACAGTTTTAAAAGTTCAAAAATGAAATGTTTATTATTAAGTTGAAAGTTTAATCTAACGTTGGTAATTCATCCTTAATCCCATCCAAATCAAGCTCTATGCTATCAAGGTCAATGTTTAATCCATCTTCCTCAGACAAGTCTGGAAAATTAATAATATTAAAATCATTAGGTACTCCCTCATCCTGTGTATTATCTTCAGATTCGTCCCCTGCTATAAAAAAAACATAGATAAATAACATACATTTCAAATATACATACAACTCAGGAAAATATCAAACATACACATGTGTATGCACACATATACATAGAACTTAGGAGAATATAATATAATATCAAACATACACATTTAAACATTAGTTATAGCATTCAGTATAACATACCCCTCTCCCCTCCCTTCTCTCTCTCCCTCTCTCTCTCTCTCTCACACACACACACACGTACTTTGTGCATTTGGTGCGAGCGTTTGAAGTATTTGTTGAGTGACCTCCTTAAGGTATTGTTTTTCTTCAGAAGTTATACGTTGGAGACTCTTTCCCTCCATTAAACAAGCAATCGATTGAATATACTCTTCCTAATAGAAGTTTCAAAAATATTAAATATACAGTAGAATTTTTAAAAATATTAAATATACTCTTCCTAATAAAAGTTTCAAAAATAATAAGAATTAAATTAAAATCATTAAAATACTTACTAGTGTATTACTGCTTGTAAATGTCACCTGTTGCATTAACTCGCAAAATTGCTTCAAAAACCTCCCTATCAACTGGAGAATTCTCCCTTTGACATAGGGCCCGATACCTATATCACTTCAAATGAAATCTTTCAAAACCATATACTAATATAAACCATATATATATCTCCATGTGAGTGATGTTCTCTCTCACACACGACGCGCGCGCGCGCACACACTTACAATAATCTAGAAACGTTATGTTGGCACTGCTGTGGTAATAAACTCTTCCATTCTCGTTGTTCATCAGACATCGTGTACCCATATACGAATTCCTGTAGTATACGATGTATTAAGTTTAGTGATACATGAGACAGTCTAGGAATTCTTTTTAAAAAACCTAAATGTAAAAGATTTAATAGGATTAAATTTAGCCCTAACTCTATTATAGCCTTATTTGGTCTTAATATACAAATTTGGAATCACGTGGCTAATCTTAACAGGATTAACCTAAGATTAATTATGATATCATATTCTGTGTATATACGAATGTACACAGAATATGCTTATTTTTACTGTGTATTTTAAAGATATGCTTTTTTATTAAATATAGTAAAGAGATAGTATATTTTAAGAAAAAAAAATTAATTAATGATTTAAGAAGTGGTACTAATTTAAAATATATTATAATATTTTATATTTTAGGGGATGTGGTTTCCCTTATATTTTATTTTAATTATTCAAGAGGTGATAATTGTAAACTAATTAATAAAATATTAATATTATTATGTTTGAAATAAGAGACAATGATGTAGTATATATTAATCTTGAACTTTATTTAAATAAGTTAAATCAGAAAATATTAGGAATATCATATGAATAATAATAGCAGAAAAATTAAAATATTATACTAATAATATTATAAGTTTGTAACAATGAGTTTCTTACCAGAATTGTGCTAGTGTAAAATATGTTCCTTATACATGTACATACGTATCACATGTATGGTTATAATATTTTTGTAGTATTTATATATACCCTAAAATAATTTAAAATTTTAAATTTAAATAATACACTATAAATTTAAAATGTAAAAATTAAATTTAAATAATACACTTGTAGAATATTGTACACATTTTTACTACCACATATATGAAAGTGTTCAAAAAGGAACAAGGATATAAATATAATGCACTTATAAATTATATATACAATTAGTTTTTTGTCTACAGGTTGCTACCTTGCAGTTTGATTTAAAGATTATATCGCTGTTAAAAATAATATTTTTATTATTTAACCTTTTTTTGTTATTTATTCATTTCTTAATCATTCTGTACAATATAATACTTCACAACACTACCATCGAACATCTAACAGATGAATTTTACGTTTTAGTTTTATTTCCTATAATTGTTGTAACTCTACCTTTATAGCAACAACATTTATAAATTCAATTTATGTTTCTAAATTACTACAGTAAATTAAAATATATATATATTAAAACATATAAATGTTATGAATTAAAATTTATAACAATAGTGTGAAACATAATGACAGCTGCATTTATACATCACTGAGTATATGTTAAATACATATATTAATATGATGCCCCTCTTCACGTTCCATTTGGATTAAATGTACTCGCAAGCTACGCTCCTCAATCTGAGAGTAGAAAATTACACACAAACACACACCCACACACACACACACACACACACACACATTGTATGTCTGTGCATGTTTATTATACGATTTCTATGATCTCCACACACTTACAAGTTGACTCTCTCTCTCACAAACACACGTAATAACACGTTGCATGTATACACTGGGTAAATAGTAGACGCACAATACATGTGCACACACTGGACACAAACGCACACACATAATATATACATATATATGTGCATATAAAAAGAAAATAAATACCTCTAGTGCAGAAAACTTTGTGAGTAAACCAATGCATTCTACTATACAAGCCTGCTCCCTTGCTACAATCTGTGCGAGTTCATGAACTAGACGGCTTTGTTCTTCAGTCTGGAACAATGTAAACATATATATTCATACACACACATAGTGTGTATATACGTGTGTGTGTGTGTGTGACCTTGGGAAGCAAATGATATGTGGTTGCGTCAATGGATCCTAATACAAAACTGGCATGCTGGAGTGCTTCATAGATTGTCTGAGGATCACCCTACAAAAAATAATATATTACAATATATAATGCTATATTATATGAAAAACATTTACTATATATATTATAACTTAAAATATATAATGCTATATTATATGTAAAATAAACTATTCATAATAGAACTTACTTTTGAACCATTGGACAAAGGAACTGCTAACATAGAAGTCTCTAATGCGTTTATTATTGAATCCAAGTTAGCAGAGTGTTCTTTTTGCAGTCTAAACCATTCTTCTAGTCTTTTTCCCTATTAATTAACACAAATTGGATTTCATTATCGATTAATAACACTATACATTCTCATATGTCTCTGTATAGGTGTGTGTGCAACGTGTGCATAAAGATCTATAATATATACATACACAAACAAAACACACACACACATATACATCTATACTATAAACACACACGCACGCACGCACGCACGCTCTTACATGGGAATGAAGCATGGTAAAGAGCCTGGTACGCAGCTTAGCTCTCTGTAGTTTCAGGTGATTGATTGCAACTGAAGTTCGCAACTTGTATGTCTCTATCCATGCATTGAAAAGCAATCTCTGTACTATAAAGGACTTAGTATGCCTACACACACACACACACGTACACTTTGCATGTATATAATATAATGAAGCTATATATCTATAAATACACATATATATACATGTACACGGTATCTATGCACCTCGGTAGCGTGGTCTTCAGAGTGAAATACTGCCTGTGAACGAGCGTTTATAAACCTCCACTGGAGAAGACGGTTGTGGAATATTCTAAGCTGATGAATATCCTCTTGTAGAATATGCTTCACATGACTTCTTGGAGATCTCGGAGAGGCAGGACGAGTTATAAGCTGGCTATTATTCGATATAATAGGAGTTTGATCATGTACAAGTCCCTCTGTATCCCTCTCTTCTGCCCTTGTTCTGATCACATACATAGCAGTGTGTGTGTGTGTGTGTGTGTGTTGTGTGTGGTGTGTGTGTGTGGTGAACAAATGTGATACGTCCTTAAAACTTTGTACATAGTGCAATTAACAGTACAGCTCACATGAATACCATGTATATACTTTATCTCACACATTGTGTATATCTTTCTTTCTGTATATACACATATACATAAGCACACACACACACACACACACATGTTTGCATATTCAATGTGTGCATGTATGTGATACGTCATTGAAACTTTGTACATAGTATGAATACCCTATGTATATACTTTATCTCACACACATTGTGTACATCTTTCTCTCTGTGTACACACACCACACACACACACACATACCATAAAAACAGACCTCTTTGAGCTTGATACTGGGGAGATGCTGGGATATTCCCGTTGATTGAAGATGAGGGATTATTAAACGCTTTTAAGGAAGTTAAACTCACACTTTTTGTGAGACATATTGTTTCCATTTTGTTGGAGTTTCTTGTTGTTTTTTATTTATTAATATGTTTGTCTCCAAAGGCTTCTCATTCTCATGATCCAAATGGATGTTCTTATCATTGGTTTTCTGCATAAACACCAAAACTATAAAATCATATATTTAATTATATGAAAATCAATTTATTATTATAAATATACTAAATTAATATTGTATAAATTATACAAAACATACACAATAATATTTATGGTTAAATATTACCTCTGATCGAAGGCCACAATGTGGAAGAAAAATCAGCTGAAGAACCCGAGGAAGTATCAACAAGTCGATATCTAGATGGAAACTCCTCGAATCCTCTGTCCCCCATCTTGTTTTCTTTGCATTTCTCACTTATATGTTTAAATTTCATATTTAAACTACATAAAAAATGCTTAATTTTAAATAATTGTACACATTTTAGACTTATATATATACAATTTACTGACTTTGATTCAATATATGCTCAAGCCACCTCGTATGCAAACCATAAATGCCTGAAAACGAATACATATCAACATACTGTTACGTATATACGTACAAACTTATTATATATATATTAGAAATGGACAATATACCTGAAACATGAGAGCCCATATGCACTAGCACCAACCAAACCGAAAACACTCATGCAGAATATATATAATATATATATATATATATATATATATATATATATATATATATATATAACTTATTTTCACTTAAAAAGAAAAACTTCTTTTTATGAGAGGGTTTATCTCGAGTTTAGCGTAATTACAGCCTCACTCTACGGAACATATATATATATATATATATATATATATGTATATAACACATACGTATACGCATAGATACGTATGTATATTACGTAATAATTATATCACCTACCACAGAACTTTCTTTCTTGGTGCACAATACCTTTCTGATATTGATGTTCTGTTTCGGATTTCTCGCGTTTGATTAAACCAAGAGAATATTCCAAGTGAATATCCTTTTTAATGTAATGTGATATGATCCTTTTATAACACTGTTTTTAATGGCAAGCCAGTAAATATTATTATGATAAACTGTTAGATTACAATAAGTGAATATTCTATTAAATAAATAAAATGTTTTATAAATATATCAAATTGAAAGAGCCGATATATATTAAAAATGTCAGATCCTTAAGCTACAAAAACCCTGCTTATATACAGGAGACCTCCTGCCACGTGGCACACATGCGACATGGCGCTGACACATGGCGGCCAGATCACCACCCATGTGTCACTATGCATGTGTGTATATACACATGCGTATATACATTACGTTACATAATATACAGTATCTTACATTATCCCCCCTCTGCGGTTGTGTAGATGGTGATGGATCTGATGGTCCTGGATCCGTGTGAGTTGGGCCATCTAAGGTATGACCGAATGTAGTCAACGAGTCTCGAACACAAACCGTTTCATTCGAACTACGTGAACTATCTCAACCTCATGAGATCCCACCAACTGTACCTGATACACCTGAGGACCAACCTTTCGGAGGGACCAAGCCACTTATGTAATAAACCAGTTGCAAGCCCAGGTGCAGTTAGCTTGGGAAAACGTACCAGTACTAAGTCACCGTCAGCATAGTCTGGTGGAATTTGATGTCGTGCATTGTAAGAAGATTGTTGCTGTATTTGAGCTCGACCAAGATGTTCAGCAGACTCTGCACGCAGAAGAGGCAAAGCATCCAAATGTCGAGCCCACATTTTGCATCCTCGGCACGTGGCAGATTCGATGATAACCCAATTCACTAGGCAACTTAGGATCATATCCATACAATGCCTTGAATGGAGAGATACCAATCGAACTCTGAATGCCTGTTACATAAGCAAATCTCAAATCGCAAATACCAATCCCAGTCAGTGTGATTGAAGTTCACATACTTCGAGATCATACCCTTGAAGGTCCGATTCAATCGCTCCACCAAACCATCAGTTTGTGGATGATATGGAGAGGCAAATGAATGTTTTACCCCTAACCTCTCACACAACACTCGGAATACCTCTGCAATGAAAGCGGGGCCATTATCTGATAACATCCGCTCTGGACAAGAATGCTGCAAAACCACATTATCGAACAAAACAAAGCTGTTGACATGGCAGTTGCATCCGGAAGAGCACCAACCTCCACCCATCGAGTTAAATAATCAGATACACAATGATGTACTGGTTACCTTGAGAAGAACGTGGAAAAGGTCCCATTAAATCCACTGCAATTAACTCAAAAGGGCGAGAGACATTGATGGATTCCAACACCCCATGGCCCGAGTCGTAGAGGAATTCCGAGTTTGACAAATGGGACAACTTGAATATACCTGATCACATCACCACGCATGCTGGCCAATAAAAGATCGCGGAGCTTCTCCAACACTCGTTGGTGACCAAGATGACCTCCAACAATAGGCGAATCATGATATGCTCGAAGAAGGTGTGGAACATATGTAGAGGGCACAGCCAAACGCCATCTGTCCTCTGGATTTGTCCCAATAAAATACAATAAACCATCCTGAAGTCGAAACTGAGCATGATATTGTCGAAACCGGTTCGGAAGACGGATTGCAAACGCATCCGTAATTGCCTCGTCCATGGTTCATGTTTTTGGCATCCTGCCACTGTTCCAAGGATGGTAAGTCGGCATCGAATACCTGAGGGGCTTGTATCAAACCGAATGCTGCAGCTACTGCATGAGCAGGCAAAGTGGAATCAGAGGGGTGCTCGAGAAAGTGCATCCGCATCCACCATTGTTCGCCCAGGCCTGTGCACCACCTTAAAGTTATATACTTGGAGACGTAATGCCCATCTGGCTACACGACCCACTAAATTCTTCCGTTTTAAAGGAAGTGACAGCAGCATGATCACACTCCAAAAGTGTTTCACTCCCATGTAAGTAGGCATGAAGTCGTTCAAAACCCCAAACAGCAGCAAGGCATTCTTTTTCAGTAGTGGAATAATTCCGCTCAGCCGGCGTGAGTACTCGACTAATGTAAGCCACCGGGTGTCGAATTGAAGAATCCACAGCATCAGTTTGCATCAATACACCACCAATACCAACATCTGAGGCATCTACTCGTAAAATGAACGGACGAGTAAAATCTGGGTATTGAAGCAATGGTGGAGTTGTCAGGAACTCTTTTAACTGGTCAAATGCCTGCTGACACCTGCGAGTCCACCTGAAAGATACCTGTGGACGAACTAACTCCCGAAGAGGGGCAGTTCGATCAGTGAGATGATCGATGAATCGACCCAAGTACTGCACCGTGCCCAAGAAACGCTGGACTTCCTGTACTGTACGGGACGAGGGAACTCTCGAACAGCTCGCAACTTCATTGGATCCACCTGTAAACCCTCTCGAGATATACGGTAACCCAAGTAAGTGGTGTCGGTCGAACCAAACACACACTTTTCAAGTTTCAACTTCAGGCCAACTTCTCGAAATCGATCAAGAACGCGCCGTACATCACGAATGTGATCCTCCCAAGAACCAGACCCATGAATGAGCACATCGTCGATAAAATCGGCAGTGATATCAGGCATATCGGAAAGAAGCTCATCCATCATGCGTTGAAAGGTGGCAGGAGCTGAAGTCAATCCAAAAGGCATGACCAAAAACTCGTAAAGACCAAATGGTGTCCGGAAGGCCGTTTTTGGAATATCCTCCTCAGCCATAGGAACCTGCCAATATCCTGATGCCAAATCCAACTTAGTAAACCATCGACTCTGACCCAAACGATCTAATAGATCGGCAGAGTTCGGAAGTGGATAGACATCTTTGATGGTAACATCGTTAAGAGGTCGGTAATCCACACAAAATCGGAGAGATCCATCAGGCTTGGGAACCAAATGAGGTTCACATGCCCATGGACTCCGTGACGGACGACACACTCGTTTACCAATCATATCAGTAACAGCTGTTCGCATGGCTGATAACTCCTTTGGTGACCTGCGTCGAACCGGGACTTTGAAAGGCTTTGCATTGCCGGTGGGTATACAGTGTCGAGTCTTCACACGTGCACCTTGGGACAGATCAAATTTGAACAAACTTGCATACTGTTTCTTAAGTTGTTCGATGCAGTGTGCTCGACACTCAGGTGACGGATCCGGCATTTGAACCTGTTGAGATGAACACCACCCCAAGACCGGAATCAAAGGAGCTGTATGCGTGATACAAACAGCAACAAGCTTCTCTGGACGTAAAGGAACAGACTGCAAAGACACAGACTCCAAGCGTAATACAGGAGGAGAGAGTGAAAAATCACATGTACCTTTCGACTGCTTTAACCAATCACATCCCAGAATGATGTCAAAGACCTGGGAAGGGACAACCCTAAGAGACCCAGAGGGAAACTTACAGTTGGCACCCATAACCAGCGTAGTCAAGTGGTGTACTGTGATACTGCACGAGACTGCCCATTACCATATAAAATGTGCAAGACCTTATCTGCACGTCTTAAGGGTAATGAGCACCGATGCGCTAGAGAATAGTTATGGAAGACATACTGGATCCTGTATCCACAAGCACTGTGACTGAAAGATCATTCACCGTGCAGAAAATGTGAAAACTGGATGATCTGGTGGAACTTGCAAACCTTGATATGCATAGCGGAAAAAACATGGAGGTGAAGTCCATCGCACGGGATCCCTCCGTCGCCCGTACGATTACTGTTTTCCGCAACAGATCCACCTGCAAGAGAGGCTTCGTCATCTGGAAGCTCATCATCAGCATAATGGCCGCCACAGGCACACCATCCGGAACATATGGTCGCCAGCCTGGATGTGGTGGACGCCAATCAGGATACACATCGCATGCCCGCCAAGTATGTCCAGGCGCCCAACAGGCCCAACAATGAACTTGATTGGGTCGACCTGCATTGTTCCGATTCCTCCTGTCACGAATCCGTGGATTTTGACCACCACGGGCAGGACTGGAGCAGTGCAGGACGATTTCGTGGAGGTGGTCCACGGGGTGGGCCCCGAGGTCGACCACGAAAGGCTTGCGTGCGGGCACATATGCAGCAGCATCAACCTCCATTGGATCAGCACGCTGAACAAGAGGAGCAGGTAACCCAAGGGGAACACGGCCCTCACCAGGCACCAACTCAAAACGTTGAGCTAGTGCAAAAGCTTCCTCCAATGTGGTAGGACGAAGAGCCCGAACGAATCGAACAAGTTCGGGTCGCATAGTTGGCCATAACATACCGAGCTTAATAGGCTCAGGCATGTTAGGATATGCACGCCGAACTAAATCCCCGAACCTAATACTGAACCGCATAACAGACTCACCAGGATGTTGTCGTATCGCATGCAGTTGTTGGAAAGCATCATCTGAATCCTCAACTTTGCCAAACGTACGTTTGAGGCATTCCGTTAACCGATTACTATTGGCTTGAATCTCCGCAGCCAATCCATTATACCACTTGAGCGCAGGGCCTTCCAAACATGTAGGGAATTCTCTGAGAGCACGGGCCTCATCCCAACCATGGTAACGAACAATGACTTGGAAATGATCAAACCAGTGGTATACATCATCTCCCGGATCACCACAAAAAGATCGGGGTCGAACCCTCGGATTTGTGGCCTGTGAAGAAGATGAAGGAGTACTAGAAGCAGATCCCCCGGCATGAGGCTCAGACGGGGAAGAGGAGGACGACCCTCAACAAAGCGCTCCAACAACTTTGTTTGTGCATCAATAGCAGTAGCAATAATGCTAAAAGCCGTCTCCATATTCATTGTCATGGAAACAAGAAAAGGAAAAGCGGAAGAAAGGAATACCCAACTTCTCCACCAATGAAAGAGCCGATATATATTAAAAATGTCAGATCTTAAGCTACAAAAAACCCTGCTTATATACAGGAGACCTCCTGCCACGTGGCACACATGCGACACGTGGCGCTGACATGCACATGGCGCTGACACATGGCGGCCAGATCACCACCCATGTGTCACTATGCATGTGTGTATATACACATGCGTATATACATTACGTTACATAATATACAGTATCTTACAAAATCAGATTACTTAAATACACAGTAACTTCACGGAAACGTAAAATCGAACGGATCCTTTAGCATATATATATATATATATATAAATATATGAAAATATTAAGAGACTTTTTTTATTCAATACTAAAAATTAAAATTAAAATATAAAATATGAAAATATGATATAATAGTTTTTAAAATTTTCAAATCATTCAGCCCTCTTACCATGAATCACAGTTTCATTAAAATTAAAATTCAATTACAGCATATAACATATATATAATTTAAAATATATATTTTACTGTGTAGTTCCATTTTCCGAAAAATATTCCATTTAACGAAAAAACATTGTTAATGACATTCTCTTAAATGTATTATTTATTTATTACGATGCCAAGTCCCTATATTATAAGGTTATATAAATTATCTATATGAAATGGGGTACAATTTTAAGATTTTTACATAACTTATTTTGTCACTATATACCATTATATATATAATTATTTAAAAAAACGTTCCACATGGTATATATGGTTATATACACTTAAGTACTCATATGAGAGAGAATGAGCGAATTATAGATTTATTTTATGCATGTAATAACTAAATATTGTTATATATACATGTAAGTAAATCTCTTACCATATATGTTTTGTTCTTACGTAATTATTTAGATGTTATTATATTAAAAGTAATATTTAGTAATATTTAAGCCGATTTATTTTTTCACAATGTGCCGTATATTAAAATTTTGTAGGGTTGATTAAAAAAAATACATATTTTAGAAATTTAGATACTCAAGCTTGAGCAAAACTGATTAAGATGTTTTGGCATTCGAATTCTTAAGACTATTTTGATTTTCACTTGTTTACTTGTTTAAATCAAAATAAAATTATAACTATAACAAGTAAGATTTAATTAAAATTTAATCTTACTTAACTATTCCAGTGAAGTGTAATTTAACACAAGTAATTTAATCTTTATAGTTAAAGTAAGATTAATCTTGTGTTTAAACAAGCAACTAAACACAGGTTTTCAGACTAACCAATGTAGCCCGGCAGCCATGTTATTATACACATTTATATTTGTAAATGTCTGAAGATACGTATAACTTCTGCGTTTGTGTATGCAAAACTAGAATTTTAAAGTTCAGTACACACCTGACATTTCAAATATTTATTATTATATCACAATTAATAATTGAAAAAATAAAATAAAACTAATAAATAATTTGTAAAGAACATTCACATGCATACACGGGTAGAGATGATGCTGCACACACTTTCGATAAGTATTAATAATAACAGAAATAAAAGAGAATGTAAAGAATGGTCTTAAACTAAAATTAAAGAGATCATTAATTTGCAGATTTAAATACATAAATAAAAAGTAAATAAAATGATAAAAACCAGAATCACCCGCTTATTACACATGCCAGTATGTACACATATATATATTTGAGATACCTGATGGATGTATATGTACATCTATATTCTAATCATTCGGTGTATAAAACTGTAAGTATAGATAACAATATAAAATACAGCACACATAGTGTATTATACACTGCACACACTCATGTATATCACATATGTGCAGGGTTGTGTCCATTTATTATGACTCTTATAAATATAATATACACATGCTCATGTATAAGTATAAAGAAAATTCAGTTCATAATCATCTTCAATAAAAAAGACTATAGTTACATATTTAAATGAAAATTAAATTTATAAATGTTATACTTATAAACCTTTCAACTGACATTGCAATCTCTATTTATTTTTTTATTAATTAATTATTTATAATAAGTAAACTTGTTATTTCGCAGGCAAACCTTACACTGTTACACAAGTGTGTGTTGGGGACATCTAGAATCCTTCATATTCTATATAAGATACATGCCGTATATTAATAATTATAATGTTAAATTTAAAATGTTAAATCGTTAAATGTTAGCTAAACTATAATTATAAACTGGAATGTTAAAATTAAATCGTTAAGCAAATATATAAATGACATATTGTTATCGTTCTTTTCTTTAATCTCTCTCTCTCACACACACACGTCGAGGTACATTTGTACATATGTACATGCTATCTGTAATAATGTGTGTTTACTGTATTTATGTATGTATGTATGATATATCTGTATAACCTTTATTTAAATATAACTTTTTAAATATTAATAAATTAAAAAAAAATAGATTATATTGAATTAACAATGTATAAAGTAACTACGGTGAATGGTGAATACGTAGGTTACCTAATAATTAAAATATATATAGAAACTAATCCTATAATTAAGATAATTTATTGATTTAGATTTCATATAAAGATATAGTTTCTAATCATATTTAGACTATCCTATAAACTAATAATAAATTATTCTAATTATAAAATTAACTTCCATATATATTTTATTTAATATTTAATATTGTGTATTCTCATTAAGGAAATAATTATAAGATTTCAATAATCAAATTATATATATATATATATATATATAATATATATAATATATAATCATTATAAGGTTATATAAAGAAATATGTTATGTTTTCTCCAGTCCGAAGCATGTTTGCAACTTCTTTTTACATTTAAAATTCATATCAATGTTATATAACAATACATTATTTAATTATATATAAATTATAAAAGAATAATTTATAAATAATTATCAATATTGATTTATAAAATTCTATTTTTAAATTTAAGATTACTATGAGTTGGTTAACGTGTTAATACATGTTTAAGTGCCGTATCTCTCTCCACACACACCATTCATTTATACATATGCAGTATAGAGATTTATGTAACTATAAACCGGTTTAAAATTTATATTAATGACGTATTTATACTAAAATAATTTAGGCCGCTTGATATAAATTTAACTGCTGCATTTTAATATTATTTCAATAATCATAAAGTTTAATATAAATATAAACATGGGAAATAGTAAAACGAGTAAGATGCCATGTTTAAAAAACATAAATTCGAAGCATATAGTATATAATAAAATACACAAATATATATATACCGAGGCACACATAACTAGATATTAGCGTATACCGTATATTGATGTATAAGGTTAACAGTAATAATCATTGGATTAAAGTTAAACTGTCAATAAAAGCAGCTAACCTGTTCCCAAAGGCTTGCCTTGAAAAATTCTCTTCCACGTGTCTTCTAGCTGCTCTCCCAATTAACTTAGCTTCATTAGTGTCAATTACTAGCTCCGACATTGCACTAGCAAACTCCGCAGGTGTTGGTTACACAAAAACCCTGTAAGATAACGATCAAACAACAAAGTTATATCAATGCATATATGTGTGTGTGTGGGTAAAGCACGTATGTGTGTATACACACACACACACACACACACCTGCTTGATGGTAATAACACATATGAATATTTCTATTAAGGTGCGTATATTATACAGACGTATGTTATATGTCCACTAGTGTTTTATTGAGTGAATGAATGGTACTATTATAAAACTCGCATACATAAACATGTGTATATAGATATATAACCTTTAGTACATATGCATTAAAATTCTATCCGAGTGTTAATTTACAAAAGAAATTAAATAACATATAATTGTTACAAAATTTACATATGTAATGCAGGTATCCTAACAACACACACAGACACAAAAAATTCCTGTTGTAAATTGCAGTATGCATATGCACAACGCATGTGTCTGTATGTATAATGCATATACCTGTTTTGAGTGTACTACACTCTCCTTTGGACCTCCATTATTGCAAGCAATCACCGGCTTGCCTGCTGCCATCGCTCCAAGGGAACTATGCAAAATGCTCGTCCTGCAAACAATATCACACAACACTCACGAAGGTGTACACACACATATGATAATAATATATACGTGGGTATCGTACTCATTGATATATAGTTGATAATATGGAAGCCCCCCACACACACGCGTACCGAAGGTGTGTAGACAACGCAAATACAAGAACCCAGCAACTCGTTTCGCAATTGAGTTGAACACGAGGAAAAAATAAACCCGGTTACTTAACTCAAGTGTAGAAACAAGGCCCTGTAGTTCCTCCATCACCTCACAGTTCTCCGTTAGCCGTTTATCAAATCCTCCTATATGCACAAACACACACACACACACATTATCAGAATATGTGCTAATTAAAATTTAATCTTACCAGCTAAGACAAGTTTAACGTTTTGTACTTTCAAGCTGACGTTTCATGCGAGCAAATGCAGACACGGCCAGAGCCACGTTCTTTTTCTTCTCAAACCGATTAATCGACAGAATAAATTTCCTGCAAAGGTATATATATATATATATATATATATAGGAGAGAGAGAGAGAGAGAGAGAGAGAGAGAGAGAGGAAGAGAGAGAGACATAAATACTAACATGTACACACACAGATAGATGCACAAATAGAGTTCATATCCATCAAATGAAGTGTATAGACATCTATACATAATCAACAGAAATCATTAAGGAAGATATGCATGCATTGACTATATATAGTCTCCTTCTCCCTCTCCTCCCTCCCTCCTCCCTCCTCCTCGCTCTCTCTCTCTCTCTCTCTCTCTCTGACACACACACACAACACACAAATACTTACGTGTCACTTGATAAGCCGTCTATATTTGTAAGTCTCTGGTAACGAAGTGAACTGCTCCACGTCAACAGCCGGGTAAAGAACGGATGGTAAAATACCCGTGCGTGTAGCTTTCTAAATGTGTGTGCAAAAGTTTCCGCAGTAAACTTACTGTTTACCAATACCAGATCTGCCATTCCTGCATTTCACCTATGAAAGCTGTGTGTTGTATGTCGTGTGTGAAATATTAAAACATGAACTTCTTCTATATGTGTACATGGTTTTTAGTAAGTAATACATGTAGCGAAATATGTTGTGTATGTATATATAACGTGTCTGTTGTATGAAGTAGAAAAGTTGAATATATGTATTTTAGACGTATATGAATACGTATGCGTGTGTCGAATTATGATGTGGCTCTGTATAACATACCAGTTGTAGTTCTTCAATCAAGTCAAGGGGTATCCTGTAGAGTTTCTTCACGGAGTTGTGTGTGGCGCCAGTAGTAAGTCAGGAAAATGACAGTAAAACACAATCTGAAAATAAACATTAATTATAAATAATAAGAAGAACAAGACTATCATAGTGTGTGTGTGTGCGTGCGTGTGTGTGAGAGAGAGCATATATATACACCTGTATATACACAAAACTAGTACGTAAAATATATACACACACACACACACACACACACACACACACACACACACATATACATATATTAAAGAAATAGTTAATAAAATAATAATGTAATATTACTACTTTGTTCTCTTTAATCTGAGAATAGGAATAACAGCAGATACTTGGTCCACCAGAATGACATCAAATGTAGGCCACAGAAGTGTCATGCAAATAGCAACGAATATGCATCGAATATACGCAAAAACAGCGTGGAGCTTGTTGTATATATGCCTTGGCCAAAAGTCTCCATACACAGTCACAGGAAAACTTCCTGCAAACAAACATATATGTAAGTACAAATGTATAGATGTATAATATATAACACAAAGAGCAATGTAAACTTACACACACATGTCTAATTGCCTACATGTGTGTATGTGATATATCATTTTCAAGAACACGTATAGATGTATATGTACACCATCTATAGTCTCCTCAAAACAGCGTCTTGGATCGTGATGTGCGGTGAACACATGAACGTCATGTCCATGTTTTTTTCAGCTCCATAGCCGCATCCACGATTAGCCTCTCTGCCCCACCTACATATATCCTCCATCAATATGTGTGTGTGTGTGTGTGAGAGAGAGAGGAGAGAGATAGAGTGTGTGTTCAATAATAATGCAAGTTCTTCCATTACAGATATCCAATGTATATACATACATATATATAATATACGTAATGTAAAGATATAATACTTAATATAAATATATGTGTGTGTGTGTGTGTGTGTGTGTGTGTGTGTGTGTGTGACGCATTATATCTTTATATATTACGTCTTGTATAGTACGTTTGAGTATAAGATCCTCATAAAATCAATACATTTGAACAGAATACATATATAATTAGAATTTTTGGCCTTTTAAAACTTAGAGTAGATTTTATAAAATTATTTACCTATTCCGAGATCAGGATGACGATCGCTACTTTCAAGCTGCGCTTCCCCATCAATAAACCTAAACCTAAAAAGCGAACCCTAAACACAGGGCAGGTATATACTTGAGCGGATATGTGCCACGTGTAAGAACGTCGAAATCGAATCTCTGGGCTGGATACAGCTGTCATGTAATGGCATACATGAATATCGTAAGCCCTAACAGGGATTAGGGCTTTTGTATGATGGAATTTACATGCATGCCATGGCCATCGGACGCCACTCGTCATAAATCCAGCTCGCGGACTCGAGCTCCAGTTTCAAATCCGATTTATCCAGCCTGTTTTCGAAATTATTTAAAACCCTCAGAAATTCTCTTCTTCTTAACAACAGAAGCTTAATCATCTTGTTCTTTCGGCGCAAATCATTATCTGCATTCGGATAAACAGGTATGAGCGCTCCCATTCCCTTAGAAATTGCAGTAATTACCTGGGCGATTGCAGTAATTTCTTCAGAAACGCGAGTAGAAATCTGCTGGATTTAGCGAAATGTGGGAAATATACAGAAAATCAGGTGTGTTTATATGTTGCTAATCACTAGGAAACTGCTAATCACAGGGTTGTAGTGATTGTATATTGGGTTTAGTTCGGGAACTCTGGACCCGTAGTTTTTCATCGGAAAGCGAGCTAAACGAGTAGAAATCTGTTGGGTTTAAGGTGAAATGTGGCAGAAAATCAGGGGGTTAGTGTTTATATGTTGCTAATCACTAGGAAAATTGCTAATCACAGGGTTTAGTAGGTTTAGTGATTATATATTGGGTTTAGTGTTCCTTGATGGAACTATGGACCGCAGGAGTTTTACAAGGTGTGTATATCTGCACTCGGTATAAGAGTACCTCTTGGTATACATACGGTATCTATCCCCTATTACTGTGAGATAAGTTTACCACGGTTTAACCGTCATGTCTGTCCAGTCCCGCTCATAACTCCGACATCTCCAGAGCCAGACCCACGAAATCTCGCAGCTGTCTTCTATCTAAACACCACTGATATAAAAAGCTATTCCAAGCTCGCTGTGCAAAATCAGGTACACAGTTTCTTAAGTTTCGAGTGTATACAGGAAGTGAGGACAGTGTTGGGATTCGAGGGGATTTCCTGGGGACTTTTGGGATTCCTGTGGAGTCTGAGTGGGTGTGTGGGAATCCCATACAGGTATACGATGCATGGACGAGTATAGGGAGTATACCTGGGGCTGAGTTTCATGTGAATTTCGAGTCGAGCCTGATCCAAGGTTTGTGTTTCAGTTTGATGGGGATACTGCTTCAAGTCCGCAGATTATGCAGATACATGCTAGCTTGAGACAGCCCATCTTCAGTTGTAAGTTCAGCCGTGATCGCAGCAGCCGTGCCAGGTGCGTGCGTGCGTGCGTGTGTGAGAGAGAGAGAGAGAGATTTGTCTACTTCACACGCACATAGTAGCTTCACTGATATACATGTTTATCTCTGTGCGTGTGTGTGAGAGAGGGATTTGTCTATTTCACACGCACATAGGAGCTTCACTGACTTTCATACATATACATGTTTATCTTTGTGTGTGTGTGTGTGTCTGAGAGAGAGAGAGAGAGATTTGTCTATTTCGCGCGCATATAGTAGCGTCACTGACTTTTCTTAACACGACAAACATGTATATGCTCATCTATGTTAAGACTGCAATACTGTGTATCAGTCACCTTATATATATATATATATATTATATAGCATTTAATTACAGGCTGGGTTTAAGGATGCGCCGGCAAACGGGGAAAGGGATAAAAAGGGGAGGAAAGGGTGGCTAGTAATGATACACGATCTTTCGGGCTCCCAGTAGCAGCAGCTTCTATAGTAACGCCCTTTGTGCCCTTCTCCGGGAGTGATTACGTCAGCAAATCAAACCCCGGTGCATGGCTAATCCTACGTCCAGATCCAACGGTTGTAGATAGCTGGGAGCCCTGGGGTAGGCTGGAAGCGTGGAGAGAGAGAACTGGGTTAGGGTTACGGTTCCAACTTGTTGCAGAAAGTGGCGGGATAACCTCCGTGGGTAGTGGGGTACTAGTGTCGGAGACGGTGATAAACCCTAAAAAGGTGGTGAGTTTTGTATAGACACAGTGAAGTTTCGAACCGATTCTTCATCTTCCGAGTCTCCCATTAGTAGTCGGGATTCTATGGGATTCTTGGGGTTGCCAGTTGCTGGGGGTTTGTTATGAGTTGCCCCGTGCATGGAATGAAAAGGTGTAAAGGGAGTAATAGTATACAAATGGCTGTTAGGCATGTTACTTGTGTAGAGGATGCTGCTGTCTTCTTAGCACGGGGCGGCTGTGGATCTCAGTGTGGATGCTTGTTTACCCTTTCTAGTAAGATGAGGAAGGAGCTTTGCCACAATGTAGAGTGAAAGTTGGCCCTTTTTGACCTTTTCTTTATACTAGGTAATTTTTTTTAGTTTTTGAGGTGTTTTTGTATACTTGTTACTTACTGGGCTAAACGATTTAGCTCCATATTATAATAGTTAATGAGGTTTAGTGTAATTGCCTTGCCCTTTTGCCCTTATATATTACATTTTTGCCCTAAAACGTGCGATGTTAAGATCAACGGCTGTTGTGAAAGCATCTGAGGGATGCGGAAGGGCGGGATTTAGGGTTCTTGATTCTAGGGTTTCACAGGGCAAGGATGCAGGCCACGCGCGTCGTGCTCAAGGAGCCGCTGCGGCTTGGCACGATCCTCGAGCCTTCAGAACAGGTGCGTATTTGTATTGTACACGCGTGTGCGTGCGGTATGTGTAACGTATGTGTGAATGTATATAAGTTTCCCATTTTCTATGGTATGTTTTGAAACATTTATATTTTAGCTCAGATTGTAAGACAATGTAAGATACTGTAACATTTATAACAATGTATTTGGTGATATATCTAAAGTCCATATAATGTAAATTTTAATAATACTAATGCAATATCCAAATCGCTCTCTCTTTTAGGTTGGTCATGGAAACTATCTTTCTATGTCTAAGATTATTGGGACCCTTGGTCCCAAATCACGAGCGTGGAGACATTGAAGGGATGCTCAAAGCTGGGATGACAGGTATATATTTACATATGTATGCTACACACATATATACACATATCCTTGCATGCATACAAATAAAACACGCTTACTTTGCGATGGCAGTTGCACGAGTGGATTTCTCATATGGGACACTTGAGTATATCAGGAAACACTGGAATCCTTGAGACAGGCTGTTAGGAACACAAGAACTCTATGTGGTGTAAGTATTTTACATACATACATACATACATACATATATATATATATATATGGGTGTGTGTGTATCGGCATTTGTGTTTATATACCTAAATATAGTTATATGCAAACAACAGATTATGATGGACCACTAGGACCGGAGCTGCAGATTTCGAACAAGAGTGAAACACAAATTGCTATTGATGTGGATGCTATTGTGACACTCACTCCAGATCAAAACAAAGAAGCATCCCCTAAAATATCTTCCTATAACTATCCAAAAATCTTGCGTCGGTAAGTGTGTGTATGTGCGTGCGTGAGTATGTAACGTATGTACATAGACATCCATGCAGTCCTGACATTTTAAATGAGTTTTGTACAGTTAGTGAAACCAAAAGATACAATATTTGTTGGACAATATCTCTATACCGGCAGTGAGAGTACTTCTGTATGGCTTGAGGTACGTATGTACTTTGTGTGTGTATACACACACACCTACATACTCTAGCCCTATACTTAGACACATATCATATTATATATATATATATATATATATATATATATACATATATATTGTTTGTTCAGGTGACTGAAGTACAAGGCAGTGAAATTACCTGCCGTGCGAAAAATGCTGCTACATTGGCTGGTCCACTATTTACTGCACTTGCATCTTCAGTTCGGATTGATGTGCCTACACTAGGGGAAAATGACAAGAAGGTACTTCCATTGTTGAAAATTTCACATATGGTACTTATCGGGAAGAGTGGTGTTCCTAGCTTGTGATGTTCAGATAATAGCTAGCTTTGGTAAAGCCAACAAGATTGATTTCTTGTCACTATCATACTGCCGGCACCCTGAAGACGTGAAGCAGGTACACACACGTGCACGCAGACACAAACAGACGTAACCATTAAAATTCATATAATCTGGTTATAAGGAACTAATTGGTCAAAGATTCTCTGATTCTGATTCTGATTCTCTCTCTATATATATACACTCACACACGCGTACACAGCGCATTATATTGGAATAAGCATGCCACAAACTTAAACAATATGTTTAAATAATATGGCTTACAAACACACCCAGGCGATAATCCTCAAGACTCGTGTATATACATATACATAGACACACGCACACGCACACTTGTTTATACGTATATACACGCCTATATATAATGTTATGTGTTTGCAGGCTAGATCGTTGTTACAATCTCTTGATCTCAATCAGACACAGATATTTGCAAAGATTGAAAATGCTGAAGGGCTTAAACATTTCGATGATATTCTGAGAGAGGCCGATGGTATCATTCTTTCACGAGGGAACCTTGGAATAGATCTTCCATCCGAAAAGGTACACACACATATATGTGTATGGTTATTTTCGTGTATGTATGTGTCGTTCGTTGGCTTCATGTAAATATACATACACGCATGTATATGTTACATTTGTATATAAGCGTGTGTCTTTGTGGTGGGTTCATGTACACACTCTCATATATATAAGTGCACACACCACACACACACTGTGTCTGTTATTTATTTATTTGTTTGTTTGTTTATTTATGACAGGTTTTCTTATTTCAAAAAGCTGCACTTTATAAATGTAATATGTTAGGAAAACCTGCGGTAATTACTCGTGTTGTTGACACTATGACTGAGAACCCTCGACCAACCCGTGCAGAAGCTACGGACGTTGCAAACGCTGTACTTGATGGTATTAATATGCATAAACATATTTAT
This sequence comes from Selaginella tamariscina, assembly GCA_003024785.1. Classification (NCBI taxonomy): domain Eukaryota; kingdom Viridiplantae; phylum Streptophyta; class Lycopodiopsida; order Selaginellales; family Selaginellaceae; genus Selaginella; species Selaginella tamariscina. The sequence continues at coordinate 413,979 of PUQB01000131.1, forward strand.
ATGTATTAATATACAGTCATTATAGACATTAATGTAGGTGTGGGCACACAATAAGTGCATACATTCACCCATATACTCATGTAGACATGTTGAAAGCATAAATAAAATTTAGATTCTTCATATTTGGCTCAAAAAATTTATTATTAGTATGTTAATATTTATAATTTTAATTTTATTTAAATATATAATTATGAAATCAATTACAATACTAAATAAGTTTAATGAGAAAGATGTATTATCATATAACAATGAATCTTTCGTAATTAAATTTTGATATATGTGAAGGATGTGATGCTATTTTACTTGGAGCAGAGACATACCGTGGCAATTTTCCAATTCCATCTATTGCTACAGTACGAAGAATTTGTAGGGAGGCAAGATGCTAATCTCTATTTAATGACGGTAAATTAAACTGTTAAATTTTATTTTCATAATATTTAATAAGGACTAAACTGGTTATTTTACAGGCTGAGCTAGTCTACAACCAAAAATTCTTATACAAAAGAGTGCTTGAATATGTTGGCGAGCCAATGGGACATCTAGAATCTATTGCTTCTGCAGCTGTATGTATTTCTGTATAATATACATGGTGTATGTGTGTGTGTGTGTGTGTTATTGACTTACACGTACTTACTGAATGTATTATTACATCACTTTGTGTGTGTGTGTGTGTGCGTGTGTTGTGTGTTTGACATTACATGTATGTCTGTGTGATTTACTATATAACATTCTAACTGGTTTGGCTAGCTTGCTAAAGGTTTCTTACCTTATTATGATATGTAAGATTACCTTTGCGTGCGTGCGTAGTGTGTGTGTGTTTATCCATTTACAGATATTAGTAACAGGTTTCAAAGTCTAGAAAATGTAAGTGTTTTATATTGATTATTTAGAATTACAGGTGAGATCAGCAACAAAAGTGGGAGCCTCAATGATCATTGTTTTTACAGCAGCTGGCCAAGCTGCAAGGTATCACACACACACACAGTGTATATTTACATACACATACATGTGTTCACGTATATAATATAACATGCTCTTTTCTTTTACAGGTTGATAGCGAAATATCGTCCTAATATGCCCGTAATGGTGGTTGTAATCCCACAAATTAGCACCAACTTCATGCGTTTTAGTTTCAGCGGAACATTCACGGTTTATCTCTTAAACCTATTACTTAACTTAATTTAATTAAGTACTAAGTTTTGCTTATTTGCAGGCAACCCCTCCCACCGCATCACAAGAAGCTATCCTTAATAGTAAAATCATGCTGGTATGACTTTCTTCTCTATTATATTATATATTTGTATAGTATAGAAGGTATGAACAAATATATATCAATATCTGGCTTGATGTTTATAATTTTTTGCTGTTCTGTTAACAGGCACGGCAATGCCTTATAATCAGGGGCTTGTTTCCTATACTTGCTGATCCTCAGGTAATATATATATATATATATATAGATAGAGAGAAGAGAAGAGAGAGAGAGAGAGAGAGAGATGGAGAGATGTATTTGATATACACTGTAGGTGAGTACGAGCAATGCTGCAAACGAGCTTGTTCTGAAGATGGCAATCGATCATGGGAAGATGGCAGGATGTATAAAACAAAACGACAAGGTAGTGGTATGCCAGAAGGTAGGAGATGCCTCCGTTGTGAGAATTATTGACGTGGCCCATCACAGCTCCTGATTAATTAGTGTTAATCCCTGTATTAGTTGCTTGTTTAACTGACAAGCTTAATCATACTTAATCAGTGGATGTCCTGTTTCTTCACATATGTACACACATTGTAGACGTATATATTGTATATATTTACCCTTACATATTGTGTATTTGTAAAACAGGTAGTTATATATTTAAATAAATTTTAACATTTATATCTTCATTACTCTGTATATATAAAATAAATAATATTGAGTTTTAATAACTCCAAACATCAACTTTAGCCATATATAGTTCTAATATTATATATATATAATCTATTAAATATAATGAGATATATATGATTGCTGTTTACAATATGCATCATCATTTTTAACTTTGCATATTTCTAATATAGTCTTATTATAAATATTTATTTATTACAAATCACATTAGGTTTGCATATTTATCATGCACTATTTATAACATAGTCTTAATTTTAACATACTCCTGAAAAGTGTCCGTGTTAATATTTGTAATTTGAATTTTATATGAATATATAATTATACATACAACCTGTAATGAGATAAAATAACATATTATAAATATAAATAATTAAAATTTTGATATATGTGAATTAATTACAATAATGAAAAAACTACAGTTTACAACCAAAAGTAGAGTGCTTGAACCCATTGCTTATATATGGCACGTTATAACTAAAATGGCATGATAATTTAAGTTTTAATTTTTAATTAATTATTTAATAAATATAATTAAATCTTTTTTAAAAATATATTATTCTTAAAAATATTTTTTAATATTAAAAATGTTAATTAAATATTTAAAATAATAATATTATTAAAAATGGGATTATAGACATGGCCATTTAATGCATACATGTATTTATATAATTTACATGGTGAGTACATGTGTGTGTAATTTAAATTTTATATTAATGAAATTAAAACCATTAAAACATAGTGTTATTAAAACATTTCTATTTAAGTTTAATTACACATATATATCAGTCGTAATAGTCGTCGTCTCGGTCCTGTCTCTTTCTGAAAGCTCGGGCGACCCAGCCGAGTACCGCCAGCCCTAAAATAACGGGAATAAAATCAAACCCACCGGCTCCGACTGCCACGCTTGGTACCGCCGGTGCGTAGAAGTATGAAAATGGTGAAAATCCACCTCCGAAAAATGGATTACCGTAACCATAACCATAACCCGGATTAACATATATATTTGTCCTGCAAAAAACATAATAAACATTATATTTAATGGCATATATTCATAAATAAGTTTTTTCATTCGGTATAAAACAATTCGAAACTTTGTTCTTTATTCATAATAAATAATAAAATCTTTTATTATTAATTTTAAATAATAAATATAAAATCCTTTATTATTATTATTATTATTACCTTGAATTGTTAATTCTAGGCCCTGAACGCGGAGGCGGTGCAGAACGACGAGGCGGAGACACACGTGGTGGGGCGGAGCGGAAAGATTGACCACCGATTCTTCCTCCAGACTGTGCAGCACTCGCTATATGATTGTTATCAGCAACTGGAGATGCCAATAATATTCCTGCTGCTACTGTTGATAATAAAACTCTCACTGCAAGGCTGTTCTTTTTATTCACTTCTTTCCTGTTAAAACCTCAATAGTCATTACACATAATGCGTGCGTGGGTGTGTGTATGTATGCATGCTGAAATACGGATATTGTTCTAAGTACACGTGTATGGCTGTAAATAGCCAATAAGCAGATATGAAAATCACTGAATTGCTCAAGAAATCCGTTTCCAAACACCACCCACACGCACACGCACACGCACACGTACCTTGTATCATTGTCATCGTTTGAGGAAGAACATCTAATTCTGGAAGCAAGAAATGGAGCCCTGTAATTAATTAAACTCTTTCCTGAAACAATTGAGATGACTGCAGCTTGTGCCATGCCTTATTATTATCTCAACACAAGATGAGAAACGAGATGAGCTATATATGTGTGTATACCCTGGTCGGTTCCTGATGTTTCTTCTACTGACTACTGAACCAGGTAATTAGTTAATTAAACCTTTTTTAAACTGTTATAATTATGTACATAGATTAGATTTGATAACTAGAATATGCGTAGTTATAGATTATAAATTAAATTTTTGTTCTTCGAAACAATGTATTTTAAACATATTGGTGATGTATAATTAATCTTGGCGGTTCATACCATCGATCGCTGCATGAATTTTGTCTAGTTTTCAATAACGTGAAATACTTAACCCTAATTATATTATAATGGACACTATATCTAATATTTATTATATATATTCCATCCGTTAAATAAATTAAATAATATCAAGCATATATATGGGCACATGCACGCCCATAAGAGACATGAACCCTAGAAAATTCAAAAATAGCTGAAGAACATCAATTATAAGGTATATCGAAAATACCTAATTAAGAAACCTTCTACAAAGTAAGTATCATAACAACAAGTGAATTAGATTGGTGTAGCTTTGCACATAGTTGTTTTATGTGTATATTTATATATATAATTGAATTGGATTGAGTCTTACTTGATTTTTTGTGCATGTAGATCTTTCGTATATGGGTATACAATTCTAAATTGATTTAGTAGAATCGTACCATGTAAATGGAGATATCTAAGAGACATGAGGCAGTGGAGCACGAACTAAGTAACGATCTTGTGGCAGATATTTTTGTCCCGTCTCGATGCACAATGGTTGTGTAGTGCACGGTGCGTGTGCCGGGAGTGGCATCAGGTTGTCTCATTCTCTGGCTTTGCAAACATGTGGAACAGGAACTTGGATGACAAAGATGTGTGGGTCGTTCTAACGCATGTGAAGACAAACAAACGGATGGTGTGGTACCCTTTTAGCAAGTACAAAGACATACATACTTTCAAGCCTCGTGCAGGTCCGCCCCGGACAGGGAAGAGGTGCAAAAACAGGGTCCCATACAAAACGTTTAGCACTGCAGTGACCTTGCAGGGTCTAGTTGCAGGCACAACCGACAATACAACACTTGCTGTGGGGAATGACATTGGAAAACACTGCTCAGCCCATTGAGTGCAACTTGTCACTCAAGAGACTGCTTTCTAGAAGGAACGTAGAAACAGGGCCATACAAAGTTGTCACTTTTATATATCACGTAGTCACTATGAAGCAGTTTGAGTATAACTCTGCTTCTCATTCTTGGTCGCTGACACAGATGCCTGAAGACGGCGGTGTTGTGGGGCTTTAAGGGTTCAATGACATTGTTGCAGTGCTACCAACGGCAAGCGAGGCTCCTAACTTATGATATAGAACACAAAACTTGGAGTCATATAGATTTTAACGATAGCTTCACATGCGAGATTTTACAAGGGCAGGCATGCTATGTAAGGACGGTCGATAGTTTTTGTTACAAAGGTACATTTATGTTGGCTAAGGTCGTTTACAAAATGAATGGTAAACCCTATGGACTAGGGGTTTGGGCATTGAACGAGCATGGATGGAAAGTCTTGTGTAAAAAGACATTTCATGATTTGTATGGTGAAGAAAGTGGAAAGGGTGTTATGAACTGGGAAGTAAGCCTCCAAGGTGATGTGCTTGTCTTGAGCCCTACTCACTCCTTGACGGCTCGTCCTGTTGCATATCACCTCGTCAAAGCTGTGTGGGAGTGCTTCCCTCACCCTGGTTTTATGTGTAATTATGTATTTGCCCAAGCTTCACTGCAAAACCATGTGATTAAGTTCAGTCGACGTGTTCTTTGTGCCACGGTGTCCACACCCCCTCTTCTACGTGGGAAAGAAAATAATAAAAATAAAAAACTTAATTTTAAAACTTTGATTATGCAAGTTATAAGTTAGAGTGGATGTTGTCGAAAAGATTCTTAACATTCAAAGTATACATATATGTGATATACATAGTTCTTACAGGATATTTTATTGAGGTACATATACACATACACATATTAAAGACGTACGTACAATAATTGCACACAAATATAAGGAAAATTACATTTATATCCGTGAAATTTATTATATTTATATATATATCTCTAGAAGTTTTATATTTATATATATACTCGGCTGAAACTTCAATTTAAAACTTCATAAATTTTAAAATTAAAAATTAAAAATATTTTATAATTAATTTGTATTTTATTATATTTAAGTCTAAAATATAACTTATTAAACATATATATCACATTATAATATATTATTTTAAAAAATATTTCATTTATTATTATGACCATTTTTTGACATTTAACACTTAATAATCTTTAATTATTTCATTTGCAATATATTATGAATTAAAAATATTTTTTAATTAATATTATTATATTAAAAGTTAAAATATTACAATTAAAGTTTTTAAAGGGTATATATATGTAAATTTAGAACTTCTAAAAATGTATATATGTAAATAAAAAACTTCTAGAGATATATGTAAATATGGTAAATTTTGAAAGTATTTAACGTTAAGACTCATTATATAAATGTGTGTGTATGTGTAAACACATGCATGTGATATGTGTGTATGTCTCTGTGTTTTTATCTTTTGAAATTCGTGATATAATGACCCAGAAGATTAGTTACACACAAACAAGTACGTTGCATATATATATATATATATATATGAACTTCAGTGGTTATTTTTTTTTAATTGTTTTCTAGTAATGTTTGATTATATAAGTATATACTTGTATATGCCATATGTATATTAATGTTTTTATACTCACGATGTAGAAATTAAATATTATTATCATTATAATATTTAAATTCTATAAAGTTTTGGTGTGGCCATATTAATATTATCGTTAAATTTCATTCTTTGGATATTTTGAAATAATCTTCAGCACTTATACAATTTTAAAAAGAAGCATTTATTTATTTATTAAATTAAAACTAACGTTGATAAATAGCATATATTCTTAAATAGAATTTAAATTATAGTTATGGTGTCTCTCTTTCTCTCCAATGTTTACACACACATTCACATTTATTTAATGGATCTCAAGGTTAAATCAAAACTGTAATGAATTAGTTATATTAAATCTTAAATAAATTTTAATAACTTTTTGCATATATAATCCATATTTAATACCTTTTCATTATAAAGAACATTGCATATGGGGAATGTTTTCTATTAACTTAGAACGACTCTATATTTAATAACATTCCATTTGTAAACTATATTACCATCTCAAGATGTAAGAAATATATTCTTATTATTTTGATTAATACTTCATGATTCTAATTTTAATTACTTAAAACTTGATGTTTTAAATTTCTATATGTTATACTACACACACACACACGTGTGTTATATGTTTATTCACTTGTGTATATAGAAATACACCAGTATAAATAGAGTATTCAATAGAACTACACGTGTTTATAGATGGTATGTATACATATTCACATCCTGTAGTATCTACTACTATACACAAATACACCAGGTTAAAACTATATTGTTTTATATCAGTGCTAGTCTTTGAAAGGAATAAATAATAAATTATAATCTTAAAGTACAATGCAGCAATTTAATTATCAACTTCTTTAAATAGTACCCCTTCTCTTAATCATAGTTAATTAAGTTAAGTATATAAATACCGTCAGGTTAATGTATTTCATCTGTATATACGATTTGGTATATAAATTCTTAAATACGTAATTTTTTTTCTTGATTTTTAATATTTGTAAATTGTTATTCGAATTCTAAATAATATAATTTGATTCCAAGCCTATTATTTATAAAATCTTATACACAACAAATTAATATTTTTAATATTAAAGAAAATTAAATTAATAAACTTATCATTCCACTTCCCGATCACAAACCAACACCAACAGGTGAATTTGAATTGTACTTGAATCAAATTAATAAACTTATAATTCCATTTGAATTTGAATAATATGAAAATATGTGTGCGTCACTCTTATTTCTTTCGACGTTAATTATTTTTTCATACTTTATAGTATTATATTTTAATCACACACAGCTTTATATTATGTTAAACAAAGTATGATCATACAAGTTCGGATGGTAGGAGCTATTGCCACGTGTCAAACATACAGGATGATGCGTTTAAATCGTTGGATCTCCATCGACGGCTGAGAACCACTGTTATCCAATGGCAGAAAAAATCACAAGGTAGCAATTGGAAGAACAGGCTAGGGCTAGGGGCGCGTTCGAGGGAGGAACAAAGGCCAGGCGTCAGGTAGTCTCTCATATGTTTTATGTAGTTTCTAGAGCAGGCGCTACGCAGATTGCTGTTTTGTGTGTGAAAAATCCATATTTCTATGTGTTTCTGTGGTGCATTCCATCAATTTCGAGCCCTCTGGTGCATTCTCATTGATTCTAGAGCCAGATTGCTGTTTGCATTTCGCATTATCGCCGTTTTAGGGTCAATTCATTGTCTCTGTTAGAAATTCTAGCGAAGAATCCCGTAATCTGTGTAAAAATCTCTGTTTTATGAAGCAATTTGTTGTTTTGTTAATGTTCCAATGTACATGCTAAAATGTGTGGTGTTCATTCAGAAGTGGATAGGGTTTAGGGTTTAACCGATGGCTTGCTGTACGGCGGTCGGCCGCTCGGCAATTTGCACGTCTTCGTCAAGTACTAATCTCCAGGGAAAGCCTAGCGTCTTCCCATCTCGGTCACCGGTTACACTCGGTTCCGGCTTGGTTTATTCTCACCAGAGCTTCCACCAAGCACTTCACTCAGAAATCTTCACCAGAGTTGGGTAAGAAGTGAACTATGTATAACGAATATAACATAAGTATATATGTAATATATATTTTTAGCTGAGCAAATACGGTTTTGAACGTGTCTCGTATATTATATTTAGTATTGTGTGACAGTAAGCGTATTGATGTACTTAAACGTGTTATGTATGCACATATTATATATATGTCATGTCTTGGGTCTTCGATCCATTTTGAGTGTCTGTTATTTCCTTATCTGAACTCTCTCTACACACATGGAAATATTATTTTACATCCTATATAGATATATATGTTGTTAACAAGGTTTGTGTACAGAGAGAGGCTGCCGGGACGAAGACCACTGGTGGTACGTGCAGCAAAGGGGAAATTCGAGAGAAAAAAGCCACACTTAAACATTGGAACGATCGGGCACGTGGATCACGGGAAAACCACGTTAACTGCAGCATTGACATTCATTGGAACCGGTGGTGGTAAACCAAAGAAATACGACGAGATAGACGCTGCACCTGAGGAGAAAGCCCGTGGTATCACCATAAACACAGCGTGTGTGGAGTATGAGAGCGATGAGCGTCACTATGCTCATGTGGATTGCCCGGGACATGCCGATTATGTGAAGAATATGATTACTGGAGCTGCACAGATGGACGGGGCTATCCTAGTTGTGTCTGGAGCTGATGGGCCGATGCCACAAACGAAAGAACACGTACTTCTTGCAAAGCAAGTCGGTGTACCAAGCATGGTGGTGTTTCTCAACAAGCAGGATATGGTGGATGATGAGGAGCTTCTCCAGCTTGTGGAGCTGGAAGTCCGTGAGCTTCTGAGTTCTTATGAGTTCCCAGGTATACCATTCTCTCTCTCTCTCTCTCTCTCTCTCTCACACACACACACACACACACACACACACACAAACACTCACATGTATGACAGGTGATGACATCCCGGTCATCTCCGGCTCGGCCCTGTTGGCACTTGAGGAACTCACCAAGAACAAAGAGGTCAAAAGGGAGAAAATAAATGGGTGGACAAGATCTACGAACTCCGGGACGCAGTCGACAAGTACATCCCCATCCCACCAAGGCAAACAGACCTCCCCTTCCTAATGGCAATAGAGGATGTCTTCTCCATCACCGGACGAGGAACAGTCGCTACTGGACGTGTGGAGAGAGGCACGATCAAGGTCGGAGAGGTTGTGGAGATAGTCGGACTGCGTGAGACAAGGAACACCACGGTTACTGGTTGTGAGATGTTCAAGAAAGAGCTCGACGAGGCCCTCGCTGGGGACAACTGTGGGCTATTACTGAGGGGTATACAGAAGGCAGATATACAGAGGGGAATGGTCCTTGCTAAGCCAGGTTCGATTCAGCCTTTTAACAAGTTTCAGGCACAGGTATACGTGTTGAAGAAGGAAGAAGGGGGCAGGCACTCCCCGTTCTTCTGTGGTTACCGGCCACAGTTCTACATGAGAACCACGGATGTAACCGGGAACGTAACCGAGGTTACCGGTGAGAAGGGTGAGGAGTCTAAGATGGTTATGCCAGGAGACAGAGTTAACATGAAAGTGCAGCTTATTAGTCCTGTGGCTATTGAAAAGAAGATGAGGTTTGCTATACGTGAAGGTGGGAAGACCGTGGGTGCAGGTGTTATTGTGGACGTGATGAACTAAGTGAAGTGTGTGGACGTAATCTCTCTAAATGACCGAGCTTTTTGAGGTATGTGATACTTTGGTGCTTTCTTTAGTTATTGATTCGATTCGCAAGTGCATTATTCTTAAAACCTATGTACTTGTTCTATATAATTAATATATTAATATGGTTTGCTATGCAAATATATATTTTTAATATGACATGGTACAGTTGATATAGACATTTTCTTATATTGCGTGTACTCGATCTTGTGCGTACGTTTATTTCCACTCAAGTAGCCGTGTGCGTGTATATTACTGCGTGCTTATATGCTAGAGTACACACTACGTTGTGAAGTGCTTATATATATATATACATACACTTTATACCTTGAATTTGTTGATATTTGCTCTCTCTCACACACACAGAGGCTACTTCCGCTAGTTAATTATATAATAGTTATTTGTATCTCTTATACATCTAAGTACTCGTGTAGAACTTGTGTGTTACACACGCACACGCACACACCCTCTACCGCTAGTTAACTTATACATCTCATTAAGTACTCGGTGTAAAACTTCTGTGTACACACACACACGCACACACATATCTTGCACACACACGCACACATCTTGTTAAAAACGGCCGGGATAAGTCAATTAATGTAAGTAAATAAAACAACTAACGGGACTGGCGAGAGATGCAGGCCACAGCTTTAGCCCAATGCCTAAGCTTATCTTTCACTTCTTCAAGATCATCACCTGCATAGTTTATTTAAACTATTAAATACACTTATTAATAAAGAAACTAAAATTTTAAAACTAGCTATTATTAAAAGTAAGAATTCAATATCAATCTTAATTACTTAAAAAGCTTACTTGGATTAAAAATCAAACGAGGTGACGATCCCTGCTGCACGTCCTGAAAGTTCTTGTTCACAGCATAGCAAACCTCGAGCGCCGGCAACGTATTACAGAGCTCCGGACTCTCCTCGTCAAACCTAAACCCGAGATCAATACAACCCTTGAGCTCCTCGTAATCCTCCTCAGTCAGGTTACTGAAACTGGTCCTCGAGCTGCTACTGCTGCTACTGTCGAATGAATTCAATCTCTCCATCCTCGCCTGTACATCGCTGCACGACTTTATCAGTCTCCTCCTCTCCCACGTCCTCTCCCTGGATAGCTCCGCACACGACATTGTTCTTGTTCTTCTCGTTCTGTTCCCCACGGGAGCGGCCACATGTGATGTACATGGGGAAGAGTTTGACTCCTCTGTTGTGTCCATTGTATGGGAGAAAAAAAGCTAACCCTTTTCCAAATTATTAAGGGTTAAGCTCCAATATAAAAGGGTATCACTAAATAAAGCTCATGGTTGGCCGGCTGATCACCTTGTCTGACTTCTATATAAACAGGAGGGCTCCCATAGGGGTCGACACGTGTCATGTATAGTGATATCTGGACGTGTCATGTATGGTCCAGAAATCTCCTCCCTACCAAACTCCATGTGCACCACATTTCAATTCGTGTGTTTAATTGAGTTTAAGTGGATTAATTAAAGTTTAATTAAGGAAGAGGGAGTGGTTTGTTGTTTTCTGTTATACAGTGCATATGACAGAGGTGGCTACAGTGAAAGCAACACATGGGAACCATGCAAAGGAAATCGAGGGACCATGAGATATGGACATGTCAACAGACTTGTTACTATAGGATAATAGCATTTATACGTGAAAATATTGTTAATATAATAATCAAAATGGACAATACGTATACATAAAGCATATAATTAAATTCCTGTATTTTTGGAGTGAATATTCGAATCGAATTTAAAATGTTGTGACAAAAGGAGCATATTTAAGGTTAGCAAATAGAGAAATGCTATTTTAAATGGTTTAAACATTTCCATAGACGGTTTCATACATAATTATAGAATTCCTTGTACGTTTTCAATAGTAAAAATTCTTACTGGTATATTAATTCCCTTAATATATTTTTATTGAATTATTTTCTTACTTGAAAAAATATTTTACTAACTTATACGACTTAACTTTAGAAAAGTTTTTTACAGAAATCAATAAAAATTTAATAATAGTTATTTAACTCTAAATCATATATAATAGAGTTATTAAAAATTATGGCGTTGTAATATTGATGAAATATTAAATAGTGAAAAATTGAAGTTCCAAGGGTATATATTTAAATTCGGAACTTATGGTTTTACCTTAATTATTTAAGATTAAATTTAAACCATATAAATTTAAATGTAATAGATAAACATGAGTGTACACATAATAAAATCAAAACCTGACATGAGAAGAATAGAGAACGTGTGAACCCAAAGATCCATATTATATTAATATACATAAATCCAAGCTAAGTTTGTTTACTCACGTTCTACATTTTATGTTTTTGTTTAATTTAATATTATAAGGTTAAATTTTATTTATTTTATATATGTTAAAAAAGTACATTTGTAGAAATGTTATTTAATAAAAAACTAAAGAAAAATAATAGCTTAGAATTTGGTTTACCTCAAACGATATCACGTACTGCCTACTGTCCTGCAGCGAATATGTTATATATCTTTACAGCAACAAACTGAAGTGGAAAACTCCCACTATGGAGTAAAATAATTCACTTAATTAATCACTTAATTATCTTAAACATGTATTAATCATATATAAACAACCTCTTAGTGTGTGGGTACCCAAGGAACCAAATGTCCTCATCATGCAGTTGATAATGCTGAGCACCAAGTGGGACATGTTCCCGTCAAAAAGCTGTAATTTTCATAAACGGTAAAACCAGCTATACACACACATACACATAGATGGCACATGTGTATATATGTGTATTTTTATATACTCTCACCTCTTTTAGGTTTCCGTGTGATCTTTAAATATCTACCGTTGGATGGTAACTTTTAGGGTTGCACATGGGAGCTTTAAATATCTACCGTTGGATGGTACTTTTTTTTTTTTAGGCCTGTACATACGATCTTCAAATATCTTACCGTATATACTGATAGGTATGTTACAGTATACATACGTGTATAAATACATGTATATGCGTATACACTTATATAAAGGCACGCACATTCAAGAGGGGGATATGGACAGTGGCATTTTCTGCTCGCATAGTTTGCCAATGTCAGGGGGTAGGATATGCACCACAGGCTTTTCTTTTATTTGAGTTATGTTTGAAATAAAGTCAAGTACCAGCGTGATATATAAATATGACAGAGAACAGAACGGGCAGTTTATAGTATTTAATATAAATTATTACTTAATTATTAATTATTAACTAATCATTTAATTATTTTATGTAATACAAATTTCCCTAGTTAAAATATAAAAGATATTCCGAGTTAACTTTGATAATTCTTTGTTTGCACGTTCGTGGTCCTTATATTGACAGTGTATATATAACTTACATGTGGGTGCACGTATACACATATTTTATGTGTATGTGTACAACAAATACGTATTTTAATTATTTTGACAGTGTGTATGTATAGCTTACATGTGGGTGCACGTATACACATATTTTATGTGTATGTGTACCACTATTATGTATTTTAATTATAACAAGGTTGAGTGGAATGCAAGATATTTTGTTTACCAGCAACATGCCTGTAGTGTGATCTTGCCTGTCATGCGGTTTGCATTGACAGCCTTTGTGAGGAAAAAGGCCCTTTGCTTTCAAGCCAGCAAATTAAAATAAATAAAATAAAATAGATAATAAATAAATAAATAAATAAATAAAACAGTAAGATTTCTCGTTCAACTGTGTTGTCAACATCTCCACCAGTAGCCAACAAATAAATAATTATAATTAATATATTATGTACACGTTCCTTACTAAAACACTCCTTAAACTTGTTTTTATATAAACCACGAGTGTTTAAATTAATAGTTAATTAATTAAGATTTTGTCGCGAGTACGTTAGTCTTACGCAAGCATTTACTTTATTAAGCATATTCTCAGTATTTAACTATTTAAAAAATAGAATCAAGGCAAGCATTTGATGGACCTGATTGTTTCAAGTATGTGGTGTACAAGGAAAGCAATATAAAACTTATATATATATATTTCATTTCTCTATTAATGAATATCAACTATGGAGCATCTTTTTTATTTACAAGATTTTTGTCGCGACTATATAAATCTTATTTGATCTTATTTTATGTACATCATTAGCCACCAGCACTTCAATATTTAATATATGACAATTAAAAATTAAATATCTAGTATATAAAAAAAATTAAAATAGGATTAATTATATTTAAAACAGAATCATTTGATGGCCCTACCAGCTTTATATATTAGAAATATATAGGATTCTTCTTCAAAAGCTTTTGCCCGTGCATCCAATGCGACTTTTTATTTGGCCTTTGGGAAAGCCTACAAGACCGGAAGCTAACGCTAGCTTAATTAACCTTAACAAGTGTTAATTAATTACTCATCACGTGAACACGTGTATAAGATGCTCCTAAGACGAATGACTTGTCACCACGTGTCGTCATTTTCCACGTGTACAGATGACTGGACTTTTTGCATGTTTTCTTCTCTCCCGTGTTGTGGGGAGAGGAAACATGAGATCCATATCCTAGGGTTATACTTCATGATATTCTTGTGGAAACATAAATGGGCTCTCAGATCTGCATAAGTCTCATATATTTTCATATTTCTGCATATGTATTTTTAAAGAAACTGCAGGTTCTTTCTTGTGTCTTTGTGTAACTGCAGTTAGATTGATTCAAGTAGAATGGTGGCTAAAACCATGAGTATATCCTCAAATCTGGTCCAGCCCAAGAACAACAAGCTGCTATTGTCTCTCCCAGTATCGAAGGCCAAGATTTTCCAAGAGAAACATGGAGATTTGATACAGCAAGAGTGCAGTATGTGTGGGGATGTTGGGTTCTCCAGCGAGCTCTTCCGGTGCAAGAAATGCGATCACAGATTCCAGCACGCGTATGTCGTGTTTGTTGTTTGTTATATGCACACATTTCTTGCTTGTTTCTTCGATTTCATGCATATATGCATGTATAAATTCCCAAGATCTCCTTTCTTTCATTACATATGTATTCCTCGTGATATTTTCAAACCCCATATTCTATTTCTTTGAGTTCTTATGTATTTCATTCATATTCTTTGTTTCATGATAGCTGCAATCACAAAACAAGAACCTTCGTATTTAACCCAAATCCTCAGAATTCATAGTTTTTCTACCTGCATGCATCACATAAATCGCCATGGTTCATCGTAAATGTCTTTTATGCATGCATTTAGTAATCTATAGTGATACATAGTGATCCAGATCTTTGATTGTCAATTTATGTATAGTGCAGCATAATATACAGTTTCTTATGCCATATTCATGGCGTATTTCATTCATGCAGTTTGCTTCAGCTATAGAGCTCAATTCATAGTTAATGTAATTCATGTCATGCAGTTTTCTCTCCATAGATTTCTAAATGCATAATTTAATTATTTAAGTCGATTTTCTTCATCCATGCACTTCAATCCCATATTATCCACCTCAAATCCGTTCATGGTACATGCAGTTTCTTTTCTTAGATTATCTAAGATTATCTAAGATTACTAAGTTAGATACATACAAGTAGTTTCCATAGTTTATGTATATGCAGTTTCCATCCATTTATCTTTCAATTCATAATTCATACATGCAGTTCCATGGCCTAAACATGGATCATCCATGGTTGGTTTCAGATGGTGATATCCTTTCTTATCTTATATATGCTTTCAATGGTTCATTATCATGATTGGTCTTATATATCAAACTTATACCAATTCATGTTGCATTCTATTCATTCAATCATGCTCATGGGTCTTTCCCTCTCTCTCTCTCTGTCTCATTGTCTTCACTGCAGTGCCATTATTTCTAACTTGGGATTTATCCACAGGTATTGTAGTAGATTCTATCCAAGTATCCCAGATCAAGATGTGTGTGACTGGTGTCTACTACAAGATGCAAATCTCTCATCAGGGAGCAGCAGTAACAAATCTAGAACTGTCTCAAATCTTGCAGTGAAAAAGAGGCAGACGGATATCCCTTCCCCAAAGAGTTGCAGTAACAAGAACAATTCAAACAGTGATCATAAGGATGCTCTGGAGCTCTTGTTAGAAGTTGCACAACATGTGGCACATACTGGCATAGATAAAAGCAGGAAACACACACAGGATCATGGGGATAATAAGAAGATTAAACAGGAAAATATTAGGATTGAAGAGATTAACAAGAAGCATAGTGATTTAGGTGTTCTTAAGCCCAGGAAGGTTAAGCTGCAGTTAACAACAAGCAGAAGCATGGGCAGGAGATACAAGCTTCTCTCTGATGTACTTTGTTAGATAGATTAACGGTTTTTATCTAATTATGTTACATAGTTCTTGGTGAAGTATGTGTGCAACTATGATGTTTATATATATAGATAGATTAAAACTTTAAAAACTACTAATTATGCTACTTAGAAGCTGTCCCTAGTTCTTGTGCTAAGCAGTTCTTTTATAAAATGATGTTCAAACTCAAAAATCACATATTTAATCTCATCCTGTTGTGCTACTTAATATGTGTAGTTCTTGAATATGTTCTTTGTGAAACTCGAAAGTTACAACTAAGTTTCTTAAAACTGTTGGGAATGATTATATTAATTTAAGTTTTACAAGAATGATATACTAAGTTAAGTACTAATTGCTTATTGCTACTTTAAGTTTCTCACAGTTATAGATAATTTAAATTTCTTAAAACTCTGAAACAGCTAATGAAGATTATAATACATAACACACACACACACACACACACATATATAAAGAAAATAATGCTTAAATAATTTAAGTATCATCTATTTATTTATAGCGTTTATGAAAGTTTCGTGTGATAAAGCTGTTTCAACTTCCTCTGACTGATCATAGTAAACTACATACTTAAATATATATTGTTTATACGGTAATATTAATATATACATATTTTGAACTTAGATATGAAGAAAAGCTTCTGTGGAGTAGCTTGTATGTAGTACGTATGAGAAAACAACAGGAACAATTGGCAGGTATATATCAGTATATATAGGTGAGTAGATTGAACAGGAAATTTGCGTGCATATATATAATATATATCAAATATACGATTATAGATATAAATATATGAAAATTTGATTGCACCAGAGAAGACTCCACCAAGGTCATATTCATGCTTGCAGTGCGTTGTCTTACGCTATTTAGATCTGTATTTTGAAAGTTTTACAGGGATATTGATGTTCATAACCAATATGTGCTTGTATACCTATGTACCGACATATATTGTTTTTTATGTGCACACCAGACCATTTCAGATACGTCTACATACATGCATGTGTGTGTATGTGTTAAGGGAGAGGGTGTATTATCTATATTTATAACGATTAAATTACTTTGTAAAAGAAATTTCAGACTTTTTATTTTCACGAAATACAACTGGTGTTAAAGTTCACAAGAGATACTGTAGG
The DNA here is from genome assembly GCA_003024785.1 of Selaginella tamariscina. NCBI lineage: Eukaryota > Viridiplantae > Streptophyta > Lycopodiopsida > Selaginellales > Selaginellaceae > Selaginella > Selaginella tamariscina. Next base: position 431,483 of record PUQB01000131.1, read on the forward strand.
ACTATATACCGACATGTATTGATTCTATGTATGGGTACCAACATATCTATATCATGTTTGCAGTTGCATGTCTATCGACACACGCGGGCACACACACACACAAGCAAGCATGTGCGTGTGTTTCAAGTTTCTTAAGAAGTTAAACCTAAAGGTAAAGGCGAGGGTAAAAGTTGGGAAATGGGCAGACCTAGAGTGTGTGCTTGCTTGCCTCATTGATGGGGTCATTTCCCAGAGAACCCCAACAAAACCCGTCACCTCCAACTCTGACTATGTCTTTTAAATTCAATGTCCAACTGGGACACAGACTCTCATCTTCTTCTCTTGTTTTTTCTTTTCCAACTTTTGATGGTGATGTCTTTAATTTTAATTAATATTTTTATATATATACTATAGTTAACATCTATACTAGATTTTAGCATATGTTAAGATCGCACAATGCACGTATTTAATTAGTCGCGTAGTTGATGATTAAATACTTATGGATACTCTAGGTACTTACATAAGTATCATAAATACTACTACTAGTTTTAGTATTAGAGACGATCGAGTCAAATCGCAAAACATGCAGTGTCTGGATGGTGAGAGGACCATAGACCTAACGCTCTTTTATTTAAATAAATTATACACATTGATTAAGCTCTAATGTTAATCTAAGCTTATAAATTTAAATGATTGATTCAAACATATATCGTGTCCGGGAGGTAAGGACCTTCAACAGTACATAATAATACATCTAACTAAACGTAGTCATTACATTGTGAATATAGTATTTTTTTATATAGTCCCAAATCAACTGATTGATATAGTTAAACCGTAACGATAGATACTTAACTTAATTGATTATACTTATTATTAATTATACCATTAAAAACTAATATAATTAAATGATATCTTTATTATATATATTTGTAGCTAGGTTACTGGTGGTAGCTTAGGACTGCGTGTCGGAGAACACAATTGTTGTTGTCATTCTCTTCTGACTTCAGATGCATTTAGCCAACGGTTATATATATATAAATGTTTGAAAATTTTAATTAGAATATACTTTTTCTAAAATAGAATATTCCTATTGCAAGTTGATGCAAAGTTTAGTGTTCTCCCCCGTGTCGGTGCCTGTCGGTATATTTATATATTATATATATATAATATACACTGACTATAAACACTTTAATACATTACCATTATTATTATATTAAATGCATAAGATTTTGTTAAGTCTGTTGTTTTGATATTGTCCTGGATTGTATGTGTGCATAGATTACAATACATGCATTCAAAAAGATGCCTTCATCAGACCACGTATGTACTGTGAAAATAACTTATGTACTAGAAGTATTAATCTTTTTATTAAACAAGGTATTGTACTAAATATATTTACTCGGAAGAAGTATACGGACTGCCATTAAGAATATAAACTTAGTATATGTACTTAAAAAACTTAAATGTTTTATTAAACAGAAGATACGCATAGGAACTTTAACAAAAGTTTAATGTTTCTTAACTACATCTTATTAAAAATTGATGATATGTTTTTTTATATCATATACAAACAAATAGCAATGTATTGTAAATAGTTTCGATTATTAATAATAAGGTTAAACTTTAAAGTCTTCAAAAGTAAACAAAATAATTAATACGATTGACTCTGCTTGATGTTTCACACTTATATATATATGGTAAGTTATACAATAAAAATTGAAAAATAAATCATGTGTATAAATGCATAAACATATGTTTACAAGGGTTCTTAAGAAAAGCTTTAATTCCTTCATAGCTATGTGTATGTATGCTAAATAATTATAATGAACTAACATTTTAATCTATTATAATTTATAGTTATTAATTACTTATATGTATGTATAAATACATATATCTCTATAATAAAGTTTCTCTTTATATATAAATATACAGTTTTACTTCTGGATTACTTACATACAAATATTATGTATTATTAATTCTAAGTAATGTACATATATGCATGTATGTGAATGTAAATATATTGTTTTGGTTGGCTATATTTGTGTTTACACTTTTGCCTTAATTTATTAAAATATAATGTGTACTAGAATATTTCAAGAATATCTTAGAATTTGCTAAATTTATTTCAAATCAATGAATTTAAAAGACAATAAAATGTGTGTATGTGTGTGAGAGAGACAGGTCTCAACCAATTATAGACATACTCATATATTACATAAGGGTTAAAGGTGCTTTCTAATATACAATAAATGATGTAATATTTAAAAAAATTGTTAAGCTTGAATCATATTTTGATTTAAATAAATTGATAAGAATAAGATTAATTATTTAAAAAAGATATAACTAGTGAAAAACATATGGATTCATGTAAACATAGCGTGCACACGCGCGCGCACACACACAGTGTATATATGCAGTGTGTGTGTAAGAAACTATATAAATATCATTATTTAATAATACATGGTATTTTCATTGTAAGTAATTAAATTTAAGCCACTATATATATAAAGACTATTACACACACACACACACATTTGCATAAGCATAAACATATCTTTGTCATTTCTTATTAATATAATTTTGATAATTTAGTATATAGCTCAATATATAATATATAATATTCATAAATTTAAAAACATGCCATGCTTGTTTAAATTGTGTGTGTGTGTGTATATATATATACATATATTTAAGGGTTTTCATGATTTAAATGGTGTTAATGTAAGCACTGCTTATGCCATTTCTCTACAAAGTGAAAGCAAAGCTTAATGTGCACAGTCTATAGATTTTTATTTTCAACTTATCAAAAGTAAAGACTTGTTGCAATATGAATGTTATAAAATTTACTTTCAAAAAATTTAATACTGAAATATAAATTTATATAAGAGATATACAAACAAATATGATATGATAATTATATAATGTTTACCACGACGCTAAACATGGCTTTAATTAAAACAAAATATGATAACGATAAAACAAAAGATATGAGGTATTAAGAATTGACTTTGTGTGTGTGATGTATATTTAGAGCTGCTTATACATGTGTTTATGCCATGTACAATTCAAACATTATTATTATATTGTTAAATTTATTTAATATTATTACATGTTGCAATATAAACTATATTTGGCCAGACAAATGTTTTTATAGAATTTAAATGTTGTTATGATATAAGATTTAAATTCTACAAATATGATAATAATGTTTAAATCTATTTGCATGTGTATAAATACATTAATATAAACTAAGAATAATAAGAAAAGCACCAAAAGGATTACGATTAGAATAAGTAAACATATCGTGATTATATATATTGTAGGGCATATTCCAGTCGCTTAATGCACTTGGGTATTAGTGATGGTCCGACCGGGTATCATTAGGTATTTGTAGGAAACTCTAGGCTAAAAAAACACATTATTAATTCTAAAATAAAAATATAAAGTTTTACAGTGGTATTTTTTAGCTTTATGTATGTAGAATTGTACAGTATGTTGGTGTTGAAACAAGTATGTCCATTGTGTAGGCTAGAACTATAATCTTCTAATAGAGGAAAAGGAACTTGCGATGTCAGGACTAACATGTGAGAACACATTCTTTATTAAGTTGTATGTAGCCATCAAGTCTTCAAGTTTGTGGACCCCCTACATCTATATTTGATGTTTATGTTTATCAAGTCCCTTGGTAGATACATTTCCCAACATAGATGAACTACCATAGTGAACAACTCATATTGTTCTTCATTAATGAAACTTCTTGGCAAATGTAATGATAATGAACACCGACGTGTTTGGTCTTTGAATGAAATACTTGATCTTTGGTCAGAGTCACTACCAAATTATTATCACATAGTGATAATGATGAACCATTATAAACCTGTCCAAAACTCTCCAATACACTTCATAACTAAATAACTTCATAATTAACAAGTGAAGCTGCAATATATTTTGCTTTAGTAATAGAGCATGCAGCACAACGTTGCTTCTTGAGATAAGAGGTTGACCAAGGAAAAAGCAATTGCTATTGGTTGACCGAGCATTTATAGGACAACCACCCCAATCAACATTAGTAAATCCCACAAGATCTATAGAATGAGATAAAACAATTTGGCTAGAATAAAGCAAATTGTGATTCATGGTACCCTTGAGATATCTCAAAACACGTTTAGTAACAATCCAATGAATATGACCAGGATCTTTTATGAGTGTTAACAATATCTCTAATGAATTGTCCCAAAATTTAGCAATATCTTTCATGAATTGTCCCAAAGTGTTAGCAATATTTGACCGAGTTGCATGTGACAAATACATCAAAGCACCCACGATGTCAGAATTTTAACCCAAAGGGCCAACACGTGGCAACACGTGGCTGCCAGGTGGCCATTCGGCGTCATCACCCTGTGTGCAACGCTAAGTTTCCCAACAACCCCAACGACCCTAAGGTTAGACTCTAATGCCCAAGTGGACAGGAGACTTAGGGTTTAGCCTAGTCTCCTAGAGTGTCTACCCCCAAAACCTTTGAGGGATAACCCTAGTTGACTTAGGGTTTAGCCTAAGTCTCCCTAGAGTGTCTGCCCCCAAAACCCTTGAGGGATAACCCTAGTTGACTTAGGGTCTTGCCCTAAAGACCTAGACAGGCTCATGCCCTAACCCCCATCAAGGAGACGTGTGTTCACATACCCCTAGACAGAGCTAAGGCATCATCACTTACCCCTTGAGGAATCACCCTCATCCGGGAGTACAACCCCTTTAGGCGACAAGGGGTACCCTGAACCACGACTAACCCCTAAGGGTTTGAGTGGCCAAGTTATACCCTAGACCTAGGGCTAGTACTTAGTGAGGACACGAGTGTGCGCGTAGGCGAACACGAGTGTTCTGCTAAGCAAACTCCCTAAGGCTAGGTTTGGGATAACCCTAAGCACATGACCTTGCGAGTGCCTTACGAAAGGGCTTCTGCTAATGAGCTTAGGTTGTTCAACCCCTGGATTCCAAGGAGAACACTCCCCTAGCCAAGTGTGCCAAAGCACACCTAGTTACGAGACCTAACCTCCTTGAGCGGATGCCCAAGGCTTAGCACCCTAGTGCAAGCACAAGCATGCCTGTTTGTTAGAGTATCAACCCCTTAGCGACAAGCCCATGACATAACCCCAAAGGGCGTGCCTCGGGCGTTGTACCATGTGACGTTTAGCCCAGTGTCACATCTCCATGTGACACTGCCTTCCATGATGTGGGCTATCATGCCATAGCCCTTAGATTCAAGAGTTGCACCAAGTACCACAAACATGGTTCCTAAATGCCAACTCTAGAACCCCTCAATGAACCCTTAGGAACCAGGTAACGTGAACCTGTCAAACAAGATCCCACACCCATAGTTGGACAAGGACACGGATGTGCCTTGCTTGGCTGTGAGTGCTACACCTAGCTTGACGTGGAGGATTCGCCAACGTTAAGGGTAAGCTACCCCAAAGGTGGGACATACCCCTGGCATCTGGAAGTTAGGGCGGCACAACAGAAGGTTGTACCTTAACAACACAAGCTGAAGCTTGCACCGGCAGAAGAGCAACGAACTCATTCATGAACCCAGGAGCTCTCCTACATATACTCTACCTTATTTATGTGACGGAGCCCCCCCTTTCCTATATGTGTTAGTGGGCTGGCACTGAATTTTAGCCCCTTAGACAAATTAGTAATATGAGCTTATAACTCACCCTTACTCCTACCCCTAAACCCTACCCAAGGGTGGGGGTTTTAGGGCGTGGGTTAGGGCAACCCTAGGGGTGTTCCTAACCCTACTTAACACGCCGAACTCATTTGCAAAGACCAATTAGCCTATTCGGGACGTCAAAATTGGGGGTGGGTTTTCTAGAAGGTAAGTGCTACCTTCGCTTAGAGTTTCTCGCGACATTTAAAGATAACCGGCCGGACTACCCTTAAACACCTAAGTGCACTAAGCGGGGCTGTTTCTCACTACATCTAAGGTCCGTCAACATAGTACAGTAGGTAACAACAGTTAACATCCAAAGTAAAGGGTTGAGTCATAGTAAAAATTATGACACACGATATTCGCATAAGGCCGCTCAAACATAACTGCACTATTTAGCATCATTCTAAGGACATTGTAATTGTTCAACATGACTTCCAATACAAACAGGAGTAGTAATTAGAGAAACACCCAAAAAACCATAATGATGAAGCAACTAATAAATTAATATAGAACCATTGCTCAATATTAAAGCACTTAGCAAAATAAATAATCATTGAACTAGTGTTTTATAAATAGATATTAAAAGAAAAATAAAATCACCACTTAAAATTATAGAGCCATTGCTAAAAGAATAGAGTCACTGCTCCTAGCGTGAAGAGAGTCAAAGCACATTCAAATAATAGTTTGTAAAAAAAAAAGAATAAAGGCACTACTCGTAATTTAGTATCAGAATTCAAAAAATAAATAAAAATCAATGAGATGTAAAGTCATAAGAATTACTAAGATTGTCATGATTATCTTCATGAATATGATATGTCACAACTAAAAGAGCTACTAATAAAAGAACTAGTACCACATCTCTTGTCATCACATTGCTTGTTAAAACAAAAAGATTCAAAGTGATTAGATTTGTAAAAATAAATATAAATTGAGTGTTATTGACATTAGAATCACACCCACCATGTCCATTAGTAATTCAACCTTGACCACTATTATTATGACCTCCACAACCACCAAAACCATCTCGACCACCAAACATTAAAGCACTTGGATAAGAACCATAAGGATCATAGGAAGGATAAGGAGGAAAATATTCAAGAGAAGAAGGACCATGTGAAGGAGTAGAACACTTTGAATTATAATAATGAAAACTAGAAGAAAAAAAAGAATAAGGCTGAAATGAAAATGAAGAAATGAAGCTTGAGGAGTAACAACTTTTGATAGAGAAAGATTATTCATCAATTGTATCTTGTGAATGCTTTTTAGTGGTCATCAATCAATTATATCTCATGAGTGCATTTTAGTGGTCATCAATGCAATAGCCGTCTCATGATGATGACGTTGATGTTGTTCTCCCAATTCATAAGAGCATTATATGTAGAAGCCAAAGTATGCGCGCATTATTGAGTCAAGGTTACAAGATAAAGTAATAAGCTAGAAACAACTTTAAAAACAATGACACTTGAGCAATTAGATTCTTAACAACACAGCACAAGCCAAAGTCTCAAACTTTAACTTCAAAGTATCTAGATGTTCTTGAAGAGTAGTAGCTACAAGATCATTTTTTTAATCTTTTTTTCATAAAAAAAATCTTAACAAGGTTTGAACTTGCAACCTTCTAAGGCTATGTACCATCCTTAGTGCCAAGAATGGTGCATAGCCCATAAAGTGTGAATATGATTTCTTTTTAGCAAAAGATTGATGCAAGGCCTCAATGAGGTTTGAACTCGTAACTTTCTAAAGTCACAGTGCTGAGGATGGTGGATGGCCCCATAAGGTGTGAGTTTGATTAAAAGGCTGGTGCATAGCCCTAGCAAGGTTCGAACTCATTGTGGAAGACAAAATTTGTTTAAACACATTTACATCCAACATTTTTTGTGGCAAGAATGGTGGTCATTGGGGACTCCATAGGCCAAATGTGGGGTGTGTGTGAACATATGGTTTCAATGGTCACTAGAACTTTATTGCTAACGTCCAATTTTAGGGTTCCAAGTTGAAGGTTTGGTCGTCCCCTTGGAATGTATGGGAATATGCGGTGGTGGTCTTTACTTGGACGCTGTGAGGGTTTGTGTATAGGGGATTGTGGAGGTCTGGAGTTTTGTCAGGAAGTGCAAGCTTGTGCTAGAGAGAGAGAGAGAGTATTGCTGCGTGAGTAACAAGCATGGAAGGAAAGATATGTCTATTGTAGAATGGAATTACAAATTGGCCCTTCTTGGTGGCCAACACCCAAGGCGAAATGCCCAAGACTAACTATGACTTGATCATATCTAAGTGCCCAAATAAGAAACAGAGAAGAAACAAACTAGAAGAACCCTTCTCACTTATAGTTGCCTACTTATATAATGGTCAGGTGGTATTATATTTATTGATGTATAATACTTATTTATAACATATTTACCCACCATTGTTACCCGCAAGAACATCATAGTATCAAATATATTCCTCGCTTGATCCATTAATCCATTTAGAACATATGCATGCATCGTGGTGTTCCAACCATAAATTTAAGATAATATAAGTACACACACACATAGCTTGTTTAAGAAATAGTCATATAAATTAAATAGGTAAAAAAACTTAAAATTTAAGTAATAAAAAATAATATTTTATATATAATTCAAACTAGGTCAAGGAGCTTATTATGTATATATGCACTTGTTCAGTAGTTTAATCAAACTCCAATGTATAAAACATATGTTATACTATACACACGGCACTTATATATAATAAAAATATTAGGATTTTTTGTTTAAACAATAAATAAATCAAGAATTTTATATACAGGATGGCAAGGTAGATTCTATTCGATCCGCGTGTGCTAAGAGTACATTTAAAAAATAAATTAATAACAAAAACGAGGTGTCAGCAAGAACATTTCAAGAATTAAAGCAATGATAGAAACACAACACGCGCGTGAGTACGCGGGTGTGTGTGCTACAACTCAAAAACATGCCCAACTTAAATACATATATAAGTTAGTAAAAACGAATATATAATATGTAAGGATATGCATATATATGTATAGAGATGATTATATATAAATGTATGTATGTAGATACATACATTTAATACGTAAGTTCCTTTATATATGTACAAAAATTAACATTTTAGTTTAATAAAAAATATATAATAGGCTAAGATTTAAATTAAATACATTATAAGTGTATTTAAGGACAGAGAAAACAAGAGGAGAGTGTTTTAATTGGAGTTTCTTGTAATCATGTAAGTACACCGGGCCGACCGTAAATTAAGGCAAAAAATATAATGTAATACATATATAATTTAACAAAAAGATATGTAAGCATATGCATATGTGTGTGTGTGTATGAAAAATACATAAGGATGTAATACTATACATGGTATTTTCATTGTAAGTAATAAAAATAAACCCCCTATATATATATATTTATTAAATAAATTAATTAAAAGAATTAAATTTAAAGGCTAAGATTAAACTCTAAATTTAAATTAAATAATGAATTAACAAATTCAAAATTAAGATTAATGAATTAACGTAAAGAAATTATATACATAAGTTAGCTAGTAAATATTAACGTAAAGAAATTATATACATACATTAGCTAGTAAATATTTATATATGAACATCATCATTTAAGAGTACATAATATTTGCATTGTAAAAATTAAACCATTATATAAAAAACAAAGATTATTTATTATATGCATGTTAGAAAAATACGGGGCAAAAAAAATTTCTTAAAAACTCTTCATAATAATATATGTGTGTGTGTTAAATACAAACAAACACACACACATGTGTAAGCATAATCTAGAACAACATATAAATATATTTTATATGAATGTGAAAACATGAAGGTTAACCAAAGTTATTTGCATAAACAGTGATACTTATAACTAATACATTATAATATAACATATATTTACATATTAGATTAGGTTTACATATATATATATGATCCAATCTAATTTGTATTTGTATAAAAATGCATATTATACACACACACACAATTTAAGCTTATGGTATGTAAATATATATTCATAGATGAATTATCACATACTAAACTACTAGATTCTGTAGTCGTCCACCGTGGCCACCGTATCTAAGCAAACTTCATACGTGCTTGATAGTATTCAGACATAATAAATGGACGGTAGATAGGAGCTTGCCCAGCCTCAGATGTGAAAGTTGGCAACGGTACAATCGTACATTCTAGGGCTGTAGTCATAAAAATGCAAGTGAATGCCTGTTTACTTCATTTTATCACTCTATGGCTTGGACTTTGTATCTCCCATTCGTCCACACCTAAAATACAAATACTGTATAAATAATCTGCAGACATTTATAGGATATGCTACACACGTACATTTGTATATGTACATCGAAGCAATATCCACACTTACAGACATTTTAGGTATATTAATATATACTGAAAAGAAAAATAAGTAGATTATATACACATTATAAATTGTGCATAGGTCGTATATAGATTACACGTGTGTGTGTGTGATGTCCTACCTGTATCACATCGCCAAGGTTGAAGATCAAAGCACCTGGAAGAGGGTTGATAGGTATCCATTGCTCATCCTTGAGAACCTGCATACATATATGAATTCATATCTTTACACGCACGCACGCATACAACCAGGCAGGCACGTCGTTCTGCTGAAATAGTAGAGTTGCAACACAGTTATCCTTGTGGCCTGCGACGTTTTCACCTTTGGCTATGAAGAAGGACAAAAATGGCAAAAGAGCATCCCTTTGCCTTTGTAGCTCCTCAAAGCTTGGAATTCCCAGCTCTCTGCTACACCCTTTAGTATCTCGCCGCCTTCAACTTGCAGTTTTCAGCAGTTGCTCCATTATGTCTCTGCAAATATGTGTGTGCGTGTGTGTGTGGATACATACATATTTTGTCTACCCAAATACCAAGCTGCTTTCATATCACACAAGAATCTCTCCTCCCCTCTCTCTTCTCTCTCTCTCACACACACACACACACAGTACCTGAAATCTGGAGGATTCCGAGCCAGATATTACGCTCGAAGTTAGTATTATTAATACCAAAATGAAGAAATGCTGCTTAGTCTCCAACACGTGGCCACGCTTGCTCTTATGCACGAATCCAAGTGGTGTGGGAAACGTCGAGCTTCTCGTCTAGTGGAAGGTTAAGAAATGGTTGCAGCATGCAAGGATTAGTGAGTAAGTCCCTGCTTAATCCGTGATTAATTACTTGAAAAAACCCCATTCTTTGCAGGCCTCACGGATCCTTGCTGCACTTGTTCATTGTGCAATAATTTGAAATCTATCACTGGTATCCATGCTGTGATGTACCAAGAGGTTACATTAAGTTAATTAAATCATTTCCGCTTCTAAAAAATTACTGTCATGAATATTAGAATATACTTAATATATATAATAAGTGTTGAGATGCCAAATTTGATTCCTTTTCCAAGATTGAACCAGACAAATATGTACAGAGTATTAATTATATAGTCTACACATCCTGGATTACAGACAAAACTCAAACCAACTAGGTTTCTAATATTAACGCATTATTAAATACTAATTTATTTTTTTAAATAAATAAAACTAGATAGCGCGTGTAATTGCGGACTGCATGCTGCGTACATATCCATGTCAACGTACATGCTTCCGTACAGTTCCTTACATTTTCAATAAATATATGTACGAGCAAGCCTTTTAAATTATTACATAATTAAATAACAATGACAAGATATTTTCGAATGGTGAATTTAAAATGTTTATAAATAAACAACTTCTTTTATGTTGCTTTTTATTCAAAAATAAATCTTTGAGTCCCACATTGATTATGGTGGATGCACCACTTTGTCATCTTAATAAAACCGGTCAACCATCCTCGATAATAAGGATGTTAAATGTAAATGTGTTTAGCTAAATTTTTATTTTTCATAAATTAATTCCCACTCCAAGGATGGGCATGAGTTTAAAAAAATTGTGAGTTCAAACTTTGTTGGGCCCATAAACCAACCTTTACTAAAAAATATTAAACTTGTAGTTCTGAGGTTATGCACCATCTCAGCATTGAGGGGCCCAAAAGGCTGCAAGTTTGAACCTCATTGGGGGCATGCACCAAAAATCAATAGTAAGAATGTTAAATGTAGATGTGTTTAACTAAATTTTTGTTTTTTAAAAATTAATTCCCACTATGAGGATGGTGCATGGGTTTAAAAAATTGTGAGTTCAAACCATAAACCAACCTTTTATTAAAAATATTAAACTTGTAGTTTTGAGGCCATGCACCATTCTTAGTGTTGAGCTCATTAAGCCATACACTAAGCTTTTAGTAAAAAGAATTGAACTTATAACCTTTTGAGGACATGTACCATCCTTGTGCCAAGGATGGATAGGTTAGTTAATGATTATTTTGTTTATTATGGGTGCACCTCCTCACTCTTTCTCTTGAAGATCCATTCAAGGGTTTCTATGAATCACCTATAAGTTGTGTGTAAGAAGTTCGTTAGCAATTCTAATGATTCTTGCAGATCTATGTATTGGCAGATCTATGCATCATCAATACAACACGCTAGGGTTTTGAGTTTTGTCAAATATATGCATTCGATTCCTATGTATTTGGCAAATACACTCTATTCATGGATAGATAGACATTCTCCCAATGTTCTTCAAGTTTTCTTGGTGGCTGCTTCTAGCATTTTGTTTTATTCTTCCCTTGTTATTGAGGTTTATTTTATACAAATTGCGTATTTGGCCATGCCTTCTTCTTCAACTTGTGGAATTTTACATTTGCAATGACAACTTGGTGATTCTCAATTATTATACTGTAAAGATATGTTTTTTTGAGGCATTCCGCAAGGGAGATTGGATTGTACTGCCATCACTAACAAGGACATGTATTGCAAGGATAGTGTTTTTAGATGGACTGCTACAAGGAATACTTTTTATCCCAACATCTTTTGGCAAGCTACTATCTAGATGCAACACTTCCTATCCAAGTAGCTCTTGCACAAAGGGTTAGAGTGGTCTTGCAAGATAAGGAAACTGCCACAATGGACTTACACATTACATTAGGATCTTTTGTAACTTTATGGTGCATAACAAGTCAAAATGTGTGATCTTTTGCTAAAAAAGCTTAGGTGGCTAACATTTGAATCTTCACATGCAAAAGTCTCATTGGTAAAGTGTTTTCTTGATTGTGATAGGGTTTTTTTGTAACAATTTTTTTGTGCCATTTTTTATATTTTTTAATTTATTTTTTAATAGGGTTTAAATATATATATTTTTTGCAAATACAATTCACATACAAAACTAGAAAAATTAAATATGACTTTTGCATGAGATTATTCATATGTTAGCACTTGTTTTTTTCATGGTTTTGTATACAACTATTTCATTTTAAATTTTCATTTAGTATTTTATGTGATCTTTTACATGATTTTTGTATGTTTTGTTGTCACATATTTATATGACTTTTGTATGTGTACATATTGATTTTATTACTTAGCTTTTTAATACAATTTATTACTTTTTTATGTGATTTTAGAACGTAGTTTTGAATGTAAATTTTCATTTAACTTTTTGCATTATTTTAAATATGGTTTTTTGGTAGTTTTTCATATGTTTAATGATGCAAGTTTAAGAAGCATTTATGAAAGTGATTTTTTCATATTTTAAAATACAAAAAACTATTACAAAAACTTATTTTTTAAGCACAATTGATGAGTTCCAAACATCTTCTTGTAGCAATGTCTACTAAGATTTCAGTTACTTTATATGGAAAGCACATAGTGCTTTAGAATTGTATGTGCGGCAATAGCTCTTAAAATTTAACAAGTTTAAAGTTTTCCCATTAATCATTGTTACAACAAATTGCTAGTATTTATTTATGAAAATGCATCTGCCACACCTAGTTGTATAAGACAACTCTCAATACTTACATATATGTATATAACAATTGTGTGTAAAACATATTTATATATATTAGCATGTATATGCATTCTTAAATGTATATGTTTATGTGATTATATGAAAACATGTATATCTATATATATATATATATATATATATATATATATATATATGCCTTTGTCAAGACCATGTTTAATCCTTTTTCTTGACTAGTTGCATGTTCTTCAACTTATTTTATTGACACACCTATTAAAATACATTTATTTATAAAAAGATAAAAGAGTATATTTTAACTTTGTTAATGAGCCTTTTTAGTTCTCATTTATTTTCTAATTGCCTCTTTTGCCTCTTCTTCAGTTGTCTCTTAATGCTCCCCTTTTATCTATTGGTGTTTAATTCACTTACTAAATGTGTTCCAAGAGATGTTGGAAAGAACTTAAAGGTTGGTTGTCGGGGACTCTGCAAGCCAGATGTGGGGTGACTTATGTAGCCTTGATGGTTGCCAAGACATTATTACCAACGCCCAATCCCGGGGTCCATGATGGTGGGTCGGCCTTTACCTTGGGAGATGCGGGAATGTGCAATGATGGCCTCTACCCGGATGCCACAAGGGTCCATGTACAAGTGGGTAGGAGTTCACTTAGGGCAAGGCTGTTGCTTCCTCAAAAGGATGTAGCCAAACGAGAAAAGGAGAGAGAAGAGGAAGATCTGGTGGGAGTTGTGGTAGACAAAAGAGATAATATATATATTACCCATTGAGATACAAGATGGCCCCTTCCCCAGAGAAGGCGGAGCAAGATATAAAGAAGAAGATGGACTAGTTGAATCTTCAAAACTTGTTTGATGTGGGAAAAATTTATATGGCTAGGTTTGTGATGATGAAATCAATGACGTGAAAAAATTCAACATCCAATAGTTGAATCTTCTCATATTCTACTTGAAAAATTATGCTATCAAATATTCTTGTTGGTTCCATTTTTTTTTTTCATTATTATTTTGCATTGCTGTTTTTTGCTTTTTTAGGCTAGGGTTTCCAGTGGCGTGCATACTCTGTTTTGCGATTCAATGGCTCCACTTATCTGCACTTGTCCGAGGTGCACACTAAATGGTTTGCAACCAGAAGGTAAAAGGTAGCTTACAACACATATAGAGATCATAAGAGGGCAATTGCAAAGGCATTGAAGGTGAGAAAAAATCACATAGATATACATGTGGGGTAGATGTGTACTTGTGTCATTGTGAAGCTTGCATGGTGAACTACCCCAGTGGGTTCTACTAGATAATTTTGGCCGTCATCTTGTGTTGTAGGAGTTGAAGACTGTGAAAGTATAACTGCGCGTCCTAAACTACCTGTAGTTGATGATATAGTTGATGTCATCCAAGAAGTAGGACCAAGCTCCAAACGAATTTTGCATACATGATAAAGAAATTCAAGACTTTAAATGAAGATCCTGGACATTGCCTCTATTATGCGTTAACAACACATCACAAAGTTGTAGAAACGACATGTTCAAGACACTTTTCCAAGATGAACCTGGAAAACTATCTTTGTGTAGTTTGATTGCATAGTTAGGACCTCATTTTGATGGCACTCTAAATGGAAAAAAGATTCTTGGCACATGGAAACATTTCAAGGGGCAAAACTTCAAGCAAATGGGGATCTCACAACTTTAAAGGCATGCCTTATGTTATCACAACAATGTAGGGTCTTAGTTCGAAGGTCATCCACTATATGCATTTCCGCCAATATAAGATGAATTGTCTCATACAATTTTGGAGCAAGTTTGTGTAGTGTGTGAGAAATCACAGAAGGACGTACTAACTTATATATACATGCCATTGGCAGGGCGTTTGAGGTTAAGGGTGCAATCTCTCAATTTGTCTGTAGGAACAACTTGCGGCCATGGATTGAGAGGCACCTTTGGTTGAACCCCACAAAGGATGCTGATATTATTTGATAATGGCTACAATAGGCATCTATGTCAACGGCCGAACCCTCTTCCCTGTTTTGCAAAAGTAGAGGTTGATACAGAGCTGGGCATGACAAGGATACAATGTCCAAATTGTGACACAACAATTTCATTCACACCAAGGTTTTTTACAGAAGACCCATGAACATTGTCATGATGTTGCACTCTAATGGATTTCAAGTGACAACCGAAGTTCACATGTAATAACCATGGTAGTCATGAATGGTGGTATGGGAGGAGTCCCAGAAGTTGAGGAATTGGTATTACTAGTTATGTTTATTCGAAAACAAGAAGTACCAAATGGACAAGGAACAGATTGGATGGACATCTTTTTGAAACCCTTGTTGAAAGAGCTGGAGGATCTATTTCTATAGGGGTCCTTGTGAGATATGCTTGGCTAAAATGCATAATAGTGCCCCCCCAATTAACCACTAATTTAGTGGCTTCATACACTTCCAAATATGGTAGTGCCCTAATTCGT